>CM035142.1:600000-1090000 GCA_020205605.1 Panax ginseng
TATATGGAATTCACTAATTGTTGAAAATTGCCTCATGTTTGTTAATATCAGGAATAAAAATGTGATTATGTCGAGAAACAATTTTTCTATAGATAATGTATAACAGAAATAAGAGAAATCCATTGTGTTGTTTCTGTGAGGATGCAAATGATTTTATTCCCCAACAAACTTGTTCTGTTAAAAACATGTGACCCCTATGCACACTGCATAGGGAGAGCAAATAACCATATTAAAAAAACTGCACAATTGCGGATGCTGATGCGGTGCGCTTTTTTTTAGTAACCAAGACGTTTGTGGATGCGATTATGGATACTCCTTTCAACCGCACTGCACCATATATATAAATTATATATATATATTATATTTATTATTATATATAGTAAAAACATGAACTGCCCTTTATGTTGAATGTTTTTGTAAATTAAAATTCATGAACTAATAAATACAGTAGTGTAAAGCATAATTTATCAAAGAGGTTAGTGATTTGTTAATGTTAGGCTGTATGGTATAGATAATTAAGAAGTTTGTGGGCTTGGTTTTTTTTTTAAACACCAGATTAGAGTACTGTACTAATTTTACAAGTATTAGATCTAGTGATTTTATTGTTTGCAGACCCACAATTGAATTACATTTCTAATTATTTTACTATAATTTAATCTATATGGCCATGTAGCTATCTAATTTTTGGTATTTAAATGCAACAAAGAACTTCAACTTCGCTTAAAACCTATAAGGGCACTTGAAAGATGGTTCATGTGCACGGAAATCACCTAGTTTTCTGGTTTTATTATGCAACATTTTGTTGTTATTACATTGAATGAAAATCTAATTTCTGTCTTATTACATAATTTTATATTTTTATAGTAGTATCAATAATTTTTTGTAATGTTTGTTATAATTATTTTTCTTCTGTTCGGAAGTGACAGTATGCACCTCCTCCCCAACACAGAAAAAGAAAAAGAATGGAGTTTTTATTGTTGAAGCTTTGATTGTAATAAATTTCATTTAGAGTCTCAAAAGATATACTCTGTCTATATATTTGAATTGTTGACTTTTCTTTACATATATTAAAGTTTGCCTTGGACACACTTGCACTTATTTGATTCAATATATTATTTTTAAATTTGAATTTTAGTACATATTTGTTATTGGAAAAATAGGTTTTAATGTGTCCCAGACAAACCTAATTTACATGAACTATTGAAATAAAGATAATTATTTTGTATTGCAAAACGCCCAAGTCATTTACCTAGTAATGATAGGGTTGTGTTTCTTTGGGCTTCCGCTATGGGGGCTTTTAGAGTTATCTTTGTGACTTATTTATGTAGAGATTGAAAGGCTGCACTTTTTTAAGCGCTTTGTTTTTTTATTTTTTGTTTGCTGAGGGTGGACTTCTAATAAAATTTCTTCTTTTATCAAAAAAATAAAGTAAAATTTACCTAGTAATGGTTGAAAAATCAAAGGTCTCTCACACTCAACTCTTTGTTTAAGAGACGACCACCGTTATCTCTTCTCTAAGCTTGTCCCTTTCCTCAATAGAAATTTGTAGGTGGAAATGGGCATGAGATAAGTATGAACACTTGGCAATGTACTTTGAATCAACACCATCTAATCCCCTTTTGAAAGATAAAGATTCATTCAAACCTGCTAATCTCCTCTTAAACCTCCCAAGCAATGGTGTCAAATGTTTTGGATTTATGTCTCGCTCCCAGTGGAGGCCCCAAGCACGTCGTCGCAGGGAGATAACCAGCTTGACACCCAAGAATAAAAGCCAACTTCTATGGCCTTTGAACATCCCCACTTGAAATCAATGACTATTGCAAGCATTAATTTTAAGCCCCTACACACCGCTGCTTCAAAGCACAACCTCAAGGATATCAACTCCACATTTTCCTCATGAAAGATGTTTTAGTATCATACACAAAAAGTAAATGGGACCGAAACATGATTTCCTTCCCTGTGGAAAGCCCTGTAACAAGTCTGCATCAACAGATCTCCCCATTAACTTGTTGAAGGCCTTCATCACTATAATGAAAAATGAAGGAGATAATGAGTCTCCTTGTTTCAAACCCCAAGAAAAAGTTAACCATCGGTGGAACCATTCACCAGAAACCCCTACAGAAGAAATGCAAGCTCTAATCCACTGTATCAACGTTTAACAAAAAATCATCATCTCCAAAAAGAAAGCAAAAATTCCCATTTAACATGATCATACTTCTTCTCTATATCTAACTTGCAAATCACCCTCATACTGCCCTGGCAAATTCTCTCATCTATAAATTAAATAGCCACTAAAGCCGCATCACAATCTGCTGACCAGCCAGAAAGCATTACGTGGTTCTGAAATCACTGAATCCACAACATTCTTAAACGACACGCTAGCACTTCCAGAAATGTTTATGCTGCTAGTAATGCTGTCATGGCACTGTCAAAATTTGAGGCACTGGTCAATAATTAATGGTACATTATATTCAAAGCCTTCTTAACCAGAGCTTATCTTTTTGATCTGAAGTATTCAATAAGGGCCAACTGGCCCCTGCAAATGTCTTTTTTCACATTAATCTCTTTCCTCTGCAGGTTTTTACTGCTGCTGCGGCTGATGAAAGGAAGAACATAGTCTTGTTGGCCTTTGAGACCATGGAAAAAATAGTAAGAGAATATTTCCCTTACATAACTGAGACTGAGACCGTGACTTTTACAGATTGTGTTAGATGCCTCATCACGTTCACAAACAGTAGATTCAACAGTGACGTTAGCCTCAATGCTATTGCTTTTCTCCGATTTTGTGCTGTCAAACTTGCGGATGGGGGGCTTATTTACAATGACAAAAATAAGGATGATCAGTCATCCATTCGAGTAGTGGATGACGATTCTACATATAGACAAACTTTGACGTATAAAGATGATAATGTGTCCTTTTGGATTCCTTTGCTTACAGGTAAATTGTTTACAACTTTAGGTTCCTGGCAATAGTTGACTGAATGATTGATAAACAGCCGAACAAGTGAATATGGTTAATTGGTTATTTAAAACCAACTAGTGGTCTACAAATTATTTTCAACAGCAATAGTCTTCCTTTTCCATCCTGTCATGCTGTCCTTATTTCGAAGCCGAGTGTCATGATTACTAGATCAATGCAAAATGGAGATATAACATATGTATCCTATCTGTTGATGAGGCATATATACATATTCATCTTTTAAAACTTAAACTAAGTGACATGTTGACCACGGCATTCAAATTGGGTTGGAGCGACAACTTGATAACGCTGACTTTTAAGTCACTGTAACTGTGCATAGGAACAACTGAATTGGCATATGCACGTGTGTTTTCTGTTTCTACTGATTGGTGGTTTATCAACCCCATTGCAGCAATATGTCATATTTAATATGCAATAAAAAACAAGCCGTGTTATATAGCATCCTCATATTATTATGTATATATTATTTCAGGGTTATCAAGACTGACATCAGATCCCAGGTCAGCTATCAGAAAGAGTGCTTTGGAAGTGCTCTTCAACATTTTGAAGGATCATGGTCATCTTTTCTCCCATCAATTTTGGATCAGTATTTTCAGTTCTGTAATATTCCCCATATTTGAATCCGTGAGTGACAAGAAAGAAACTCATGTGCAAGATGACCAATCCTCACCATATTCCAGTTCTCCTGGCAAAAATAATTGGGATTCTGAAACTTCTGCTGTGGCAGCTCAATGTCTAGTACATATCTTTGTCAGTTTTTTTAATGTGGTGAGGTCTCAACTACATGGGTTGGTTTCCATACTTGCAGTAAGTACTGGCAAGGGTTATGCAAGCACTGGAGTAGCAGCACTAATGTGTTTGGTAAAAGACTTGGGAGGTAGACTATCAGAAAATGAATGGATGGACATCTTCCTTGCGTTGAATGAAGCCGCAGCTTCTACTTTGCCTGGAATTTTAAGACTGGTAAGAACCATGGATGGTTCTGAGATGCCTGATTATGCTCAAGCCCAGCCTAACGATTCACAAATGTTATCTGGCAATGGATTTACCACTGATGAGTCTGAGGATGACGACTTGCAAACTGCAGCATATATTGTTTCAAGGATGAAGAGTCATATAGCAGCACTTCTTCTCATCTTACAGGTTCTTTCTCTTGCTCTAGCCACAACGGCATGAAATTATTGCTAATATATTTCTTTATTAGGTTTTAACAGCCACATTTTCCATCTTGAAAACTTAGTGCAAGTTTCCTAACTTCTTAGTATGGGAATTGCTGTTTACTTCAACCTTGAGCTACCTTTTTTACTGGTACGTGTCGTGTTGACAATTACTTATAATTTCATGCCTTATTTTTTCCTCGTTGTTTGACATATTGCCTATTCTTGGATTATCATGTTACTCCCTACTTCTCTACTTTTCTATTTCTCTTTACTCGGACACCATTAGTTCTTCTATGAACTAGAAGAATTTTATCTCAGAATTACAATTTGAGAAGGTGACAGGAAAAACGATTTTCACCTTAATAGACTATTTTTTTTTGTTTATATAAGAACAAATTTTATTAGAGAAGAGAATAGATAACGTAGCGAGTGAGCCAGGAAGAAGGCCAAAGTCTTCAACCTATATAATTCCTTGAATCCACTAGGGGGTTTTCCTTGAATCCTCCACAAGGACAAAAAATTCTCAAAGCGAATACTTTTATTATTCGAATTCAATAATACCACAAGCCTTTTACAACCCAATATAAATATTCAGGCCAAGACTAGACAAATATTAAATAAGGTAGTTTCCTAATGAAACTTAACAATTACAAGCAATCAAATCATAATCAAATCTGAATCACAACTAAATGGAATAATTCTGGGAAGGAATCATTTCCATAATTTAAGGGATTTCTAGGCATTGATTATTGGCATAATTTGTGGGATTTTCAGCATGATTCGTGAGCATAATTCTGGGAGGACTTTGTGATAATTATGGACAGAATTATGCGCACAAGTTGTGGGATTTCTTACGATCCCAGTTATCCAAAAAGGCAATTGCAGCCTGTTCTACATCAGTCCCCCTTCTCTTGGAAAGAACTCGTCCTTGAGTTAGACTACGGATAACTTGGATCATCATTTGGGTAGTACTCGTACGATCTGCTACATTGGATGTTGAGGAAATGGCCATGTCTTCAGGGAGGTTAACAATGCATTGTCATTAATCTTCTGCACAATCTCAAAAGACCCATACTTCTTGTTTTTAAGTTTGTTGTATGTGCCCACTGGAAACCTCTCTTTGTGAAGATAGACCAATACTAAGTCGCCCTCTTTGAACACCTTCACTCGCCGATGCTTGTCAGCTTCCTCCTCGTACTTGGCATTTGATTATTCTAATTTTCTTTTGACCTCAGCTTGTATAGCCTGCGTTTTTTGACCATCTAAAGCATGCTTTGGCAGGTGAAAATAAATAATCTCAAATGGTGTCTTCCCTGTTGAGAGGTTAACTGTGCTGTTAAATGCAAATTCAGCTTGTGCTAATCCAACCTCCCATTGTTTAGGCTTCTCCACCGATATGCATTGAATAATACTAGCAAGTGAATGGTTGACTACCTCAGTTTGGCCATCGGTTTGTGGATGACAAGTGGAACTGTAGTTTAAAGATGTATCAAACCGCTTCCATAAAGTCCTCCAAAAGTGACCAAGAAACTTAGTGTCGCGATCTGATGTTATAGACTTTTGAACTCCATGCAGTCTCACAACCTCTTTAAAAAATAAATTTGCAAAATGAGTTGCGTCTGATGTTTTCGGGCAGTAGATAAAGTTTGCCATTTTTGAAAATCTGTCAACCACAACAAATACAGAATTTTCACCATCTTGAGTTCGCGGAGGACCCAAGACAAAATCCATGGACAGGTCTTCCCAAGGTGATTCCAGAACAGGCAGCGAAAGGTACAGGCCTGTATTTTGAGATTGGCCTTTAGCAACGCGACACACTGGACACTTTCGAACATCGTTTCCAACATCTCTCTTTTGCTGGGGCCAATAGTACCTCTCCTCTACAAATGCACGAGTCTTATCTCTACCAACATGTCCACCTAATCCTCCCCCATTAAGGTCTATGATAATTTTCTCCGTCAAGGAACTCTTTGAAATACATAATCTGTTGCTGTTGAATAAGTATCCATCTTGCATGTGTAGGATTTCAGCGGAAGACTCTTTAGGAATCTGTAGCATGCAATTTTATGCATATAAATCTTTTAGGCATTCAAAGCCAACAACCTCTGTATGCAAGATCGTCAGTAGTGCTGCTCGCCGGCTAAGAGCATCAGCCACTTTATTCATGTATCCAGATCTGTGTTTTAACACAAACGTAAAGTAGGCTACCCATCTTGCATGCATTTGGTTCACAGTGGTCTGAGTCTGACTATTGATAAACTTCAACACTTAATGATCCGTGCAAAGCACAAATTCTATTTGCGCCAAGTAGTACTCCCAATGTTTTAAAGGACGCACTATAGCATAAAGTTCTAGCTCATAAGTAGACCACTTTTGTCGAGCCTCATTAAGTTTCTCACTATGAAAAGCAATAGGTCTACATTCTTGGGAGAGAACTGCACCAATTCCCACAATAGAAGCATCACTCCGATTCGAATAATTTATCAAAGCGGGAGTAATGGATGTCTTTCTTTGATCAGCGCTAATCTTTTTTCTCTTCATCACCCAACAAAATTTTCCCTTTTTCATGCATTCTGTAATAGGTGCAGCAATAGTGCTGAAGTTCTACACAAATCTCCTATAAAAAGTTGCAAGACCGTGAAAACTGCAAGCATCAATTACATTCTTAGGAGTAGGCCATTCCCGAATAGCACGGACCTTTTTCTCATCAACTTTGATTCCATCAGCACTCACCACATAGCCCAAGAACAGCAAGTGGTCAATCATAAAGGTGAACTTTTTCAAACTGAGGAATAACTTGTTCTTCTGCAATACACTTAATACCTCTCGCAAGTGTAATAAATGATCATCCCCATTCAGACTATAAATTAAGATGTCATAAAAATACACAACTACAAACTTCCCAATAAATGGTTTAAGTACCTGACTCATCAGTCTCATGCAAGTGCTTGGTGCATTCGCTAATCCAAAGAGCATCACCATCCATTTGTACAACCCTTCTTTTGTCTTCAATGCAGTTTTCCACTCGTCTCCAGGTCGAATACGTATTTGATGGTAACTACTCCTTAAATCTATCTTGCTGAACACCTTGGAGCCAGCTAACATATCAAGCATGTCGTCGAGCCTTGGTATGGGAAATCTGTACTACACTATGATCTTGCTAATTGCTCAGTTATCACCACACATATGCCAACTTCCATCTTTATTTGGCGTTAGTAATGCTGGAACTGCACATGCCCTCCTGAATTAGTCCTTTTTGTAACAGCTCTTCAACTTGATCTTGCAAAATTCGATTTTCCTTTGTGCTCATTCGATAATGGGGTAGGTTTGGCAAGCTAGCTCTAGGTAATGCAAGTCAATGTGCTGCTGAATTTTCCTTTCTGGTGGCAGCCCATTAGGAAGTTTCTCTGGACAAATGTCCTTAAATTCCAGCAACAATGGTTGAAGTCTACCAGCAGGTAGATTTTTCCACGGGCACGACCTGAAGTTCCTTTTTCCACCGGGCAACTGCCACAAAGCAAAATCAAGACCGCTTATTTTTCCTTTAGTTCTTCACCAATGGAAATTTTCTTATTTTCCGATCACCTGCCTCAAGATAAAATCAATTGTTGCCACAGTTGTCCCAAAATTATATGCCATGCATCCATATTGACAACATCGCAAAGGACCTCATCGACGTAGGTTTTCCCAATAGAAAACATAACATGACAAGCTCATTTATTTGTTCATCTTCTTGCAGTTCATTGATGTTCCGCCTCAAGTTTATTCTAGACACAATATTTTCAGTGTTGCCTTCATCAAATTCCCATGAACAGTGCATCTTTTAGAACATTGATTAGAGTTGTGCCAAGAGGTTGTCCATCACCTTATGTAAAACATTTATCCAAGCTCATACCATGAGAAGTCTTCTGTTTGGGCCATGCATAAAGGCTTAGAGTTTGCGACCATTTTTGTTTGTTGTTGAGGTTCCATTAACAGCCTTTGAAGTTCCAGAACTTTAACCTACTTGCTGCTGCAAATTCTCCGGCACTGCTTATTGTGGCTGGTTGGTCTGTCCCTTATAGAGTACTGTCAGCTATTCTCAAACGTTCTCTTACTATGTCTTGCCCTATCTTGCTTCATCTCAAACTTAGGTGGCAAGGTTAATAGCATCCGTTAGGGTATCAACACTTTGCAGCAATAAACGGTCCTGAATATCCTCATGCAGTCCTCCAACAAATCTAGTGATGAGTTGCACCTCTGTCTCGGGAAGATCATTGTGTGAAGAAAGCCGATAAAATTTCTGTGTAGGATTCCACTGTCCGTGTACCTTGCTGGCAGTCTTGGTACTGTCGGAACAATGTTTGCTCATAGTCTCGCGGCAAAAATCTAAACCTTTAAAATGCGTTTCATCTTTGTCCAGGAACGGATGGGCATTTTTCCTTGGTGTGTACGCGAACATTGTAGTTCCCACCATGCGGATGCACCACCTTTAAGCTTATACGCCACAAGCTTACCTTGCTTTTCATCCGGAATCTCCATATATTCAAAGAATTGTTCAACTTCTGCAAGCCAATCAAGAAATTCCTCTATACAAAGATGTCCGTTAGAAGTGGGTAAATCAATCTTCATACGAAAATCTTTAGAAGCTCGATCAAAATTTCCTCTAGTGGCATGATCTCCCATACTCCACCATCTCTATAAATTTCCTCGACACTTTCATCACTAATATAGTTTTCTTCATAATTTGCTTCTCTATTTTGATGAGCAAAACGGTGCTCTCTAGCTGGCTGGCTACAAGCTCTTTCTCCGGTGTGAGGCCTGTTATCACATGGTTCCGATTGTGTCACATCATTAAATCTACAATGGATGCTTGTATTTCCTGCAACGTGGCTTGTGTTTGACGCTGGAATTCTTAAGAATTCAGCCCTCATAAGAGCTTTTCCTCCGTGATTGTCTACTCGGAGGGGCTGCCATCGTCACGATCAGCCCAAGGCAAACAAGGCTCTAATACAACCCAACACAGTGAGTGAGCGAGGAAGAATGCCGAAGTCTTTAACCTTGATAATTCCTTGAATCCACAAGGGGTTTTCCTTGAATCCACATGGACAGAAAATTCTCAAAGAGAATACTTTTATTATTCAAATTCAATAATACCACAAGCCTTTTACAACCCAATATAAATATTTAGGCCAGACAAATATTAAATAAGGTAGTTTCCTAATGAAACTTACCAATTACAAGCAATCAAATCTGAATAAATGGAATAATTCTGGGCAGGAATCATTTCAATAATTCAAGGGATTTCTAGGCATTGATTATTGGCATAATTTGTGGGATTTTCAGAATGATTCATGAGCATTATTTTGGGAGGACTTTGTGATAATTCTGGACAGAATTATGCGCACAATTTTTGTCGGATATTTTCAAAATCTATTGTTATATAATAAATATATTTTATTGTTTTAATAACTAACAGATGCATTGGTTCAATGGTAAAGGTGTGATTACTAGTTTGAAATGTTGAACCGGCGTAATGGTTCAACTTGGATCACTAGTTTGAATCGGTGTGATTGCTAGTTTGAACGGGTGTAACATAGAATCAGTGCAATAGTTTGATTTAGGTCACTAGTTTGAACCAGTGCGACCCTTATAAACAAAAGGGTGTTTGAAATTCTATAAATAGATTAAAAAACTCTCATTTGGGAGAACAATTCATTCACAAGAAATGAAAGCATAATTCTTTTAAAGGCTTAAATAAGAATTAGTACCATAAACTATAGCCCTTATTCCATTTCGGTGATCCACCTTTCAATTTTGTCAATTAGATGATTAAACTATTAATTTTTTTCAATTGCAACAAATTGAACATGTCACATCAAAAATTGTTGACGTGGCAACTTGTGTGGGCCTTAGGAAGCTGGTGTGGCAAAAAAAGAGTTTTTTAATCATAAAATAAACAAATTTGATTTGATGTGAGGTAAAATGGTCAAACAACAAATTATATAACATAACTAATTAATACAAAACAAACAATAACATAAAATATATCCTTATATCATATCAGATCCCTTATAATCGATCGAACACACCCAACTTCCACTTCTTTGCGCAACTGATAGTTTTCTTCTACATTAGCTTTCAAACGCTCGACAGTAGATTTCCATATATGCAATTCAAATTCAGCTTCATTTACTTAACAGAATTTCTGAGCCAGTTCTTCATTTGCCCTATCCAAGGCTTCACAAACTCTATTTAAGTTACCCTTCATCTGCACCACTTGCTCCTTTAAATGTACTTTACAAGCAGAAGATTCCACAAGAATTTCCTTATTCACGTCAAGCTCTTTCTTCAATGTAAGCTGCTGATTCAATGACTCCACCATTCTGCTCGATAATGATTCTACTTCACGCTCTTGCTCAGACCTGCAACAATTCAATTCCTCTGTTAACTTTTCCATTTCAGATCTCCATTCAGCTTCTTTGGCTTTAAATTTTGTTGAGCATTCTTTGTGAATCTGCTCCAAACCTTTGAGTTTGTTCCGAAGCTTTGATATCGAAGAAGAACTTCCTGCTTCCTGAATCCGAGCTTCCTAGAAATCTTTAAGGGATAAGACCAACTCCTAATTCTCTTGCTCTAGCCTTCTAACTCTGTATTCCATCTCTTTGTAAAATGTTTCCTTTGTGGCCAGCAAATCTCTCAAAGAAGCAATTTCTTTATCTCGAGCGATTTGGGGCTGTGTGTTCGATCGATTGTAAGGGATCTGATATGATATAAGGATATATTTTATGTTATTGTTTGTTTTGTATTAATTAGTTATGTTATATAATTTGTTGTTTGACCATTTTACCCCACACCAAATCAGATTTGTTTATTTTATGATTAAAAAACTCTTTTTTTGCCATACCAGCTTTCTAAGGCCCCACACAAGTTGTCACGTCAGCAATTTCGGACGTGACATGTTCAATTTGTTGCAATTGGAAAAAATTAATAGTTTAATCATCTAATTGACAAAATTGAAATGTGGATCACCGAAGTGCAATAGGGGCTATAGTTTAGGGTACTAATTCATATTTAAGCCTTCTTTTACAAGAATTTTGGTATTATTATTTTCTTCTCTCAAATTATAGTTTTGAATTAAATATTATCATGCACATAGTATTTAGTACAGATTAATTTTTAGGCCTCTCTTATCTTGGGAGACGATTCATTGTAACCATGTGCAATTTATATAGGGGGTGGATACTGTCTTAATGGAGAGAGTGGACATTCATTCGATTCAGGCGGTACTATTATTATTTTTTTTAAATTTCGACAATGCTCTACGTCAAAAGTTCCAACAATTTGTAGGATAGTTGTCCAAAAAGGCAAGTGCAGCCTATACTACATCAATAGAACTACAATATAGATGGACGATAATAAGTCCACCCTAAAGGAAATACAATAGGAAACAAGAAAACCAATGAACCGTTATAAGTTAGTGGATCACAACTCACTAGTCTAATACATAGTTGTCAAACCGTGTATCGAAACCACATATCGTGTTTCATGTATCAAATTGTGAATTGTATCATACGATGCGAAAACAAAATAAAAAATGTGATAGTATATATATATTTAAACATATAAAACACAATTTATTAGACAATTAAGTATATTAATTTTACTATTAATAAAAGCAATCAAGTAAATATTAGTATAGACTATATAAATTTTAAAGTTAAATTGTAGCCAAAATACTCTAAATTGATTTATAAAATAGACTAAAAGACAATTTGCACCCCAAATTTTATTTTCTATTCACTTTTGCACCCCAAACTTAAAAAGGTGTCTAAGTACACCCCAAACTTCATTATACGTAACAAAACGCACACTTTTTTCACTTAACCGGTCAAAAGTGACCATGCTAAAATGTATAACACAAATTTGGGGTGCAAATTGTCTTTTAGTCTTAAAATTTACAAAAATAATTAATTTTAAATAAAATAAAATAATTTTAAAATAATTAATTTTAAATAAAATAAGTAATTTTTAAAATAAAAATAAAATAATTGATTTTAAAATAAAATAGTTAAAATAATAAAATTAAAATAAATATTTGGAATTAATAATTAATTTTTTTAAACATTATTTTTAAATAAAGAATTTTCAAAAACAGAATTTTTTTTGTAAAAATTCTGTTTTTTAAAAAAATGTAACAAAACTTTTGTTTTTACAAAAATTATAAAATAAAATTGTGTTTTACAAAATTGTAAAATTGTCTTTACAAAATTGTAAAATACAATTTTTTTTAAAAATTCCTGTTTTTACATAAATTGTAAAATAAAATTGTGTTTTACAAAATTGTAAAATACAATTTTTTTTACAAAATTGTGTTTAAAACAGAATTTTTAAAAAACTTGTCAAATAAAATGCTGTTTAAAAAAATTTCTGTTTTAAAAATAAAAACATATTTTTTTTTAAAACAGAATTTTTAAAAAAATTGTCTAAAAACAGAATTTAAAATCTGTTTTGTTTTTAAAACACATTTTTTTGTAAAAACAGAAATTTTAAATTTTTTTTGTAAACGCATAATTTTTTTAAAAAAAGTGTCCAAAAACAGAATTTAAATTAGGTTTTTTTTTAAAAACAGAATTTTATTTTACAAATTTTAAAATTTCTGTTTTTAAACACAATTTTGTAAAAAAATAATTGTATTTTTACAATTTTGTAAAACACAATTTTATTTTACATTTTTTTTAAAACAGAATTTTTTAAAAAAAAATTTGTTTTACAATTCTGTTTTTAAAAATAGTTTTAAAAAATTTAATTATTAATCATTAATTCTAAATATTTATTTTAATTATTTATTTTAAAATTAATTATTTTATTTAAAATTAATTATTTTTGCCAATTTTTAAAACTAAAAGACAATTTGCACCCCCAAACTTGTGTTATGACTTTTAGCTTGGTCACTTTTAATTGGTTAAGTTAAGTGAAGAAAGTGTCATGTTTTGTTATGTATAATGAAATTTGGGGTGTACTTATACACCTTTTTAAGTTTGGGGTGCAAAAGTAAATAGAGAGTAAAGTTTGGGATGCAAATTGTCTTTTAGTCTATAAAATATTATTTTAGAAATCTTTATAGAGTAGCAAGAGTAAACGAATATTCAGATTTACCTTAAAACTATAAAACAAAAGAATAATTCAAATTAACAAGTGGAGATTTATGTATCTTCTTATGGATAGTGACGTGAGAAAAATAAAGCGACATTTTAAAGATGAAGATAAAAAATTTTAAAAAGCGATCAGGGCTCATCAAGTGATATAGAATATGTTTGTGCTAAAAAATTTAATTCATTTTGAAACATTAGAAGACTTAAAAAGTTTTATTTGTACTCTTTTGAATCTACATAAAATCTTTTACAAGTCTGTTGTTAACTTTAAAAAAGTATCGTGCATTGTATTGTTTTGTAAGAATTGTGTCCTAATTAAATAGTATGATACTGTTTAATTTTTGTTTCACCTACCTATACGTATCAAAATGTCTCCATATCATATTGTATTATTAGATTCTGATAACTATGGTCTAATATAAGTCGAGTGAAGTAGTTCTTAAAGCTCCTGTAGAAAAAGCCAAAGAGATGTATAGAAGAACACTTTATCCCAAAAGAAGCTAATATTCATAGTCCATAGAACACCCACGAAATATTCTTACGTTCCTCAATTTTCTACATAATATTTCTTATCAATTGATATGTTATTTATTATGGTGTAATTTCTAAAAGAAAACAATGCCAACTGTTAATAAAAACTCAAAAAACTTTATTTTCTAAGTAAATTATGTAGTTAAGGAGGCCCCAAAGGGATTGTTGCCCGCCCGCCCATATATAGTCGGACACCAAAAACCAAGAAAACTTGCATCACCAAGACATAATTACAGTATCAGATTCCTATGCTAAACTTGGACGAAGATCACAAAAGAAATAGTCGATCTCGAACACCTCATTTGGTTAAAAGAAAAGAAGGCTTGAGAACAAATATTTTATGTGCGCAATAGTATGCTCCTTAGCCATGAAGTATATAAATTTCCTAACCCTCCAAAGCAACCACCATAAACAATGAGTAATCATATTACATTTAGCTCTAATCTTCTACGAAACTAGCGACCCTTTCCAAGCACCAAAAAGTATGTAGATGAACATAACTCACCCCTCCCTCTCACCCTCACTCTAATAGTGAAAACATTTTCCATACAGATTGACAACTCGCAATGTTAAAGGAAGTTGTTTGCCTGGATTCTTTACAAATATAACATTGGTTGTCCAAGAACTTGCCCCTCCACAAAATTGTTTTGGTCAAAATACCTCCTAAAGTTGTCGTCCGGGAGAACTAATCGACCCTATTCTTGATCCTATGTGGGACCCTAATTTCCAAAATGGATCCTTGGAAAAAACCTATATCTCGACCTCAAAGACTCCTATACAACGATTTGAGAGTAAATTTCTTACTTTTATGGATACAAGAATAAATTTAATAGATAGGAAAGAGAATAATAAATTTAGTGGACAAGAAGTCCACCAACACATCTCACACCATATACTCGTGAAAAAGATCAAAAAAGCAACTAAAAAATACAACCCTCCAATCTCTATGCAAATAAGCCGCAGAGTTATTGTTAAAGGCCCCATAGCAGAACCCTGTATCCTCTTTAATATTAACATCAACAAGGCTACACTTTGAAAGAGTGACCTTTATATCCTAAATTTCACAAAAAAATTGTCTACAAATAGGACTAGTATAATGCAAAGCTACTGGATAATCTTATTGACCTAGTGAACCGCATATTGGTATTTGTATAACTGGATATGTTACTCTAGCAATACTCAAAATTTAACATATCGAAATATTTATTTTTTGTTTTATATATAGTTGAACATTACATTGTGTACTCCTCCTCTCGTTCGACTTTTTTACTTGTACTTATTGACTTTTTAAAACAAATGTATTAAAATTTTGAAATCAAATAAGTTGACTTTGATAGTGTATTCGATGTACTTTCTTATGATAATAATTTTTGCCTACATGTTTTAAACTTGAGAATAAATTTTGATTCTAAATATGGTCAATTTGGAATAAAAAGTCATTTAGGACAAACAAAGCTGGACGGAGGAGTACTAAGTTATTCATAGAACAATCTAATTGTTGATTCAACTATAAAATCTTTATAAAGCTTAATGTTATTGCATATACTCATATAGATTACTCCAAGACAATTCCTAATTATAACTTTATAAGTACTTCTATAAAGTTACCATAGCTTATCACATTTTAGCCTATATAGCGTACTCACATTTAAGCCATGTAGTGTATCGGTGAATGTTCTATGGTTTCTCATTTCTTGCAAACTTGTTGCTAACTAATTTTAAGGTAGAAAGTGTTTTAATGATTCTGTTAACGATGCTAGAATAATGAACTAATGAATATCACTATAGATTTTTTTTTCCTCGTTAATTAAAAATAAAAAAGCCGGCAATCACAGTAACCTTTAAAAGTAGTGTACACCAAAAAATTCTACTCAATGACTAGGCTAACTCTGCCACAAATTCCACAAAATACTATTGGATTTGGAAAGGACTCATTTTGCCAAAGATATAGCAAAGTCAAGAATAGTTATCTAATATGCACAATGGAACGTGTTGTCTAAAAATATCTGTATATCCGCTGCTCTCTCCTCCAAAGTACCCACCACAATCAATGAAACATAATAACCAATCTTTTTCTGCTTATTTTAGGAACCTTTGCTCCCTTTCAAGCCATGTCAAAGTCTGAAAACTAGGCATCATAACCCACACCACCCCTAAAAGCATGAAAAAAAATTAACAACCACATTTCTCCAGCAAAATCACAATGTAGAAGGAGATGATCCATTATTCCCAATCCTTGTTGCACATTTAGCATTGATTGACGGAAAAAATTCCCGAACACCAGAAGGAATCATGTAGCAAAATAGACTCTAATCTCACCATTCAAGAGAAAAAAGCTTTCTTTCTTGAAACTTGAACATAGTACAACACAAACTCATGGTTGATCATACAATTAGAATTTGTCTAATTGGAAAGAGAGACTAGAGAATGTGAGACTTTGTAACAACTTGGGTCAAATCATAACGTATTAAAGTCCAATCCACTATCTCTATAACATCCTCTTGGGTTATCTTAGCATACCACATGCTCACCCATAAGGTCATGACTGAAGGTATAATTGGTAATAGCTTAGAACCTTATATGTGTATCAAAGTATCTCACATGTTCTGATGTGGGACTGGGGTGTTACAAAGTTGTGAACTTATCAATAAAACTCAAGTGTGGGAGGAAGACGAGGAAGTGAGAATTTCTTTCGTGTTTAAATCTCAAAGGCATTGATGATGGGTGGAATGGTCTAAATTCCAGTTTTATTAAATGAAAATTCATACCCTGAATAAATAACCTTTGGTAGGTGATATGGTGCAATTTTTGCTCAAATAGAAGTGTACCGCTGAGAGATATATACATACATATATTGTGCGTGTGTATGTTTTCCTTCTCATGCATGCAATGGCTTGGATTGTGGGATATTTGAAGTACTTTTCAATGATGCATAAATATGTTTGTGTTAAAATATATAATGTACATCTTTTTTAAAAAAAAACTAATAGATGTATGAGTTTGGCTGAATAGGTCAGTAGTTAATATTTTCCAACTTTTGTGAGAGAATGATGATCCCCATAATCTTACAGCATCTTTTCTCTTCCATTTTGTCATTATTTTTTATGTTATTTTGTAGTGTGCTGTATGGTTGCTTTTATATCAAGTTGTCTAAGAAGAATCTATCTATCTGTTCGTATTAGATGATATATCATCTAGTGTGTTGCTCTATATTAGTGCAAAACACCTTAGTTTAAATTATTGAGCGGCACCTTTGTAAATATGTTGACATTCAACAAATAAAAATCAAGTATGTCATTCACTAATCTAAATTATGTTGGTTTACAAATGTGCCATTCAATAATTTAAACTATCTGAGAACTAATCTAGAGTGACACTATATGTTATATCCCCGTTGTATTATTGAAAGTACGATTTGAGCCTTTTTGGCTGGCAGGAAGATTCCTATAATTATCATTAATGTTGACTATGCAATGGTTTTTGATATTTATTGTTCTGACAGGTCATCACTGATATATACAAAATGCACCAGCAATTCTTGTCTGCCAGCAATGTCAAGATCATTCTTGATAATTTTTCATCTGTTGCATCTCATGCCCACCTATTGAACTCTGAAACAATCCTACAGCTGAAGCTGCAGAGAGCATGCTCTATCCTAGAAATCTCAGATCCGCCCATAGTTCACTTTGAGAATGAATGTTACCAGAATTATCTCAATTTCTTACATGATTTACTCTTGAATAATCCATATGTATCCAAAGAGATGGAAATTGAGCAGCTATTGGTTTCTGTATAAAAAGTTTTACAGATATACCTCAACTGTGCCAGTTCAGAATCTGTAACGGACAAACCAGTTAAAAAGCCTGTGATCATTCACTGGATCCTCCCACTGGTTCTGAAAGAAAAGAAGAGTTGGCTGCTAGAACTTCATTACTTGTGTCTGCATTATGCATTTTGAATGGTATGGAGAGGGATTCATTTAGGAGGTATGTTTCACAAATATTTCCATTGTTGGTGGATCTCGTGCGGAGCGAGCACAGCTCAGGAGAAGTTCAGCGTGTTTTAAGCAATATTTTCCAGTCATGTATAGGCCCAATAATAATGAAATTATGAAACAAGTAATTTGGTAATGGTTCTCACATGTAAGCCCTTCAGTATATCTGGTTTCATCTTTTTAGCTGTGAAGAGCATTGACCAGGATGTATAATCATCCATTCCATTTTTGTTAATATGCACCGAGTTATATATTTGTATGTACAAATATGCTGATAATTATAGAGAAATTTACTATCTACCGTTGTCACCTTTTTTTTCGGTTTTGTGGGGATGATTCTATGAATTGCTTAAGCCATCCCTTTTATGAGAAGCCATTTTTGCCTCTTGGCTATGTAATCTGTCCCCCCAAAGTTTTTCTTATGAAATATGTTGTCATGAATGTAGTTCGTAATGCAATTTGACAGACAAACTAAACTATATTCAGGACCTTGAACTTTGCCAGCAATGACAATTGATTGTTTGTGTATTGATTTGCCCGTTTAGTGGTTCCTCTTCCGGGGCGGCTTTGGTATGTGGTTCTTCTCCTGAGCCTTCTAAAATTTCGGCTGCCCTCGACTCTTTTAGGCATATTAACTTGTTAAGGTTTGTTTTGTAAAAATAACTGACGTGAGGATAAAAACTCTTTCCATTTAAAATATAGGTTCATTAAAGTTGAATCAAGATATTTCAAATTGATATAGATTTTTTATTTTTTTACTGAAAAATATTCTACGTCATCTAAAGGTTACTATTAATTATGATATCAGGTTCATTAAAGTCTCAAAGTCCGACCACCACTCCAAATCACAAGAGTTTCAATGGCAGAAAGAAAGAAGAAGAATGGCACATAGTTGCCAAAGTCTGCGGGGACTCTGATGGTTTACCACGTCAGAAAATCTACAACTCCTCCGTATCCGGCAACTCCGACTACGATACACTGGTCCCAGCATCACCACCGCCACCGAGGGCGGAGAACAAGAAGAAACGACGTAGCGAAAAGAAGAAAATAACAGGTAAACACTGCACGAGTACGTCGTCAGTTGACAGCGGGTTGTTCAGCAGCGAGGAGAGAGAAAGATAACAAACAGAAACGTTAGTTTCATCTTCTCCACCGACTCCTCCACCGAGTTCAATCCTCATTTGAAGACCATACGCGAGAAGCCCAACACCTGCAAGAGGCGCCACAAGAAGAAGAAGGCGGCCACAAAACGTGGCGTATCGAAGGGGATGTTCAGGATATCGGTGTCGTCGGCGACGGAGTGTGAGTCTCCGCCTAGACTGTCGGCGTTCAAGAAGCTGATATCGTGGGCGGTGGAAGGGAAGGTGAAGGAGAGCTTGGCGGTGGTAAAAGGTCGGACGATCCGTACGAGGATTTCAAGAGGTCCATAATGGACATGATATGTGAGAAGCAGAAGTTTGAGGAGAGAGAATTGGAGCAGCTTTTGCAGTGTTTCCTGTCGTTAAAAGGCCATGTCATTTTTTTTTTTTTCTTTTCTTTTTGAAGTCTACGTAACATAATAGTCAAAAAGATATAATGTCGTGAGCCATATTTGACAGAACTTAATTTAACAATTTTAATTAATTTAGTTAGTTAATTTAAAAAATTAAAATTTAATCATGTATTAATGTGTCAATTTTAGTGGTCAAATCATTAATTTTGCCATAATTTATTATATTAATAATTAAAAACAAAATTAATTGTTATTTCAAGAAACATAGTTATAATTATTAAATAGTAGTAGTTAAATATTTATTCAAATAACTAATGGCTGAATTATATATTATAGGTTCTTTCAATCAATTATAAAGCTAAATATTTTAATAGATTATTGTAAATTTATTTAGTTATGATTATGTGAAAATAATTATTTTAATTTTATTTAAGATTGTACTAGAATTCTATATTAGCGTTTATATTGACAAAAAATTGCTTCAAATTTTAATCCGAATAGAATTATAAAACTCATGTTTTAATAACTTTTAATTTAGTTATGACAATTAGTTAGGGACTCAATTCAAATTTAGATAGCATGTAATTGATACAAATTTAAATAGTACTTATAGTAAGATGTTGCGAGTTGATCAAATTTAGATTTGGACTACTATCAATTGTTGGAGGTGAGTAGTAATATTGCTTCTATATATACAAAAGGTCAGCTTGTTTGTTATATTTGTTGGTGAGACACAGGCTATGTATCTATATATATACCCCACAACTCGAGTTCCTGCTACAATTTCACCCACCATTCATGGAATGAAAATATACCCTTTGCAAATGTTTCTCCTCTAGCGGAAAAGTAGAACTTCATTGGAAAGCTATTAATCCTAAAACATCTACAGCCCACTGACAAGCTCATGCAAACAGATATTGAATAGAGATTAATACCATATAATAGATAAAAACAAAATGCAAAAAGCTGGAGGAGTATCATATAAACTTTCTTATGCTTCCAAAAAAAGCACAAAGCAACATGAACGTAGAAACAAATTTGCAAACATCTTCTCAAGTTGTTACACAGCATCTAAAGGGGCATGATCAATGTATTGACAACTGTTCAATCTCTACATACAGATCCATTAATATCTTGTCAACTTGGTTGCTGAACCTCCGATTTTAAAATCCTTGCTGTACAACCTGCAAACATATAACAGCCAGACTATGAAATGATTGGGAATATAACAACATGGTTTTCAATTATAACATGGTCACCATTTGTGGAAGTTAACCAAAACTATCTTCTCAACCTGTAAAATATATTCTAAAAAGAAAATGCCAAACTTTTCACAAAAAGGCGACAAAGAATATGTGGAAGTTGACCAAAAAGATTTTTTCTACTTCTCGTAAAGAGTAACATTTTGCAGAAGCATTGGTAAATCTTCTCCTTACATTACTCTTTCGACACTGAGATGAACTTGGAAATATTTTGGTTTAAATTACAATGATACATATTGAAAGAATTGAAGAAAGATTCTCTTAAAGATTTTGCCACTGTATCACATGTACCAAATATCAATTTAATATATTCGGATCATCATCCACGGGCACAATATTTTTCAAATCCTGATATGTTATACCTCTCCCATCCCACCCCCCTGCCGCCGCGTGGAGGTTGAAACTAATTTTGAACTAGCAAATACATGTACCATGCATGGATCTTAATTTTGCAAATAGTCCAATAAAATTCAAGAAATCTATATTACACTTGGAACTAATGAAGAAAAACTGAGTAGTACTTGCAAAATAATTTAAAAGTATATAAAAAAATAAAATTAAAAACTCTAAGACTTAACAAATGTCATGCGGTTTAATTGTATTAATATTAACCGTATATTTTCTTACCAAATAGTGTCCTAACTAAATTAAAATACATCAAAACTTAAATTATATCATATCATGCGATTTTTTTATTTTTTTTTCAGAAGCTACACTATTACAATTCAATTTTAGGGATACATTTCATCTTAGAGGCCAGGGGCTCAGGGAGTGTCTAGTTCAAAGTATAGGCCGTTACGCCAAAATATTGACGTATCGGTTAGGACTGAATCGCAACCTTGACATGAATCTCAAAATTAGGAATTATTCATGTAAAGGGTAAGTTCCGGTAAAATTTCGACAACTTGACGTATCGGTTAGGACTCTTTCTTCCTTATTCATTATTGTCATTTGTCCGGGTTGATGCTAAATTTTTAAAATTTATCTTATTGTTATACTTTTTGAAAATTGAACTGTTTTTAAGGTCACATTCAAACAAAATAATTACCAATACATGTATTATAGATGGATAGAAGTACCTAATTGGTGGTGATAGTTTTAGAATTTTTTTTATGTCTATCAAGCTGACGTAATTCATTCAAATATACAATTTAGAATTATTGTTGATCGGTTTTATGCATGTCTGCTGAGAGAAAATATGTCATCAAATTTGTCTACTGCTACATCTGTATGGCCTTCGTTCATATGTCGTTGTGGTATGGGCCCTTGTATAGTAAAACTTTCAATGTCGAAAAAGAATCCGGGTTTACTCTATTATTCTTGCCCAAGAATGGTATGTAACTATTTATTGTAATTTTTGTATATATGTTCCTTTTACAGAAGTGAATAAATTCCTTCTTGTGTCCCAAAATATGCAACAATGTGGTAACTTCATCAACTGGTGTGACGAATATGTTCAAGTGTTGTATAATCAAGGGAGGTTGCAAATGGACACATCCGAGCGTTTAAATGTAACATTTCATCCGACGAAGATTAACGACTCTAACGATTTAGCAATGGTGAAAATTGAAATGCGTCAATTGCAACTAACTGTGCGATTCGTCATAATTGTTAATGTTATGTATGCGGTGTTGTTAATGTTATTAAATCGGTTGTAATTTTAATAATTTTCATTATCTAACCAACACGTTATGTATGCAGTGTATAATTTGTGATTTACAATATTATATTTGTTGAGATGGACATCAATACAACGTTTAAAATGTTTTGTACCATTGTACGTGTTTGTAGTGTAATGCACATGGTATTTACCCGCTGGTCAGGGTAGTGGTTATGGATTCCACCATCATCAAAAGTTAACATAAACACCTGATTAAACCAGAGTTCACAATTATTGTTTAGTCAAAATTTATTGTCAAGAATTTATCCAAAAAAGTTTGTTATGTCGAGAAATATAATTGAGAGTAGCATACGAACCTCACTGCTAGAACATTAGGCTAGAAGCCAGTAAACCTGAAATTCAAAAAATAGTGCTATTACAAGGATGTGCACTGAAGTACAATAAATTTTAACATTTCTAAAATGTTGGATCCATATCCTGTACATTCTAAAGAATTTTGTGGTAGCAAGGTTCCAGGCTTCTAGCAATCTTAGATATTATGTCCTCGATTATAAATGTAAGATCTTACAAAATACAAGTATAATACCAATACCAATGCCATCGCTAGACACGGCAAGCAAGTGGCCGAGTTAATGACGTCATAGTATAAATAGCTCTTGAGTTTTTGGCGGGATGCAATTGTCTGCGGTCAGGTCTGGTCAGAAGCTTTACCCATCCATCATAAGCTTCTTTCTTTATTATTATTATTTTTTGCAAAATCTTGATACACCAAAAATAGTAATAATAATAAATATTAAAAATAATAAAATAGTTTATAATAAACAATAATTCTAATTACTTACATTAACTACATATCTCAATCAATTAAAATTTTAATAGTATTATAATTTTAGATATTATTCTAAAGGCATGATTTGGGATAATGATTGATTTACTTTCCAAATAAGTAGAGGGAATGCATAATTAAGGGATAATGATTGATTTACTTTCCAAATGTACTACAATAAGTAGGGGGATTGCATAATTAAGGGATAAAATTATCTATATTATTGTGTTACAGATTTTGGACTTGCAATCTAAAAAATTAGTGGTTGATTCGGATTATATATTGCTAGTAATTCAAAGTATATATAATCAAATCTGATTCTTTAAAATTAATATAATTTATTTAACTTTTAAAAATAATAAATACTGTAATCTATTATATATACTAAATCACAGTACATGACACAATAAATTGACATATGTCATTCTACAAAAGTGACACATGTCCATCTTAATTAATGCTTCTTATTGCCCTTGACAAAAATACCATTGACAATTACTTTGATATATATACCGATCACCTTATTTTATGGATATTATCAACAGTCACGTTATTTTAGGATCCATTAATTAGATAACTCTCTTAGGCAACAACCGGATTGGATCAATTTAAACACGATAGCGGCCAACTTGCTTTTTATGAAAAATTAGTTTTAATTATTTGAAAAGTAAATTTCCTTTAATATTAGACTTTTATTTATTTTACCTACTTTTCATAGTTCCATGCAATTAAAAATTATTTCTATATTCATTTTAAAACTTCAATCTATTAGCTTCCAAAAATTCTTCCAAATATTTGAACCACGCTAATTGATTCTAAAGATATGAAAATTTATTTGCTTAACCAATTTATGGAAAACTCAATTAATTTATAATTCATTTGAATATTTATTTTTATCTTTAAAATAATAATTTTGTAGTAACTGACATTTTTTAAAATAGTTCAAGAAATTAACTATTACATTATCAAATTAATTTACATAAATTGAAATTGTAATTTTCACTAATTGATTAGTAAAATAATCTAAACTGGGTTTTTTTTTATGGGATACTAGAAGTATAATTAATTTTGTCATGAAACTTAAAATTGGTTTAATTATTTTATTAAAATGGAATGAACAATTTACGTGAGTTCATATGAGACTGTGCTGATGTGGTAAGATTTTGAATGAAATCTATCTATTATTTATTATTTATTATCTGTTATCTACATAGCATCATTGAATAACATGTGCCTTTCCCACATTGTAACACATGTTTCATATAATTAATGTGCATCCCACACTAATTTAATTATATTACAACATAATATTATATTGTTTAAAACATTTAAAACAATTATATCCTAAAATTACTACTTTTCTAATATTATACCATTCATAATTATACCATACATTATATCATACATGTATAATATAATATTATAATACACGTATATAACAAAATAACTATCTATCTAAAAGCGTATGCGGATATTATCATTACTAATTTAATTATATTACATCATAATATTATACCATTTATAATTATATTACAACATAATATTATACGATTTAAAACATTTAAAATAATATTAAAATAACAAATAATATCAATCATAACTTACTATGTTTATTTTATAATCTCATAAATCACTATTTTCTCAATCTAAGCGGTTTTTATATTATTATTATTTTGATTTTATAATCCCTAAATCACTACAAAATCTAAAATGTTTTGATAATGTTAATTGTTCTAATATTATCATTACTAAATTAATTATTAACTTTTAAAATCACTACTTTTTTAATTCTAAAATAATATTTTAAATTTATAATCCACTAAATCACTACAAATCTAAATTGTTTTGGTAATCTAGTATATATACTAAATCACAGTACATGACACAATAAATTGACATATGTCATTCTACAAAAGTGACACATGTCTATCTTAATTAATGCTTCTTATAGCCCTTGACAAAAATACCATTGACAATTACTTTGATATATATACCGATCACCTTATTTTATGGATATTATCAGCAGTCACATTATTTTAGGATCCATTAATTAGGTAACTCTCTTAAGCAACAACCAGATTGGATCAATTTAAACACGATAGGGTCAACTTGCTTTTTATGAAAAAATAGTTTTAATTATTTGAAAAGTAAATTTCCTTTAATATTAGACTTTTATTTATTTTACCTACTTTTCATAGTTCCATGCAATTAAAAATTATTTCCATTTTCATTTTAAAACTTCAATCTATTAGCTTCCAAAAATTCTTCCAATTATTTGAACCACGCTAATTGATTCTAAAGATATGAAAATTTATTTTCTTAACCAATTTATGGAAAACTCAATCAATTTATAATTCATGTGAATATTTATTTTTAGCTTTAAAATAATAATTTTGTAGTAACTGACATTTTTTAAAATAGTTCAAGAAATCAACTATTACATTATCAAATTAATTTACATGAATTAAAATTGTAATTTTCACTAATTGATTAGTAAAATAATCTAAACTTGGTTTTTTTATGGGATATTAGAAGTATAATTAATTTTGTCATGAAACTTGAAATTGGTTTAATTATTTTATTAAAATGGAATGAACAATTTACGTGAGTTCATATGAGACTGTGCTGATGTGGTAAGATTTTGAATGGAATCTATCTATTATTTATTATTTATTATCTGTTATCTACATAGCATCATTGAATGACATGTGCCTTTCCAACATTGTAACACATAATCTATATAATTAATGTGCATCCCACACTAATTTAATTATATTACAACATAATATTATACCATTTATAATTATATTACAACATAATATTATATTGTTTAAAACATTTAAAATAATTATATCCTAAAATTATTACTTTTCTAATATTATACCATTCATAATTATACCATACCTTATATCATACATGTATGATATAATATTATAATACTACGTATATAACAAAATAACTACCTATCTAAAGCATGCGGATATTATCATTACTAATTTAATTATATTACATCATAATATTATACCATTTATAATTATATTACAACATAATATTATACTGATTTAAAACATTTAAAATAATATTAAAATAACAAATAATATCAATCATAACTTACTATGTTTATTTTCTAATCTCATAAATCACTATTTTCTCAATCTAAACGGTTTTTATATTATTATTATTTTGAATTTATAATCTCCTAAATCACTACAAAATCTAAACTGTTCTGATAATGTTAACTGTTCTAATATTATCATTACTAAATTAATTATTAACTTTTAAAATCACTACTTTTTTAATTCTAAAATAATATTTTAAATTTATAATCCACTAAATCACTACAAATCTAAATTATTTTGGTAATCTATTATATATACTAAATCACAATACGTGACACAATAAATTGACATATGTCATTCTACAAAAGTGACACATGTCCATCTTAATTAATGTTTCTTATTGCCCTTGACAAAAATACCATTGACAATTACTTTGATATATATACCGATCACCATATATACTAAATCACATTACATGACAATAAATTGACATATGTCATTCTATAAAATTGACACATGTCCATCTTAATTAATGCTTCTTATTGCCCTTGACAAAAATACCATTGACAATTACTTTTTGATATATATCGATCACCTTATTTTATGGATATTATCAACAACCACGTTATTTTAGGATCCATTAATTAGATAACTCTCTTAGGCAACAACCAGATTGGATCAATTTAAACACGATAGGGCCAACTTGCTTTTTATGAAAAATTAGTTTTAATTATTTGAAAAGTAAATTTCCTTTAATATTAGACTTTTATTTATTTTACCTACTTTTCATAGTTCCATGCAATTAAAAATTATTTCCATATTCATTTTAAAACTTCAATCTATTAGCTTCCAAAAATTCTTCCAATTATTTGAACCACGCTAATTGATTCTAAAGATATGAAAATTTATTTGCTTAACCAATTTATGGAAAACTCAATCAATTTAAAATTCATGTGAATATTTATTTTTATCTTTAAAATAATAATTTTGTAGTAACTGATATTTTTTAAAATAGTTCAAGAAATCAACTATTACATTATCAAATTAATTTACATGAATTGAAATTGTAATTTTCACTAATTGATTAGTAAAAAAGAATCTAAAACTGGGTTTTTTTATGGGATACTGGAAGTATAATTAATTTTGTCATGAAACTTGAAATTGGTTTAATTATTTTATTAAAATGGAATGAACAATTTACGTGAGTTCATATGAGGTTGTGCTGATGTGGTAAGATTTTGAATGGAATCTATCTATTATTTATTATTATTATATCATTATCTACATAGCATCATTGAATGACATGTGCCTTTTCCCACATTGTAACACATGTTCTATATAATTAATGTGCATCCCACACTAATTTAATTATATTACAACATAATATTATACCATTTATAATTATATTACAACATAATATTATATTGTTTAAAATATTTAAAACAATTATATCCTAAAATTACTACTTTTCTAATATTATACCATTCATAATTATACCATACATTATATCATACATGTATGATATAATATTATAATATACGTATATAACAAAATAACTACCTATCTAAGCTATGCGGATATTATCATTACTAATTTAATTATATTACATCATAATATTATACCATTTATAATTATATTACAACATAATATTATATGAGTTTAAAATATTTAAAATAATATTAAAATAACAAATAATATCAATCATAACTTACTATGTTTATTTTATAATCTCATAAATCACTATTTTCTCAATCTAAAGCGATTTTTTATATTATTATTATTTTGATTTTTAATCCCTAAATCCCTAAATCACTTACGATAAAATCTAAATATTATCATTACTAAATTAATTATAATTTAAAATCACTATATTTTTTTAATTCCAAAATAATATTTTATTAATCATTACTATTATTTTAAATTAATTATTAACTTTTAAAATCACTACTTTTTTAATTCTAAAATAATATTTTAAATTTATAATCCACTAAATCACTACAAATCTAAATTAATATTAAAGGTAATCTATTATATATACTAAATCTAAATCGATGACATGACACAATAAATTGACATATGTCATTCTATAAAATTGACACATGTCCATCTTAATTAATGCTTCTTATTGCCCTTGACAAAAATACCATTGACAATTACTTTGATATATATACTTGATCACCTTATTTTATGGATATTATCAACAACCACGTTATTTTAGGATCCATTAATTAGATAACTCTCTTAGGCAAACAACAGATTGGATCAATTTAAACACGATAGGGCCAACTTGCTTTTTATGAAAAATTAGTTTTAATTATTTGAAAAGTAAATTTCCTTTAATATTAGACTTTTATTTATTTTACCTACTTTTCATAGTTCCATGCAATTAAAATTATTTCCATATTCATTTTAAAACTTCAATCTATTAGCTTCCAAAAATTCTTCCAATTATTTGAACCACGCTAATTGATTCTAAAGATATGAAAATTTATTTGCTTAACCAATTTATGGAAAAACTCAATCAATTTAAAATTCATGTGAATATTTATTTTTATCTTTAAAATAATAATTTTGTAATAATCGATATTTTTAAAATAGTTCAAGAAATCAACTATTACATTATCAAATTAATTTACATGAATTGAAATTGTAATTTTCACTAATTGATTAGTAAAAGAATCTAAACTGAGTTTTTTTTTATGGGATACTAGAAGTATAATTAATTTTGTCATGAAACTTGAAATTAGTTTAATTATTTTATTAAAATGGAATGAACAATTTACGTGAGTTCATATATGAGTTGTCTTTGATGTGGTAAGATTTTGAATGGAATCTATCTATTATTTATTATCTATTACATATGCCTTTCCCACATTGAATTTTTCCACATTGTAACATGTTCTATATAATTAATGTGCATCCCACACTAATTTAATTATATTACAACATAATATTATACCATTTATAATTATATTACAACATAATATTATATTGTTTAAAACATTTAAAATAATTATATCCTAAAATTACTACTTTTCTAATATTATACCATTCATAATTATACCATACATTATATCATACATGTATGGTATAATATTATAATACACGTATATAACAAAATAACTACCTATCTAAACTGTATGCGGATATTATCATTACTAATTTAATTATATTATACATAATATTATACCATTTATAATTATATTACAACATAATATTATACTGATTTAAAACATTTAAAACAATATTAAAATAACAAATAATATCAATCATAACTTACTATGTTTATTTTATAATCTCATAAATCACTATTTTCTCAATCTAAGCGGTTTTTATATTATTATTATTATTTTGATTTTATAATCCCTAAATCACTACAAAATCTAAATAAATTACGATAATGTTAACTGCTCTAATATTATCATTACTAAATTAATTATTAACTTTTAAAATCACTACTTTTTTAATTCCAAAATAATATTTTAAATTTATAATCCACTAAATCACTACAAATCTAAATTATTTTGGTAAATGTCACTCATTACGATATTATCATTTCTAATTTAATTATTATCTCCTAAAAGCACTATTTTTTAATCCCAAATTAATATTTTGATTTTATAATCTCCTAAATCACTACAAATCTAAATTGTTCTGATAATGTTAATTGTTCTAATATTAGCATTACTAAATTAATTATTATCTCCTAAAATCGCTACTTTTTTAAGCCCAAATTAATATTTTGAATTTATAATCCACTAAATCACTACAAATTTAAATTGTTTTAGTAATGTCAACTGTTCTGATATTATCCTTTTTAATTTAATTATTATATCCTAAAATCACTATTTTTTTTAATCCCAAATTAATATTTTTATTTTATAATCCCCTAAAATCCACTACTTTTCTAAACTGTTACTAATTTAATTATGTTAAAACATAATTATTGTATCCTAAAATAATTACTTTTCTAATATTATAACATTCATAATTATACCATACATTATATATAAATACATATATGGTATAATATTATAATACTACGTATATAATAAAATCACTACTATCTAAAGCGTGCGAGATATTATCATTACTAATTTAATTATATTACAACATAATATTATACCATTTATAATTATATTACAAAATAATATTATACAATTAAAACATTTAAAACAAAATTAAAATAACAAATAATATAAATCATAAGTTACTTATGTTGATTTTATAATCCACTAAATCACTACTTTTTTTCAATCTAAACGATTTTTATATTATCATAACGTAATTATTATCTTCTAAAATCATTACTTTTTAATCCTACATTATTATTTTGATTTTATAATCCCCTCAATCACTATACATCTAAACTGTTCTAATAATGTTAACTGTTCTAATATTATCATTACTAAATTAATTATTATCTACTAAAATCACTACTTTTTTTAATCCCAAATTAATATATTAAATGTATAACCCTCTAAATCACTACAAATCTAAACTATTTTGGTAATGTAAACTGTTCTGATATTATACTTTCTAATTTAATTATTATCTCCAAAAATCACTACTTTATGATATTATCATTACTGAGCTATTATCATTACTCTCGTTATTTATTCAAATTTTCTTATCAAATATGCGATCAATCCCCTTGCAGCAATTGTTGATATCACATATCCTAATTTATTGAAAAAATTTGATAATGACTTTTATTTCCAAGACCAAGCCATTCTTGCTCCTACACTTGATGTTATAAATAAGGTGAACGAATATGTGATGTATTTATGGTCAGGTGATGAAATACCATATCTAAGATGTCCTATGTAAGGTTGATGAAAACTCAAAAAATGACTATGAAGGCATTTACACCCTATAATTTTTAATAGCATTACATCTTACGGAATGTCAACCCACAAGATAACGTTGAAGATTGGGGTTCTGTAATGTTTTTCTCAAAATATATATCAGTGATTTGGTTTGTGCAATGTCACGAGATTAATAGTAACTCAATTGGGAAAACATCGATAGAAGCCAAAAGTAATTTCAGTCAGCAATTTTGGACACAAAGTTTTCATACCTCGCTTGGTCTTAACACCGTCAAACATTAGATTACCTTTTAAATTCCAACAAAGACAATTTCCTTTGGTTGTTTTCTTTTTCATGACAATTAATAAGAGTCAGGGGAAATCTCTCTCACATGTTGGACTGTATCTGTCACGTCCAGTTTTTAGCCATGATCAATTGTATGTAGTAGTATCAAGAGTTACAAACAAGAGTGGAGTAAAAATACTAATTTGTGACAAAGATGGACAAACATACAATACTACAAAGAATGTAGTTTTTCAGAAAGTTTTTCACAATTTAATGTATAAAGGTTTGACTGTTTCTGGCTATTATCTTTTTGCTGCTCATTATTAGTGTAAACCCTGATTATTTTATTATTATATCTCATGAAATTTTTACTATAATCTATTTTGAATCTTTTTAGGTAAATCTATGATTTGCATTTACAAAGCTATCTCGATCGAGGTTTGTTTTTTTACATTTTTTTTTGGATGACAATATTTAAAATTCTATGTATAAAGTCCATTTCATATGTGTTTTACTCTAATTCTTTTCATTTTTATTTAATATAGGAGCTCTTTATATTCTTTATGTTAGTTTTCAATCAAACAAACACATGAATTTTTAGCTAAGTGTGAGACTTTTTTTATCTTGGGCAATACTATTTCCTATAAAAGAGTTGTGGAAAGATAATTATTTATTTGGTTGATAGTTTATGCAATGTTGAAATCAACTATTAAGTATGTCTAAATTCTTATATTTCACTATTGTCCAGATTCCTGTCGCAAATATTTATAAGATTGCAACGACTGTTAAAAAGATCATTTAAGTGCTAATTTTTGTTTGTGTGAATATATTGCACATTCAATAAATATAACTGGATTGAAGACCTAAATTGGAAGAAGCTTAACTGTGATAATTCTGGTACCTATGGTTCAATGGTAATGTGACAATGAATTTGGTGTATGCAGTTCTTGGCAGAGTTAAATTTTTGTTGGCATGCTTCTTGCATTATTTCAGGTGCATCATGGATTTTATTTTGCTTAGCACAACAAAATTTTGCGCCTACAATTCTAAATACTGTTGAAAGTGCAAAGGAGTTATATGAATACGTACCTTCAGATTATGGGACAGTGCATTCAATGGGAGGGGCTATGGCTTCATTTTGTGGACTATATCCCACGGTGTTTATATTTATGGCTTCTTCATTTATTGCATTCTATTATATGGATTGTGGCTTTGCATGATTTGTTAAGTACTAGCATCCCAGTAAATCATTTTCATCATCATTAATATATATATTTTTTGTATTATGGTATCTTTGTGAGTGCTATACAATTGTCAAAAATTGATAAAAGAAAAAAAACTAATGAGGTAATGTATTCGTTCTTTAACTATAACATTGTGTTGTGTATGACACGGTGCTATATTGCTATTTTTTTGACATGGTGTTTGTTTGACATGAAGATCCAACATAATTATTAATTCTCGTGCTTTTCAGTTTTCACATGTAACATGTGCTTTCCCTTCATGTCTGAGGACCGAAACTGAGACATTCTTTCGATGTTTTCCCTTTCGTTTGGATGTTAGAATTCTAGTGCAAGTAAGCGTATACGAGACATGGACTCTTCAAAATGCATCAAGTACATGTGTCAGATATTTGAGGCTTGGTGAGGTTTGTGTAATGTGTAACAGACTTAAAATATACCACTAGCAATCATATCAATATAACAATTCGATGACATTGTGCATGACACTTTCTAAATATTTGTTAGTGCTTTTTAGAATGAAAGAGTTACCCATTTTAACCATATATTGGTTACATATATATAAGACATTTTATCAAGACATTAATATATATATATATATATATACACACACACACACACATTTGTTATGTTATGTAATGTTCGGGGTTTAGTGATCAGATTAATTATATATTTGGATATGTATTTGCACATAAAATTTTTATGCAACACTATATAACATATGCTATTAAAATTTGATAATAATCGCACAACAATCTACCATCTTCTTATTATATTTTAATTTATTAATTGCATGTATAAATTTATTATTAACAAAATGAATAATGGATTGTTGAGATACTTTTGGACTTGAAAACTCTGGATCGGCAGGGATCGGCTCCCAGACACCATATATAGAGCCCAAAGGCACATGCAACTGGAAAGAATTGAATTGTCGCACAACTTGTTTATCGAACAAAAATGCATTAAAAAGCGGAATAAGAAATAGTAAAATACCATAATAACAAATCCAAAGGAGAAATTTGCATGTGTCCCATCAGTCTATTCAGTTTTAAAAGTTTAGACATATATCAAAACAAGTGGCACTTTGAATTGTATTTGTGATTAAGGAAAAACTACATTAGCACAAAATTCAACTCAAGTTTATCTCATCATTGTGATATATCAAGGTTCAAAGATAATAGGTTTATATGACAGATTTTCAGATAATAGATTTCAATGCACACAATATTTATAAAATAATCAACTTTTTATTCTTTATTTTCTTATTAACTACTTTCATAGTTCTCTACAAGTATTTCCCTTAAGCTATCTTTTTCATTTGAATAACTCTTACACAAGAAATAAAATGAAATTGCACTGAACACCAAGCAAGCACGATAAAATCAGACATAAAACAAATCATACATTATCCATGACAAGTTCCATGGTCTAAATAGGTATAACTGGTTGGACGGAGGTTCGCAAAACACAAAGGAACATGTGTCGTTGTATGTTAAACAAAATAGCATATCAAATACTTTAGTTTAGGAAATGTGAAATTGCATAAGAAAGAAGAGTTTGATCCTCAATTACCTTAAACATTTCCCACGACTATCAGTACATCCGAGAGGAATTTTCCTACCACTATATGTCTACCCAGAGGATATCAAAGGGATTCACTTCATTCTTATTAGATTAGGAAAAAAAGGTGAGACATAGTAAATGCTAAATATCTTGCCTAAACATTCAAGGATAAGGAAATAAAAAAAGAAAAAGGTAGATATAAATGATTGAGATCTTATTTCTCAATTCTGCAAAGAGTTTTATCTTCATGACTAGTTTGAAATAATACTTTTAAGGGGGAAAAGAGTTGTGTGCAATACATATTCCACAAAATTACCTCAACAATGTGGTAATACATTTAACTGACAAGAAAATTTATTTTCCACAAGGAACAAAATCCAATCTTAAAAGAACTAAATAAGTGACTCATTGATTCAGTAGAGTTCAGTTAAGAAATCCGAAAGAAAGAAAGGAAAAATATATTCATTGTAAATTTGACTAATAATACCTTTCTAATTAACATAAACACACTTAATAGATGTATTAGATGTTTTCAATAATAATTTTGTTTCATAGTTTATACATTATAAATTATTAATTTTTTGTTTAATACATTATACTGAATGAACCAAAGGAACATGATACTGAACATTACAGTCAATGAGTCTTCTTTTCTTCTCTTCTCTCCCTGGGCTCCTTCTCTAACATCACTGCCCAAAACACTACTGGTTCAAAGAGAGGATTTCTCGACACAAAAACATTACATGAGGAAAATAGTTGGATCAATAGAAGTCAAACACGCAAGTTTTCAAATTCCTCCTCAGAATTAAATCCTAAGGTCTTATTATCATCTATTTGGTCACCTAATTCACAATACCTACAAAGTTCGCCTCCTGTTACGAGGAAAGAACTGCACCAGCAGACCTCTAGTAATAAAGCAGTAGTGGTAGACTTGCAACAGAATCACAATGTAGGACCAAGAAAAACACAGAACAAGCAGAAAATAGATAAACTAGTACACCCAACAGAACAAGGATAAATCAAGATAGGGAAGAAGGGATCAAAAATTAGACAAAATTTGGGGAAACTCATAAAGAACAAACCCTAGATTTTTTTCGCGACAAACAAAAATTAGAAAGCATCACCTTCTGTTGGCCGGAGCTTTGTAGGAATCTTCCCTTCCGTTGTTCGTAGCGAGAAATATGGACGGGTTAGAGAGAGAAGTCAATGGTTCTTCTGAGACCTCACACTGTCGTATTTTCACTTGAAAATCAAAGAAAAATATTTTCATTCATATTTTCTGTATCTTTATATGTACATATTTATAGATAGTAGAGATCCTACAATCAAGCTATTCATCCTACAATCAAGCTATTCCTATAATTAAGTTATTTAGTTATTCCTATAATTAAGTTAATAGAGAATCTTTGACTATTAATCCAATATCGCAACATTCCCCCTCAAGTTGGTGCATAGATATCACACATGCCCAACTTGCCCAAAAACTTTGAGAACACTCGACTTGAAGAAATGACTTTGGTGAGAATATCACCCAATTGATCTTGGATCGAATCTTAGGCAACTCAACAATTTCTCATCCAATTTCTCCTTAATGAAGAATCATCTACCTCCACATGTTTTGTACGATCATGTTAAAATTGGGATTATGAAAGCAATATCACATGCTACTTTATTGTCACGATAAAGCCGAATCGGTTGACTAGGCTGATAGCCCAAATCCCTCAAGAGAAGTCTCAGCCACAATACTTCACATATTCCAAGTGCCATACCCCTAAATTCAGCCTCTGCACTTGAATGTGCAACAACATTCTGCTTCTTACTTCTCCATGTAACGAGATTACCACCTACAAAGGTGAAATATCCCGAAGTAAATCGTCTGTCATCTATTTCTCCAGCCCAGTCAGCATCACTATATGCATCCACACTTTGACAATCTATATTTTTAGTAAACAAAATGCCCTTTCCAGGAGCAGACTTCAGATACCTTAAAATGCGCAAAACTGCATTCATATGTTGTTCTTCAGGATTATGTATAAACTGGCTAACAATACTCAATGCATAGGCAAGATCTGGCCTAGTGTGGGCTAAGTACATCAATCTTCCAATGAGCCTCTGATATTGCCCTTTATCAATAGGCACCTGATTAGTCTCAACACATAACTTCAATCCTTCTTCTACTGGTGTATCAGCTGGTTGACATGCTGACATACCAGTTTCCTGCAATAAATCTAAAGCATATTTTCTTTGAGACAAAAAAATCCCTTTATCAGATCGAGACACTTCGATCCCAAGAAAATATTTCAAGTCACTGAGGTCTTTCATTTCGAATTCTCTTGACAAGTAACTTTGTAGAGCCTTCCTTTCATTAGGGTCATTTCCTGTAACCACCATGTCATCAACATACACAATAAGGGCAGTAATCTTACTATGTTGTCTTTTCAAGAATAAAGTGTGGTCTGAATTACTCTGATGGTAGCCAAAGGACCTCATGGACTTCGTGAATCTTCCAAACCATGCTCTCGGAGATTGTTTTAGCCCATACAATGATTTCTTTATTTGCACACTTTTCAAACAATGCACTTCGGTATCATGCACCACGGTGGCAAATCCATGTACACTTCTTCGAGACAACTCATTTTATGCGAAGGCATTTTTCACATCAAATTGTTGCAATGGCCAATCTAGGTTCGCAGTTGAGAGACAATAAGACTCGAATCGGTGTGTTGATTTTAGCTACAGTGCAAATGTATCGTATAATCAATTCCATAGGTTTGGGTGTACCCTTTTGCCACCAGTCTTGCTTTAAAACGTTCAATTGTACCATCTCGCTTTTGTCCTTCACAAAGATATAAACCCACCGACATCCAACTGGTTTCTTCCACGAAGGACGATCAACAAGTTCCCAAGTTTCATTCTTTCGCAAGGATTTCATCTCCTCATTCATAGCAGACTTTCCACCTTGGTCTCGCTAAGGCTTCCTCGCGACCGTTAGGAATAGATCTGATGAGATAATTGATTTACAAATGAATTATTTGATTGCATAAGCGATGGTTAGACACATAATGACTCATGGGATATTTAACTTTACTAGAAAGTTCAGGTTCATATGTGGGTGTGGGGATACCTCTGGTTTGACGTGGTGGTAGTTGTTTTCTTGGTGGTTCAGACACTACAGCAGGACCATCCTCAGCAGGCGATTGGTTTGGTGTATCAGTTGCCTGTGGTGCGAGAGATTCAGATGGAGGTTGATCCACAACTTCATTTTCTAGGTCTTCATCACGTTCATCACCACTGTGGTCCAAATTTATACCACTACCAACATTCTCATTACCAAGTTCAGGGCGTTCCGTTTCATTCCCATTCAGATTGTTACCAGGTGCAGAGAATTCCCCTTCTATAGAGATCAAAAAATCATAGTCTAGAGATTGAACTTCTTCCAGGTACTCCCCTTGAAGTTCAGGCTCAGAGGAAAAATACATTGAGTCTTCATGAAAGACTACATCCATTGTAACAAACATTCGTTTGCTTGGAGGATGATAGCATCGGTACCCCTTTTGATAAGCAGCATACCCTAGAAAAACACATCGCAATGCTCGAGGTGTCAACTTGTCGCGCTGACGCTGATGAAGATGTACAAATGCTACACAACCAAAGACATGAGGATGTAAGTTTGGAATGACTGGAGCCACAATTGCTTCAGTAAGAGCCTGAGATGGTGTCCGAAAATTAATAGTGCTGGAAGGTACTCGGTTGATTAAATATGTTGCGGCAGAGGTGTCGTGTCCCCAATAGGATAAAGGCATATGTGCTTCTATTAATGAAACACGAACAACCTCCAACAAGTGACGATTTTTCCGCTCTGCCACCCCATTCTGTTGGGGTGTATCGGGACAAGTAGTTTGATGAATGGTTTCATGGGCTTCCAAGTACCGCTTCAATTCAAAACTCAAATATTCACCTCCATTGTCACTGCGGAGAACCTAAACCTGTGCATTGTACTGACTACAAACCATTTTATGAAATTTTTGAAATAACAAGTTTACTTTACTTTTGGACTTCATCAAACATACCCAAGTCATCCTGGTACAATCATCAATAAAAGTAACAAACCAACGCGATCCATCCAAAGTAGCAAATTTAGATGGTCCCCAAACATCAGAATGTATAATCAAAAAGGAACTCGGACTTTTATTCAAAATTAATGGAAACGAAACACGATGGCTTTTTGCAAGTTCACAAACATCACATTTGAAACTAGAAACATCAAAGTTTGCAAATAAACTAGGAAATAATTTCTTTATGTAACCAAAAGAAGCATGCCCCAGACGTCGATGCCATAACCATATCTCAGATTTCTTTTTTTCCTCCTCTGAACCCCCAATCTTTAAAGCTTGACGTAACTTATCTGAACTTTTGGACATCAAGTCTAAGTAATATAGCTTCCCTCGCCTAACACCACAACCAATCGTCTGCCTTGTCCGGATGTCCTTAAATACACAAAATTCAGGCCAAAAAATGACAACATAAAATAAGGCAGTGGTTATTTGAGAAATTGACAAAAGATTATAATTTAAAGAAGGAACAACCAAAACAGAATCTAAATTCAAGGTGTTAGTGAGGACAAGGATCCTTCCCCAATAATCGGAATTGAGGTACCATTAAGCGGTGGAAACAAAACTTTGTGAGGAAGGTTTAATAAGGTGAAACTTGTCAGAATCAAATGTCATATGATCCGTAAGACCGGAATCAATTATCCATACCTTTATTAAAAGCAGGTGTAGAAATATTTAAAACCTTACCACCATTACTGCTGCACGCTAATGCCAAGAACTTTTCACCGCTATCATCCTCGTCTTTGTTTCAACAATTGCAAATAAAGAGAGGAATTCTTGGAATTCTTCTTCCGGAATCACGCTTATGATCCCACAATCCGGGATATCCCACAAGTTCATAGCATCGATTTTTTGTATGACGACGGTTTGATCATGATAGGTGCATTTGTATGATGATTTGTCGCCACCATTAAGCGTTCTTAGGATGGATGTTTTTTCTTTCTTCTTGGTGTTGAGGAGACCAATTTTGATTAGACCAGGCCCGAGTCACCATGGTCAAGCTTCGAAATTTTCCGGTTGTCAGTTTCATCACCCCGCGTCGAACATCTTGGCATGTAACTAGGTATAACACTCTTCTAATTCGAGGATAGGATCCTTCCTCAAGATTTCGCCACAAGACTGCTTTCAAATCCCCTCTAATCCAGCGAGAAAGATATGCACCCTTTGTCGCTGAAGCAATTTCTGATACGATGCAATATCTGTTTCATCCACCATAACCACCTTATCACGATGATCCAACTCACTGAAGATTTTAGTCAGTTCTCCATAATATATAGAGAGCGGTCTACCATTTTGTTTGGTAGAGAAAGCCCTCTGATTCAAGGTAAAAACTTGTAATTCATCCGTTCCATCATAAAAGGCTTTAGACAGAGCTTTCCAAATATCTCGTGCGGTAGGTAAGCGAATGTATCGCTTCATAATCTCCGGGGACATAGACATCAACAACCATCTTTTGACCTTTTGATTGTCTGAATACCACTTTTCATAGCCTTCGTCTTTTCTCCTTAGGTGTGGCGATATGTCACGAATGAAGGAGAGTTTCTCCTACCAAACAATTTGCATCTCTAACATTTGAGACCACAGATCATAGTTGGTCTCATTCAATACAATTCCTGCATTGAATGATGAACCTTCGTGTTGAATAATGATGGGGGTAGAATTTGATTTGTTCATGGTTTAAGGATTCAAAGAAGAATGATTTAGAGTTTCGTAGCTCTGATACCAACTTGAAAATCAAAGAAGAATATTTTCATTCATATTTTCTGTATCTTTACATGTACATATTTATAGATAGTAGAGATCCTACAATCAAGCTATTCCTATAATTAAGTTATTTAGTTATTTCTATAATTAAGTTAATAGAGAATCTTTCACTATTAATCCAATATCGCAATATTTTTAAATTAATTTGATCCATTTAACCCACCCACCCAACAAGCTTATAACCCGCATGCCCAATTCGTAACCCGCGTGTTTTTTCTCCCCATTCAAACCAAGTCATGCAATCTCTCATACACTTCTTTCTTCTGCCTTTATTCGTCATTCAAATAGTAAAACCCTGCTACATCAATCCTCTCGTCTCGCCAAATTCTTATCGTATTAATGGCGTCGTTATGCTATCAGTCAAGTATTAAGCTCAACACTCACCAATCAAAATTTTCAATACCAAACCTTCCATTACTCTCTTCCAGTACCAGATGGAGCAACCTCTCTGTTACTTCTTTTTGTTCTTCTAAAGCCCTAACCATCGAACCCGAACCTGTCTTTACTTCCGTCAGGTCATTCGCTCCCGCCACCATCGCTAACCTCGGTCCTGGCTTCGACTTTCTCGGCTGCGCCGTCGACGGCCTCGGCGACTTCGTCACTCTTCGAGTCGATCCCCATGTCCATCCAGGTGAGATCTCCATCTCCGAAATCACCGGAGTCGGCAATTCCTCAGAAAAGCTCAGCAAAGACCCTCTCTTGAACTGTGCCGGCATCGCCGCCATCTCCGTAATGAGAATGCTCAATATTCGATCTGTTGGCCTGTCTCTCTCCCTCCACAAGGGTTTGCCCCTCGGTAGCGGACTCGGTTCTAGCGCCGCCAGTGCCGCTGCTGCCGCCGTCGCCGTCAACGGGATCTTCGGCGGAAGACTAACGGTCTCGGACCTCGTTCTGGCCGGGCTGGAATCTGAGTCCAAAGTGTCAGGTTATCACGCGGATAATGTGGCGCCTGCCATAATGGGAGGTTTTGTTCTGATCCGTAGTTATGATCCTCTAGACTTGATTCGACTTAAGTTTCCTAGTGAGAAAGATTTGTTCTTTGTGCTGGTGAATCCTGAATTTGAAGCTCCAACCAAGAAAATGAGGGCAGCACTTGCTAATGAGGTGACAATGTCGCATCACGTGTGGAATAGTAGTCAAGCCAGTGCACTGGTGGCGGCGGTGCTGCAAGGGGATTTGAGGGGATTGGGTGCAGCTTTGTCCTCCGACAAGATTGTGGAGCCAAAAAGAGCGCCTTTGATTCCTGGGATGGAGGCCGTGAAGAAGTCTGCTATCCAGGCCGGGGCGTTTGGGTGTACCATTAGTGGGGCTGGACCTACTGTAGTTGCTGTTACAGATGATGAGGAGAGAGGGAGGGTAATTGGGGATAAAATGGTTCATGCCTTTATGGAGTTTGGGAATTTGAAGGCTACTGCTACGGTGAAGCTACTGGACCGGGTGGGTGCCAGGCTTGTTAGTAGTTCTCTCAGATGATACTAATAAACAGGATGATTGAGCTATTCAGATTTATGCACTTTCTAACTTAAAATTAGAAAGTTGGTATGATTTTTGTGTATTGGTGGTGCTATCTAGTTTTTGTGAGTTAAATGTGGATGCTTTGCAATCTTATTTATGAATTATGGCAGAGACCAATTACTAGTCTTTTATTGCTTTATTTTACTTGTTCTGTTAATAATACTTTGTCACATCTCCCTTTTCTTTTAATTCCATTAGGAGTCATTTTGGCTCACCAGATTGATTGTTATATTGTGTGATATATCTAGTCCACTCATAGGAGCCGTATCTCACTATCTAGTTTTAAGAGACTTGGTGCTACACTTGTTAGCAGCATTTATAGACATGATACCTTGGTAATGATAATGATGAACAATATAGGGTAATGCACTTTGTTTCTGGTAAACATTGGAATTTGATAGGTATTATATCTTTGTGTGCAGTAGTCTCTTTCTAATGAATGCTTTTGCAATTTACTTTTGTTATTGACAAAATGGTAAAAACGATTATCAGTGATATTTGGATATTTCTGTGACTGATGTCTATTTTTGGTTGTTGAGGCAAGAAGTTCCTTGGCAAGAGCTACTTGTTTTTTTGTATTCCTTCCATAGTTCCTGCTTCTGCAATTTTGTTTAGTATTTTCTTCTTAGTTTGCTTTCATTTCTTTGGTGTAATACCAACCAATTTCTTTGGTGCAAGACCAACCAATTCAAGGCCTATTTTTGTTCTTTACAGGTCTTAGCTTGGTGATTGAGGACTATTTTTTCTTAGACTGAAGTAAATCAATCACTAATCTTCGTCCATAAACACTTTCCAGGTTCCTGAGCACTTGTAGTTGTGTTACTAATTTTGCAAGATGATAGGATTCCACTAATTATATGCATTGTCGATTTCCTAAGTTTAACCACCTTGAATCTAAATTAAAAACTATTAAGTCTATGAATAATACTACAGAAACAAACTATTATACAAATATTTTACAAACTGCTTATGTGGCATACTCCACCTCAACATATTGTGTGGGGCCAAAGACTACATTGAAACAATTTGTTGATCAATATGCTGAGGTGGAGTATGTCACATCAACAATTTGTATCGGTAGCATTGCTCTAAGTCTATAAATGAGTATTCATTGCGAAAAGATAGAGGATGCTTGTAAAGATAGAGTTCCCTTGGTGTTCACCCCCAATATGCCATTTTATGCCTCCTATCCATACGGAGTTTGTGGAATGAAGAGCGAATTTGAAGGGATTGAGTTGGTTTCCCACAATTATTCTCATAAAAGGTCATGCAACAAATATCATGCTATTGCTTTTCGTTAGTACACCTAGGTTCATGAGTAATTGCTTTGTCCGTACACCTGCTTGTTTGCAAAGAGGATTATTGATGGGATCAGACTATTTAGTCCTTTAATAAATTTGATTTCTTGTTGGTATTAAATTTGTGTGAGTTATTAGTATTAGGATAACATACCTTTATTTTGGTTCACGAGTATTGTACAGGCCCTCACTAAAGGTAGAATTTAAAATTTTAAGACAAACATATCTTTATTTTAGTTATACATGTATAATTCCCTGTAAACAATCATATGGTTATTTTATTTAAGGATAAAGTAGTGCCAAAGATAACTAATCTCAGGACTATTTATTTTTAAATTGTCATTGCAAACAAAAGTAGACGTAGTTCATATGCAAATAATCTCTCATATAACAGTATTAGGATGCAAATATTACCATGGAAAATTTTACTTGTGTCAACCAATGTCTTCACCGGTCACTCTAGGCACCCCAGTTCAGCCAGAGGTGGTCAAGATCTGAAATCTGCCTCACTTTTAACCCTATATTTAACATCAGTGTAGTTTGACTTGTGCTCACAGGCACCTGCATAAAATCACTTCCTAACGTCATGGTGCTCTATAACTTGTTTGCTAAAGTATTCCTGAAAGCAATGAGTGATTAGATATACGATCACTCCATGGTTTCTCTCTTTTGATAATCCACCATGCTTCCTCTTATTTTACAAGTCCACACTCTGGTTTCCCTTTTGCAGGCATTACAATATGAATCGCATAAGACTAGTGTGGTCTCGAATATGGAGTGTTCTTTCAGACTTCTTTGTGTCAGTTGGTATGTCTGAAAATCTTTCAGTTGCAATTTTTGTCATGGATTCACTGAGGCAGCTTGCTATGAAGTTCCTAGAAAGGGAAGAGTTGGCAAATTACAAATTTCAAAATGAGTTTTTGATGCCATTCGTTATTGTTATGCAAAAAAAGCAGCTCCGTTGAAATCAGGGAGCTAATAGTTGGTGTATCTCACAGATGGTCCTTAGTCGTGTCAATAATGTAAAATCTGGGTGGAAGAGTGTTTTCATGGTAAGTAAATGTTCTCCCGTTATTTATTTATTATTAATATGATTACTATTGTACTTGCATGATTATAATATTTAGTGGCATAATGCATAAGGCTTGAACTTCTATAATTTAACTTGAGGGTGTTCAAAATGAGTTGAACCTGGAGTAGTAATTTGTACGTATCCCTATATTCTATGAAAATCTGTTATTCATAAAGATGTTTTATATTATTATTATTTGTGAACAGATATTTGTTAGAAAGAAAATATATGGAATTCACTAATTGTTGAAAATTGCCTCATGTTTGTTAATATCAGTAATAAAAATGAGATTATGTCGAGAAACAATTTTTCTAAAAATAATGTACAACAGAAATAAGAGAAATCCATTGTGCTGTTTCTGTGAGGATGCAAATGCTTTTATTCCCCAACAAACTTGTTCTGTTAAAAACATGTGACCCCTATGCACACTGCATAGGGGAGAGCAAGTAACCATATTAAAAAAAAACTGCACAATTGCGGATGCTGATGCGGTGCGTTTTTTTTAGTAACCGCACGTTTGTGGATGCGATTGCGGATACTCCTTTCAACCGCACCACATATATAAATTATATATATTATATTTATTATTATTATATATAGTAAAAACATGAACTGCCCTTTATGTTGAATGTTTTTTGTAAATTAAAATTCATGAACTAATAAATACAGTAGTGTAAAAGCATAATTTATCAAAGAAGTTAGTGATTTGTTAATGTTAGGCAGTATGGTATAGATAATTAAGAAGTATTGTGGGCTTGGGTTTTTTATTTTAAACACCATATTAGAGTACTGTACTAATTTTACAAGTATTTGATCTAGTGATTTTATTGTTTGCAGACCCACAATTGAATTACATTTCTAATTATTTTACTATAATTTAATCTATATGGCCATGTAGCTATCAATTTTTGGTATTTAAATGCAACAAAGAACTTCAACTTCACTAAAACCTATAAGGGCACTTGAAAGATGGTTCATGTGCACGGAAATCACCTAGTTTTCTGGCTTTATTATGCAACATTTTGTTGTTATTACATTGAATGAAAATCTAATTTCTGTCTTATTACATAATTATATATTTTTATAGTAGTATCAATAATTTTTTTGTAATGTTTGTTATAATTATTTTTCTTCTGTTCGGAAGTGACAGTATGCACCTCCTCCCCAACACAGAAAAAGAAAAAGAATGGAGTTTTTATTGTTGAAGCTTTGATTGTAATAAATTTCATTTAGAGGCTCAAAGATATATTCTGTCTATATATTTGAATTGTTGACTTTTCTTTACATATATTAAAGTTTGCCTTGGACACATTTAGACTTATTTGATTCAATATATTATTTTAAAATTTGAATTTTAGTACATATTTGTTATTGGAAAAATAGGTTTTAATGTGTCCCAGACAAACCTAATTTACATGAACTATTGAAATAAAGATAATTATTTTGTATTGCAAAACGCCAAAGTCATTTACCTAGTAATGATAGGGTTGTGTTTCTTTGGGCTTCCGCTATGGGGGCTTTTAGAGTTATCTCTGTGACTTATTTATGTAGAGATTGGCTGCACTTTTTTAAGCGCTTTGTTTTTGTATTTTTAGTTTGTTGAGGGTGGACTTCTAATAAAATTTCTTCTTTTATCAAAAAAATAAAGTAAAATTTACCTAGTAATGTTTGATTGAAAAATCAAAGATCTCTCACACTCAACTCTTTGTTTAAGAGACGACCACCCTTATCTCTTCTCTAAGCTTGCCCCTTTCCTCAATAGAAATCGGTAGGTGGAAATGGACATGAGATAAGTATGAACACTTGGCAATGTACTTTTAATCAACACCATCTAATCCCCTTTTGAAAGATAAATATTCATTCAAACCCGCTAATCTCCTCTTAAACCTCCCAATCAATGGTGTCAAATGTTTTTGGATTTATGTCTCGCGCTCCCAGTGGAGGCCCCAAGCACGTCACAGGGAGATAACCAGCTTGACACCCAAGAATAAAAGCCAACTTCTATGGCCTTTGAACATCCCCACTTGAAATCAATGACTATTGCAAGCATTAATTTTAAGCCCCTACACCGCGTTTCAAAGCACAACCTCAAGGATATCAACTCCACATTTTCCTCATGAAAGATGTTTTAGTATCATACACAAAAAGTAAATGGGACCGAAACATGATTTCCTTCCCTGTGGAAAGCCCTGTAACAAGTCTGCATCAACAGATCTCCCCATTAACTTGTTGAAGGCCTTCATCACTATAATGAAAAATGAAGGAGATAATGAGTCTCCTTGTTTCAAACCCCAAGAAAAAGTTAACCATCGGTGGAACCATTCACCAGAAACCCCTACAGAAGAAATGCAAGCTCTAATCCACTGTATCAACGTTTAACAAAAATCATCATCTCCAAAAGAAAGCAAAAATTCCCATTTAACATGATCATACTTCTTCTCTATATCTAACTTGCAAATCACCCTCATACTGCCCTGGCAAATTCTCTCATCTATAAATTAAATAGCCACTAAAGCTGCATCACAATCTGCTGACCAGCCAGAAAGCATTACGTGGTTCTGAAATCACTGAATCCACAACATTCTTAAAGCGACACGCTAGCACTTCCAGAAATGTTTATGCTGCTAGTAATGCTGTCATGGCACTGTCAAAATTTGAGGCACTGGTCAATAATTAATGGTACATTATATTCAAAGCCTTCTTAACCAGAGCTTATCTTTTTGATCTGAAGTATTCAATAAGGGCCAACTGGCCCCTGCAAATGTCTTTTTTCACATTAATCTCTTTCCTCTGCAGGTTTTTACTGCTGCTGCGGCTGATGAAAGGAAGAACATAGTCTTGTTGGCCTTTGAGACCATGGAAAAAATAGTAAGAGAATATTTCCCTTACATAAATGAGACTGAGACCGTGACTTTTACAGATTGTGTTAGATGCCTCATCACGTTCACAAACAGTAGATTCAACAGTGACGTTAGCCTCAATGCTATTGCTTTTCTCCGATTTTGTGCTGTCAAACTTGCGGATGGGGGGCTTATTTACAATGACAAAAATAAGGATGATCAGTCATCCATTCGAGTAGTGGACGACGATTCTACATATAGACAAACTTTGACGTATAAAGATGATAATGTGTCCTTTTGGATTCCTTTGCTTACAGATAAATTGTTTACAACTTTAGGTTCCTGGCAATAGTTGACTGAATGATTGATAAACAGCCGAACAAGTGAATATGGTTAATTGGTTATTTAAAACCAACTAGTGGTCTACAAATTATTTTCAACAGCAATAGTCTTCCTTTTCCATCTTGTCATGCTTTCCTTATTTCGAAGCCGAGTGTCATGATTACTAGATCAATGCAAAAATAGAGATATAACATATGTATCCTATCAGTTGATGAGGCATATATAAATATTCATCTTTTAAAACTTAAACTAAGTGACATGTTGACCATGGCATTCAAATTAGGTTGGAGCGACAACTTGATAACGCTGACTTTTAAGTCACTGTAACTATGCATAGGAACAACTGAATTGGCATATGCACATGTGTTTTCTGTTTCTACTGATTGGTGGTTTTTATCAACCCCATTGCAGCACTATGTTATTTTTGATATGCAATAAAAAACAAGCCGTGTTATATAGCATCCTCATATTATTATGTATATATTATTTCAGGGTTATCAAGACTGACATCAGATCCCAGGTCAGCTATCAGAAAGAGTGCTTTGGAAGTGCTCTTCAACATTTTGAAGGATCATGGTCATCTTTTCTCCCATCAATTTTGGATCAGTATTTTCAGTTCTGTAATATTCCCCATATTTGAATCCGTGAGTGACAAGAAAGAAACTCATGTGCAAGATGACCAATCCTCACCATATTCCAGTTCTCCTGGCGAAAATAATTGGGATTCTGAAACTTCTGCTGTGGCAGCTCAATGTCTAGTACATATCTTTGTCAGTTTTTTTAATGCGGTGAGGTCTCAACTACATGGGTTGGTTTCCATACTTGCAGTTTTGATTATAAGTACTGGCAAGGGTTATGCAAGCACTGGAGTAGCAGCACTAATGTGTTTGGTAAAAGACTTGGGAGGTAGACTATCAGAAGATGAATGGACGGACATCTTCCTTGCGTTGAATGAAGGCGCAGCTTCTACTTTGCCTGGAATTTTAAGACTGGTAAGAACCATGGATAGTTCTGAGATGCCTGATTATGCTCAAGCCCATCCTAACGATTCACAAATGTTATCTGGCAATGGATTTACCACTGATGAGTCTGAGGATGACGACTTGCAAACTGCAGCATATATTGTTTCAAGGATGAAGAGTCATATAGCGGCACTTCTTCTCATCTTACAGGTTCTTTCTCTTGCTCTAGCCACAATGGCATGAAATTATTGCTAATATATTTCTTTATTAGGTTTTAACAGCCACATTTTCCATCTTGAAAACTTAGTGCAACTTTCCTAAATTCTTAGTATGGGAATTGCTGTTTACTTCAACCTTGAGCTACCTTTTTTACTGGTTCGTGTCGTGTTGACAATTACTTATAATTTCATGCCTTATTTTTTCCTCGTTGTTTGACATATTGCCTATTCTTGGATTATCATGTTACTCCCTACTTCTCGACTTTTCATTTTCTCTTTACTCGGACACCATTAGTTCTTCTATGAACTAGATGAATTTTATCTCAGAATTACAATTTGAGAAGGTGACAGGAAAACGATTTTCACCTTAATAGACTATTTTTTTTGGTTTATATATTTAGAAATTTTATTAGAGAAGAGAATAGATAACGCAGCGAGTGCGCCAGGAAGAAGGCCAGAGTCTTCAACCTTGATAATTCCTTGAATCCACAAGGGGTTTTTCCTTGAATCCTCCACAAGGACAAAAAATTCTCAAAGCGAATACTTTTATTATTCAAATTCAATAATACCACAAGCCTTTTACAACCCAATATAAATATTCAGGCCAAGACTAGACAAATATTAAATAAGGTAGTTTCCTAATGAAACTTACCAATTACAAGCAATCAAATCTGAATCACAACTAAATGGAATAATTCTGGGAAGGAATCATTTCCATAATTTAAGGGATTTCTAGGCATTGATTTTTGGGATTTTCAGAATGATTCGTGAGCATAATTCTGGGAGGACTTTGTGATAATTATGCGCACAAGTTGTGGGATTTCTTACGATCCCAGTTATCCAAAAAGGCAATTGCAGCCTGTTCTACATCAGTCCCCTTCTCTTGGAAAGAACTCGTCCTTGAGTTAGACTACGGATAGCTTGGATCATCATTTGGGTAGTACTCGTACAAATCTGCTACATTGAATGTTGAGGAAATGGCCATGTCTTCAGGGAGGTTAACAATGCATTGTCATTAATCTTCTGCACAATCTCAAAAGACCCATACTTCTTGTTTTTAAGTTTGTTGTATGTGCCCACTGGAAACCTCTCTTTGTGAAGATAGACCATTACTAAGTCGCCCTCTTTGAACACCTTCACTCGCCAATGCTTGTCAGCTTCCTCCTCGTACTTGGCATTTGATTATTCTAATTTTCTTTTGACCTCAGCTTGTATAGCCTGCGTTTTTTGACCATCTTGTCTGCAGCAATATTCATACAAAAGAGCTTTGGAAGAGGTACCAAGTCTAAAGCATGCTTTGGCAGGTGAAAATAAACAATCTCAAATGGTGTCTTCCCTGTTGAGGGGTTAACTGTGCCGTTAAATGCAAATTCAGCTTGTGCTAATGCAACCTCCCATTGTTTAGGCTTCTCCACCGATATGCATCGAATAATACTAGCAAGTGAATGGTTGACTACCTCAGTTTGGCCATCGGTTTGTGGAGGACGAGTGGAACTGTAGTTTAAAGATGTATCAATCCGCTTCCATAAAGTCCTCCAAAAGTGACCAAGAAACTTAGTGTCGCGATCTGATATTATAGACTTTTGAACTCCTTGCAGTCTCACAATCTAAATGAGGCAGTAGATAAAGTTTGCCATTTTTGAAAATCTGGCAACCACAACAAATACAGAATTTTCACCATCTTGAGTTCGCGGAGGACCCAAGACAAAATCCCTGGACAGGTCTTCCCAAGGTGATTCCAGAACAGGCAGCGAAAGGTACAGGCCTGTATTTTGAGATTGGCCTTTAGCAACTTGACACACTTGACACTTTCGAACATCGTTTCCAACATCTCTCTTTAGCTGGGGCCAATAGTACCTCTCCTCTACAAGTGCACGAGTCTTATCTCTACCAACATGTCCACCTAATCCTCCCCCATTAAGGTCTCTGATAATTTTCTCCCTCAAGGAACTCTTTGAAATACATAATCGGTTGCTGTTGAATAAGTATCCATCTTGCATGTGTAGGATTTCAGCGGAAGACTCTTTTGGAATCTGTAGCATGCAATTTTATGCATATAAATCTTTTAGGCATTCAAAGCCAACAACCTCTGTATGCAAGATCGTCAGTAGTGCTTCTCGCCGGCTAAGAGCATCAGCCACTTTATTCATGTATCCAGATCTGTGTTTTAACACAAACGTAAAGTAGGCTACCCATCTTGCATGCATTCGGTTCACAGTGGTCTAAGTCTGACTATTGATAAACTTCAACACTCTATTATCCGTGTAAAGCACAATTCTATTTGCACCAAGTAGTACTCCCAATGTTTTAAAGGACACACTATAGCATAAAGTTCTAGCTCATAAGTAGACCACTTTTGTCGGGTCTCATTAAGTTTCTCACTATGAAAACCAATAGGTCTACATTCTTGGGAGAGAACTGCACCAATTCCCACAATAGAAGCATCACTCCAATTCGAATAATTTATCAAAGCGGGAGTAATGGATGTCTTTCTTTGATCAGCGCTAATCTTTTTTCTCTTCATCACCCAACAAAATTTTCCCTTTTTCATGCATTCTGTAATAGGTGCAGCAATAGTGCTGAAGTTCTTCACAAATCTCCTATTAAAAAGTTGCAAGACCGTGAAAACTGCAAGCATCAATTACATTCTTAGGAGTAGGCCATTCCCGAATAGCACGGACCTTTTTCTCATCAACTTTGATTCCATCAGCACTCACCACATAGCCCAAGAACAGCAAGTGGTCAATCATAAAGGTGAACTTTTTCAAACTGAGGAATAACTTGTTCTTCTGCAATACACTTAATACCTCTCGCAAGTGTAATAAATGATCATCCCCATTCAGACTATAAATTAAGATGTCATAAAAATACACAACTACAAACTTCCCAATAAATGGTTAAGTACCTGACTCATCAGTCTCATGCAAGTGCTTGGTGCATTCGCTAATCCAAAGAGCATCACCATCCATTCGTACAACCCTTCTTTTGTCTTCAATGCAGTTTTCCACTCGTCTCCAGGTCGAATACGTATTTGATGGTAACTACTCCTTAAATCTATCTTGCTGAACACCTTGGAGCCAGCTAACATATCAAGCATGTCGTCGAGCCTTGGTATGGGAAATCTGTACTACACTATGATCTTGCTAATTGCTCAGTTATCACCACACATATGCCAACTTCCATCTTTATTTGGCGTTAGTAATGCTGGAACTGCACATGCCCTCCTGAAATAGTCCTTTTTGTAACAGCTCTTCAACTTGATCTTGCAAAATTCGATTTTCCTTTGTGCTCATTCGATAATGGGGTAGGTTTGGCAAGCTAGCTCTAGGTACGAAGTCAATGTGCTGCTGAATTTTCCTTTCTGGTGGCAGCCCATTAGGAAGTTTCTCTGGACAAATGTCCTTAAATTCCAGCAACAATGGTTGAAGTCTACCTGCAGGTAGAGCACGACCTGAAGTTATTTTTCCACGGGCAACTAGCGCATAGACCGGCTTAGTTTCCTTTAGTTCTTCACCAAAACGATCACCTGCCACAAGCAAAATCAATTGCCACAGTTGGCCCAAAATTATATGCCATGCATCCATATTGACAACATCGCAAAGGACCTCATCGACGTAGGTTTTCCCAATAGAAAACATAACATGACAAGTCTCATTTACTGTGGTTTCTGCTCCTTTCTTGATCCAGCCGATTTTGTAAGGCGATGGATGATGTTCCGCCTCAAGTCAGTCCCAACTTGTTAACCATTAACCTAGACACAATATTTTCAGTGTTGCCACTATCAATAATTGAATCACATACCTTCCCATGAACAGTGCATCAGGTTTTGAAGATATTATTCCTTTGAGGGTGCTCATCCTGTTTCGGGGTCATAAGTATCTTTCTCACAGCAAGAGAAAGCCTATCGCCATCATCACCTTATGTCACTCCAACATTGTCATACCATGAGAAGTCTTCTGTTTGTTCATCTTCTTGCAGTTCACATTCTTTATTCTCTGCCTTCATCAAATTCACGCCGCCTATTTTAGAACATTGATTAGAGTTGTGCCCAGGTTGTCCACTCCTAAAACATTTATCCAAGCTGGGCCACGCATAAAGGCTTGTTGCGACCTTTTTGTTAGTTGTTGGGGCTCCATTAACAGCCTTTGAAGTTCCAGAACTTTGACCTACTTGCTGCTGCAAATTCTCCGGCACTGCTTATTGTGGCTGGTTGGTCTGTCCCTTATAGAGTACTGTCAGCTATTCTCAAACGTTCTCTTACTATGTCTTGCCCTATCTTGCTTCATCTCAAACTTAGGTGGCAAGGTTAATAGCATCCGTTAGGGTATCAACACTTTGCAGCAATAAACGGTCCTGAATATCCTCATGCAGTCCTCCAACAAATCTAGTGATGAGTTGCACCTGTCTCGGGAAGATCATTGTGTGAAGAAAGCCCATAAAATTTCTGTGTAGGATTCCACTGTCCGTGTACCTTGCTGGCAGTCTTGGTACTGTCGGAACAATGTTTGCTCATAATCTCGCGGCAAAAATCTAAACCTTTAAAATGCGTTTCATCTTTGTCCAGGAACGGATGGGTATTTTTCCTTGGCGTGTACGCGAACATTGTAGTTCCCACCATGTGGATGCACCACCTTTAAGCTTATACGCCACAAGCTTACCTTGCTTTTCATCCGGAATCTACATATTTTCAAAGAATTGTTCAACTTCTGCAAGCCAGTCAAGAAATTCCTCTATACAAAGATGTCCGTTAAAAGTGGGTAAATCAATCTTCATACGAAAATCTTTAGAAGCTCGATCAAAATTTCCTCCAGTGGCATGATCTCCCATTACTCCATCATCTCTATAAATTTCCTCGACACTTTCATCACTACTGGCGTTTTCTTCATAATTTGCTTCTCAATTTTGATGAGCAAAACGGTGCTCTCTAGCTGGCTGGCTACAAGCTCTTTCTCCGGCGTGAGGCCTGTTATCACATGGTTCCGATTGGGTCACATCATTAAATCTACAATGGATGCTTGTATTCCCTGCAACGTGGCTTGTGTTTGACGCTGGAATTCTTAAGAATTCAGCCCTCATAAGAGCTTTTCCTCCGTGATTGTCATACTCGGAGGGGCTGCCATCGTCACGATCAGCCCAAGGCAAACAAGGCTCTAATACAACCTAACACAGTGAGTGAGCGAGGCATGCCGAAGTCTTTAACCTTGATAATTCCTCGAATCCACAAGGGGTTTTCCTTGAATCCACATGGACAGAAAATTCTCAAAGAGAATACTTTATTATTCAAATTCAATAATACCACAAGTAGGGGTGATCATTCGGTTATAACCGAACCGAATAAGCTATTCGGTTATAACCGAAAACCGAATTAATGACAATTTTACTATCCGAAATAATAACCGAAATTTAAAAATACCCGAATTACCGAATACCGAATTACCGAATTGTAATTTCGGTAATTCGGGTAAAAACCGAATCAGCAGCAATTACTCAAACCCAGATCATCTCATCCAAATAAACACAAACAAACCACAAATAAATTATTCAATACACACCAAACCCACATATTGTTGCAGCTCCACCAGCTTCCTAGGGCAAACCAGGATGGACCCGAATTCTAAAATGGCGAAGCCCTGGCCGGATCGGGTGGGAATGCTGCTCTCCACGTCAAAGAAAGCTATCTTCGAACGACCTCCGGTTGAAACCATTATTGAGCAGTGTGAGGGGAATTTTGGACCAGTAAATGTTTTGCAGTAGATCTGAAACTTGGTTTGTTGATCGGGAAATGGAAGAAGGGAGCAGAGAAGTAGAGAGAATAAATGCCGTAAATATTTTGCAGTAGCTCTGAAACTTGGTCTGTTGATCGAGAAATGGAAGGAGGGAGCAGAGAAGGAGAGAGAATAAATGTTGTGAATGAAAAATGGCACCAAACTCGAGAGGTCATGATAAAATTATTATAAATTTGAAACATTTTGAAACTTAATTCGGTTATTCGGGTATCCGAATAACCTGTTTTTTGAAACCGGAACCGAAAAATGAGTAATAATTCGGATATAACCGAAATTCCAAAAAAAACATAAAAACCGAAATAATTCGGTTAAAAAAGTTCGGTTCGGTTCGGTAGTTCGGTTTTATCCGTTTTTTGCTCACTCCTAACCACAAGCCTTTTACAACCCAATATAAATATTCAGGCCAGTCAAATATTAAATAAGGTAGTTTCCTAATGAAACTTACCAATTACAAGCAATCAAATCTGAATAAATGGAATAATTCTGGGCAGGAATCATTTCAATAATTCAAGGGATTTCTAGGCATTGATTATTGGCATAATTTGTTGGATTTTCAGAATGATTCATGAGCATAATTTTGGGAGGACTTTGTGATAATTCTGGACAGAATTATGCGCATAATTTTTGTCGGATATTTTCAAAATCTATTGTTATATAATAAATATATTTTATTGTTTTAATAACTAACAGATGCATTGGTTCAATGGTAAAGGTGTGATTACTAGTTTGAAATGTTGAACCGACATAATGGTTCAACTTGGGTCACTAGTTTAAATCGGTGTGATTGTTAGTTTGAATGGGTGTAACATAGAATCGGTGCAATAGTTTGATTTAGGTCACTAGTTTGAACCAGTGCGACCCTTAGAAATAAAAGGGTGTTTGAAATTCTATAAATGGATTAAAAAACTCTCATTTGAGAGAACAATTCATTCACAAGAAATGAAAGCATAATTCTTTTAAAAGAATTTTGGTATTATTATTTTCTTCTCTCAAATTATAGTTTTGAATTAAATATTATCATGCACATAGTATTTAGTACATATTAATTTTAAGGCTATCTTATCTTGGGAGACGGATTCATTGTAACCATGTGCAGTTTATATAATATTATTATTATTTTAAAATTTCGACAATGCTCTACGTCAAAAGTTCCAATAATTTGTAGGATAGTTGTCCAAAAAGGCAAGTGTAGCCTATACTACATCAATAGAAGTACAATATAGATGGACGATAATAAGTCCACCCTAAAGGAAATACAATAGGAAACAAGAAAATCAATGAACCGTTTATAAGTGAATCACAACTCACTAGTCTAATACATAGTTGTCAAACCGTGTATCGAAACCCCATATCGTGTTTCATGTATCAAATTGTGAATTGTTTTATACGATACGAAAACAAAATAAAAAATGTGATAGTATATATATTTAAACATATAAAACACAATTTATTAGACAATTAAGTATATAGTCCGGATCTTAAGCTCACCCGAGCTCACCCCCCTTTAGCGACGGACCCGACGACGGTTCGGTCATACAACCGTCATCTATACTTTTAGCGACGCTATATGTTGTCCGTCGCTAAAAGTATGTAGCGACGATTGAACGACCGAATCGTCACGCCGTCCGTCATTAAAGGGGGTGAGCTTCAGTGAATGGATAAGAGGTGAGTTTAAGATCCGGACCGATTAAGTATATTAATTTTACTATATATAAAAGTAATCAAGTAAATATTAGTATATACAATATAAATTTTAAAGTTAAATTGTAGCCAAAATACTCTAAATTGATTTATAAAATATTATTTTAGAATTCTTTAGAGTAGCAAGAGAAAACAAATATTCAGGATTTATGTATTTGTTTATGGATAGTGACGTGAGAAAAATAAAGCGACATTTTAAAGAAGAAGATATAAAATTTTAAAAAGCGATCAGGGATCATCATGTGATATAGAATATGTTTGTTCTAAAAAATTTAATTCATTTTGAAACATTAGAAGACTTAAAAGTTTTATTTGTACTCTTTTGAATCTACATAAAATCTTTTACAAGTCTGTTGTTAACTTTAAAAAAGTATCGTGCATTGTATCGTTTTGTAAGAATTGTGTCCTAATTAAATAGTATGATACTGTTTAATTTTTGTTTCACCTACCTATACGTATCAAAATGTCTCCATATCATATTGTATTGTTAGATTCTGATAACTATGGTCTAATATAAGTCGAGTGAAATAGTTCTTAAAGCTCCTGTAGAAAAAGCCAAAGAGATGTAGAAGAACACTTTATCCCAAAAGAAGCTAATATTCATAGTCCATAGAACACCCACGAAATATTCTTACGTTCCTCAATTTTCTACATAATATTTCTTATCAATTGATATGTTATTTATTATGGTGTAATTTCTAAAAGAAAACAATGCCAACTGTTAATAAAACCTCAAAAAACTTTATTTTCTAAGTAAATTATGTAGTTAAGGAGGCCCCAAAGGGATTGTTGCCCGCCCGCCCATATATAGTCAGACACCAAAAACCAAGAAAACTTGCATCACCAAGACATAATTATAGTATCAGATTCCTAGGCTAAACTTGGACAAAGATCACAAAAGAAATAATCGATCTCGAACACCTCATTTGGTTAAAAGAAAAGAAGGTTTGAGAACAAATATTTTATGTGCGCAATAGTGTGCTCCTTAGCCATGAAGTATATAAATTTCCTTTCCCTCCAAAGCAGCCATAAACAATGAGTAATCATATTACATTTAGCTCTAATCTTCTACGAAACTAGCGACCCTTTCCAAGCACCAAAAAGTATGTAGATGAAAATAACTCACCCACTCCCTCTCACCCTCACTCTAATAGTGAAAACATTTCCCATACAGATTGACAACCTCGCAATGTTAAAGCAAGTTGTTTGCCTGGATTCTTTACAAATATAACATTGGTTGTCCAAGAACTTGCCCCTCCACAAAATTGTTTTGGTCAAAATACCTCCTAAAGTTGTCGTCCGGGAGAACTAAGCGACCCTATTCTTGATCCTACGTGGGACCCTAATTTCCAAATGGGTCCTTGGAAAAAAGCTATATCTCCGCCTCAGACTCCTATACAACGATTTGAGAGTAAATTTCTTACTTTTATGGATACAAGAATAAATTTAATAGATAGGAAAGAGAATAAAAAATTTAGTGGACAAGAAGTCCACCAACACATCTCACAACATTTACTCGTGAAAAAGATAAAAAAAGCAACTAAAAAAATACAACCCTCCAATCTCTATGCAAATAAGCCGCAGAGTTATTGTTAAAGGCCCCATAGCAGAACCTCGTATCCTCTTTAATATTAACATCAACAAGGCTACACTTTGAAAGAGTGACCTTTATATCCTAAATTTCACAAAAAAAATTTGTCTACAAATAAGACTAGTATAATGCAAAGTTACCGGGTAATCTTATTGACCTAGTGAACCGCATATTGGCATTTGTATAACCGGATATGTTACTCTAGCAATACTCAAAATTTAACATATCGAAATATTTATTTTTTGTTTTATATATAGTTGAACATTACATTGTGTGTACTCCCTCCGTTCGACTTTTTATGGTCAAATTGACCGATTTAAATATTAATAATTAAACAAATGTATTAAAAATTTTGAAATCAAATAAGTTGACTTTGATAGTGTATTTGATGTAATTTCTTATGATAATAATTTTGTGCCTACATGTTTTAAACTTAAGAATAAATTTTGATTCTAAATATGGTCAATTTGGAATAAAAAGTCATTTAGGACAAACCAAGCTGGACGGAGGGAGTACTAAGTTATTCATAGAACAATCTAATTGTTGATTCAACTATAAAATCTTTATAAAGCTTAGTGTTATTGCATATACTCATATAGATTACTCCAAGACAATTCCTAATTATAACTTTATAAGTACTTCTATAAAGTTACCATAGCTTATCACATTTTAGCCTATATAGCGTACCACATTTAAGCCCTGTAGCGTACCTCATTTCTTGCAAACTTGTTGCTAACTAATTTTAAGGTAGAAAGTGTTTTAATGATACTGTTAACAATGCTAGAATAATGAACTAATGAATATCACTATAGATTTTTTTTTCCTCGTTAATTAAAAATTAAAAAGCATAAAAAAGGCGGCGATCACAATAACCTTTAAAAGTAGTGTACACCAAAAAAATTCTACTCAAGCAACTAGGCTAACTCTGCCACAAATTCCACAAAATACTATTGGATTTGGAAAGGACTCATTTTGCCAAAGACAATTTGCACCCCAAATTTTATTTTCTATTCACTTTTGCACCCCAAACTTAAAAAGGTGTCTAAGTACACCCCAAACTTCATTATACGTAACAAAACGCACACTTTTTTCACTTAACCGGTCAAAAGTGACCGGCTAAGGCTGTAACACAAATTTGGGGTGCAAATTGTCTTTTAGTCTTAAAAATTTACAAAAATAATTAATTTTAAATAAAATAAAATAATTTTAAAATAATTAATTTTAAATAAAATAAGTAATTTTTAAAATAAAAATAAAATAATTGATTTTAAAATAAAATAGTTAAAATAATAAAATTAAAATAAATATTTGGAATTAATAATTAATTTTTTTTAAACATTATTTTTAAATAAAGAATTTTCAAAAACAGAATTTTTTTTGTAAAAATTTGTTTTTAAAAAATGTAACAAAACTTTTGTTTTTATAAAAATTATAAAATAAAATTGTGTTTTACAAAATTGTAAAATTGTCTTTACAAAATTGTAAAATACAATTTTTTAAAAATTCCTGTTTTTACATAAATTGTAAAATAAAATTGTGTTTTACAAAATTGTAAAATACAATTTTTTTTACAAAATTGTGTTAAAAACAGAATTTTTAAAAAAACTTGTCAAATAAAATGCTGTTTAAAAAAATTTCTGTTTTTAAAAATAAAAACATATTTTTTTTTGTAAAAACAGAATTTTTAAAAAAAATTGTCTAAAAACAGAATTTAAAATCTGTTTTTGTTTTTAAAAACACATTTTTTTTTGTAAAAACAGAAATTTTTAAATTTTTTTTTTTGTAAACGCATAATTTTTTAAAAAAAAAGTGTCCAAAAACAGAATTTAAATTCGGTTTTTGTTTTTAAAAACAGAATTTTATTTTACAAATTTTTAAAAATTTCTGTTTTTAAACACAATTTTGTAAAAAAAAATAATTGTATTTTACAATTTTGTAAAACACAATTTTATTTTACATTTTTTTTAAAAACAGAATTTTTTACAAAAAAAAATTTGTTTTACAATTCTGTTTTTAAAAATAGTTTTAAAAAATTTAATTATTAATCATTAATTCTAAATATTTATTTTAATTATTTATTTTAAAATTAATTATTTTATTTAAAATTAATTATTTTTGCCAATTTTAAAACTAAAAGACAATTTGCACCCCAAACTTGTGTTATGACCTTATTTTGGTCACTTTTGACCGGTTAAGTGAAGAAAGTGTGCGTTTTGTTATGTATAATGAAATTTGGGGTGTACTTATACACCTTTTAAGTTTGGGGGTAAAAGTAAATAGAGAGTAAAGTTTGGGATGCAAATTGTCTTTTAGTCTATAAAATATTATTTTAGAAATCTTTATAGAAATAGCAAGAGAAAAGCGAATATTGATTTACCTTAAAACTATAAAACAAAAGAATAATTCAAATTAACAAGTGGAGAGATTATGTATCTTCTTATGGATAGTGACGTGAGAAAAATAAAGCGACATTTTAAAGATGAAGATAAAAAATTTTAAAAAGCGATCAGGGCTCATCAAGTGATATAGAATATGTTTGTGCTAAAAAATTTAATTCATTTTGAAACATTAGAAGACTTAAAAAGTTTTATTTGTACTCTTTTGAATCTACATAAAATCTTTTACAAGTATGTTGTTAACTTTAAAAAAGTATCGTGCATTGTATTGTTTTGTAAGAATTGTGTCCTAATTAAATAGTATGATACTGTTTAATTTTTGTTTCACCTACCTATACGTATCAAAATGTCTCCATATCATATTGTATTATTAGATTCTGATAACTATGGTCTAATATAAGTCGAGTGAAGTAGTTCTTAAAGCTCCTGTAGAAAAAGCCAAAGAGATGTATAGAAGAACACTTTATCCCAAAAGAAGCTAATATTCATAGTCCATAGAACACCCACGAAATATTCTTACGTTCCTCAATTTTCTACATAATATTTCTTATCAATTGATATGTTATTTATTATGGTGTAATTTCTAAAAGAAAACAATGCCAACTGTTAATAAAAACTCAAAAAACTTTATTTTCTAAGTAAATTATGTAGTTAAGGAGGCCCCAAAGGGATTGTTGCCCGCCCCCATATATAGTCGGACACCAAAAACCAAGAAAACTTGCATCACCAAGACATAATTACAGTATCAGATTCCTATGCTAAACTTGGACGAAGATCACAAAAGAAATAGTCGATCTCGAACACCTCATTTGGTTAAAAGAAAAGAAGGCTTGAGAACAAATATTTTATGTGCGCAATAGTATGCTCCTTAGCCATGAAGTATATAAATTTCCTAACCCTCCAAAGCAACCACCATAAACAATGAGTAATCATATTACATTTAGCTCTAATCTTCTCTACTTAAACTAGCGTAACCCTTTCCAAGCACCAAAAAGTATGTAGATGAACATAACTCACCCTCCTCTCACCCTCACTCTAATAGTGAAAACATTTTCCATACAGATTGACAACTCGCAATGTTAAAGGAAGTTGTTTGCCTGGATTCTTTACAAATATAACATTGGTTGTCCAAGAACTTGCCCCTCCACAAAATTGTTTTGGTCAAAATACCTCCTAAAGTTGTCGTCCGGGAGAACTAATCGACCCTATTCTTGATCCTATGTGGGACCCTAATTTCCAAAATGGATCCTTGGAAAAAACCTATATCTCGACCTCAAAGACTCCTATACAACGATTTGAGAGTAAATTTCTTACTTTTATGGATACAAGAATAAATTTAATAGATAGGAAAGAGAATAATAAATTTAGTGGACAAGAAGTCCACCAACACATCTCTCACATATATACTCGTGAAAAAGATCAAAAAAGCAACTAAAAAATACAACCCTCCAATCTCTATGCAAATAAGCCGCAGAGTTATTGTTAAAGGCCCCATAGCAGAACCCTGTATCCTCTTTAATATTAACATCAACAAGGCTACACTTTGAAAGAGTGACCTTTATATCCTAAATTTCACAAAAAAATTGTCTACAAATAGGACTAGTATAATGCAAAGCTACTGGATAATCTTATTGACCTAGTGAACCGCATATTGGTATTTGTATAACTGGATATGTTACTCTAGCAATACTCAAAATTTAACATATCGAAATATTTATTTTTTGTTTTATATATAGTTGAACATTACATTGTGTACTCCCTCCGTTCGACTTTTACTTGTACTTATTGACTTTTTAAAACAAATGTATTAAAAATTTTGAAATCAAATAAGTTGACTTTGATAGTGTATTCGATGTACTTTCTTATGATAATAATTTTTTGCCTACATGTTTTAAACTTGAGAATAAATTTTGATTCTAAATATGGTCAATTTGGAATAAAAAGTCATTTAGGACAAACAAAGCTGGACGGAGGGAGTACTAAGTTATTCATAGAACAATCTAATTGTTGATTCAACTATAAAATCTTTATAAAGCTTAATGTTATTGCATATACTCATATAGATTACTCCAAGACAATTCCTAATTATAACTTTATAAGTACTTCTATAAAGTTACCATAGCTTATCACATTTTAGCCTATATAGCGTACCACATTTAAGCCATGTAGTGTATCGGTGAATGTTCTATGGTTTCTCATTTCTTGCAAACTTGTTGCTAACTAATTTTAAGGTAGAAAGTGTTTTAATGATTCTGTTAACGATGCTAGAATAATGAACTAATGAATATCACTATAGATTTTTTTTTCCTCGTTAATTAAAAATAAAAAAGCCGGCAATCACAGTAACCTTTAAAAGTAGTGTACACCAAAAAAATTCTACTCAAGCGACTAGGCTAACTCTGCCACAAATTCCACAAAATACTATTGGATTTGGAAAGGACTCATTTTGCCAAAGATATAGCAAAGTCAAGAATAGTTATCTAATATGCACAATGGAACGTGTTGTCTAAAAATATCTGTATCTGCCGTTTCTCTCCCTCCAAAGTACCCACCACAATCAATGAAACATAATAACCAATCTTTTTCTGCTTATTTTAGGAACCTTTGCTCCCTTTCAAGCTACTGTCAAAGTCTGAAAACTAGGCATCATAACCCACACCACCCCTAAAAGCATGAAAAAAAATTAACAACCACATTTCTCCAGCAAAATCACAATGTAGAAGGAGATGATCCATTATTCCCAATCCTTGTTGCACATTTAGCATTGATTGACGGAAAAAATTCCCGAACACCAGAAGGAATCATGTAGCAAAATAGACTCTAATCTCACCATTCAAGAGAAAAAAGCTTTCTTTCTTGAAACTTGAACATAGTACAACACAAACTCATGGTTGATCATACAATTAGAATTTGTCTAATTGGAAAGAGAGACTAGAGAATGTGAGACTTTGTAACAACTTGGGTCAAATCATAACGTATTAAAGTCCAATCCACTATCTCTATAACATCCTCTTGGGTTATCTTAGCATACCACATGCTCACCCATAAGGTCATGATTTGAAGGTATAATTGGTAATAGCTTAGAACCTTATATGTGTATCAAAGTATCTCACATGTTACGATGTGGGATTGGGGTGTTACAAAGTTGTGAACTTATCAATAAAACTCAAGTGTGGGAGGAAGACGAGGAAGTGAGAATTTCTTTGTGTTTAAATCTCAAAGGCATTGATGATGGGTGGAATGGTCTAAATTTCAGTTTTATTAAATGAAAATTCATACCCTGAATAAATAACCTTTGGTAGGTGATATGGTGCAATTTTGCTCAAATAGAAGTGTACCGCTGAGAGATATATACATACATATATTGTGCGTGTGTATGTTTTCCTTCTCATGCATGCAATGGCTTGGATTGTGGGATATTTGAAGTACTTTTCAATGATGCATAAATATGTTTGTGTTAAAATATATAATGTACATCTTTTTTAAAAAAAAACTAATAGATGTATGAGTTTGGCTGAATAGGTCAGTAGTTAATATTTTCCAACTTTTGTGAGAGAATGATGATCCCCATAATCTTACAGCATCTTTTCTCTTCCATTTTGTCATTATTTTTTATGTTATTTTGTAGTGTGCTGTATGGTTGCTTTTATATCAAGTTGTCTAAGAAGAATCTATCTATCTGTTCGTATTAGATGATATATCATCTAGTGTGTTGCTCTATATTAGTGCAAAACACCTTAGTTTAAATTATTGAGCGGCACCTTTGTAAATATGTTGACATTCAACAAATAAAAAATCAAGTATGTCATTCACTAATCTAAATTATGTTGGTTTACAAATGTGCCATTCAATAATTTAAACTATCTGAGAACTAATCTAGAGTGACACTATATGTTATATCCCCGTTGTATTATTGAAAGTACGACGAGCCTTTTTTGGCTGGCAGGAAGATTCCTATAATTATCATTAATGTTGACTATGCAATGGTTTTTGATATTTATTGTTCTGACAGGTCATCACTGATATATACAAAATGCACCAGCAATTCTTGTCTGCCAGCAATGTCAAGATCATTCTTGATAATTTTTCATCTGTTGCATCTCATGCCCACCTATTGAACTCTGAAACAATCCTACAGCTGAAGCTGCAGAGAGCATGCTCTATCCTAGAAATCTCAGATCCGCCCATAGTTCACTTTGAGAATGAATGTTACCAGAATTATCTCAATTTCTTACATGATTTACTCTTGAATAATCCATATGTATCCAAAGAGATGGAAATTGAGCAGCTATTGGTTTCTGTATGCGAAAAAGTTTTACAGATATACCTCAACTGTGCCAGTTCAGAATCTGTAACGGACAAACCAGTTAAAAAGCCTGTGATCATTCACTGGATCCTCCCACTCGGTTCTGAAAGAAAAGAAGAGTTGGCTGCTAGAACTTCATTACTTGTGTCTGCATTGCGCATTTTGAATGGTATGGAGAGGGATTCATTTAGGAGGTATGTTTCACAAATATTTCCATTGTTGGTGGATCTCGTGCGGAGCGAGCACAGCTCAGGAGAAGTTCAGCGTGTTTTAAGCAATATTTTCCAGTCATGTATAGGCCCAATAATAATGAAATTATGAAACAAGTAATTTGGTAATGGTTCTCACATGTAAGCCCTTCAGTATATCTGGTTTCATCTTTTTTAGCTGTGAAGAGCATTGACCAGGATGTATAATCATCCATTCCATTTTTGTTAATATGCACCGAGTTATATATTTGTATGTACAAATATGCTGATAATTATAGAGAAATTTACTATCTACCGTTGTCACCTTTTTTTTCGGTTTTGTGGGGATGATTCTATGAATTGCTTAAGCCATCCCTTTTATGAGAAGCCATTTTTGCCTCTTGGCTATGTAATCTGTCCCCCCAAAGTTTTTCTTATGAAATATGTTGTCATGAATGTAGTTCGTAATGCAATTTGACAGACAAACTAAACTATATTCAGGACCTTGAACTTTGCCAGCAATGACAATTGATTGTTTGTGTATTGATTTGCCCGTTTAGTGGTTCCTCTTCCGGGGCGGCTTTGGTATGTGGTTCTTCTCCCTGAGCCTTCTAAAATTTCGGCTGCCCTCGACTCTTTTAGGCATATTAACTTGTTAAGGTTTGTTTTGTAAAAATAACTGACGTGAGGATAAAAACTCTTTCCATTTAAAATATAGGTTCATTAAAGTTGAATCAAGATATTTCAAATTGATATAGATTTTTTATTTTTTTACTGAAAAATATTCTACGTCATCTAAAGGTTACTATTAATTATGATATCAGGTTCATTAAAGTCTCAAAGTCCGACCACCACTCCAAATCACAAGAGTTTCAATGGCAGAAAGAAAGAAGAAGAATGGCACATAGTTGCCAAAGTCTGCGGGGACTCTGATGGTTTACCACGTCAGAAAATCTACAACTCCTCCGTATCCGGCAACCTGACTACGATACACTGGTCCCAGCATCACCACCGCCACCGAGGGCGGAGAACAAGAAGAAACGACGTAGCGAAAAGAAGAAAATAACAGGTAAACACTGCACGAGTACGTCGTCAGTTGACAGCGGGTTGTTCAGCAGCGAGGAGAGAGAAAGATAACAAACAGAAACGTTAGTTTCATCTTCTCCACCGACTCCTCCACCGAGTTCAATCCTCATTTGAAGACCATACGCGAGAAGCCCAACACCTGCAAGAGGCGCCACAAGAAGAAGAAGGCGGCCACAAAACGTGGCGTATCGAAGGGGATGTTCAGGATATCGGTGTCGTCGGCGACGGAGTGTGAGTCTCCGCCTAGACTGTCGGCGTTCAAGAAGCTGATATCGTGGGCGGTGGAAGGGAAGGTGAAGGAGAGCTTGGCGGTGGTAAAAAGGTCGGACGATCCGTACGAGGATTTCAAGAGGTCCATAATGGACATGATATGTGAGAAGCAGAAGTTTGAGGAGAGAGAATTGGAGCAGCTTTTGCAGTGTTTCCTGTCGTTAAAAAGGCCATGTCATTTTCTTTTTTTTTTCTTTTCTTTTTGAAGTCTACGTAACATAATAGTCAAAAAGATATAATGTCGTGAGCCATATTTGACAGAACTTAATTTAACAATTTTAATTAATTTAGTTAGTTAATTTAAAAAATTAAAAATTTAATCATGTATTAATGTGTCAATTTTAGTGGTCAAATCATTAATTTTGCCATAATTTATTATATTAATAATTAAAAACAAAATTAATTGTTATTTCAAGAAACATAGTTATAATTATTAAATAGTAGTAGTTAAATATTTATTCAAATAACTAATGGCTGAATTATATATTATAGGTTCTTTCAATCAATTATAAAGCTAAATATTTTAATAGATTATTGTAAATTTATTTAGTTATGATTATGTGAAAATAATTATTTTAATTTTATTTAAGATTGTACTAGAATTCTATATTAGCGTTTATATTGACAAAAATTGCTTCAAATTTTAATCCGAATAGAATTATAAAACTCATGTTTTAATAACTTTTAATTTAGTTATGACAATTAGTTAGGGACTCAATTCAAATTTAGATAGCATGTAATTGATACAAATTTAAATAGTACTTATAGTAAGATGTTGTGAGTTGATCAAATTTAGATTTGGACTACTATCAATTGTTGGAGGTGAGTAGTAATATTGCTTCTATATATACAAAAGGTCAGCTTGTTTGTTATATTTGTTGGTGAGACACAGGCTATGTATCTATATATATACCCCACAACTCGAGTTCCTGCTACAATTTCACCCACCATTCATGGAATGAAAATATACCCTTTGCAAATGTTTCTCCTCTAGCGGAAAAGTAGAACTTCATTGGAAAGCTATTAATCCTAAAACATCTACAGCCCACTGACAAGCTCATGCAAACAGATATTGAATAGAGATTAATACCATATAATAGATAAAAACAAAATGCAAAAGCTGGAGGGAGTATCATATAAACTTTCTTATGCTTCCAAAAAAAGCACAAAGCAACATGAACGTAGAAACAAATTTGCAAACATCTTCTCAAGTTGTTACACAGCATCTAAAGGGGCATGATCAATGTATTGACAACTGTTCAATCTCTACATACAGATCCATTAATATCTTGTCAACTTGGTTGCTGAACCTCCGATTTTAAAATCCTTGCTGTACAACCTGCAAACATATAACAGCCAGACTATGAAATGATTGGGAATATAACAACATGGTTTTCAATTATAACATGGTCACCATTTGTGGAAGTTAACCAAAACTATCTTCTCAACCTGTAAAATATATTCTAAAAAAGAAAATGCCAAACTTTTCACAAAAGGCGACAAAGAATATGTGGAAGTTGACCAAAAGATTTTTTCTACTTCAGTAAAGAGTAACATTTTGCAGAAGCATTGGTAAATCTTCTCCTTACATTACTCTTTTTCGACACTGAGATGAACTTGGAAATATTTTGGTTTAAATTACAATGATACATATTGAAAGAATTGAAGAAAGATTCTCTTAAAGATTTTGCCACTGTATCACATGTACCAAATATCAATTTAATATATTCGGATCATCATCCACGGGCACAATATTTTTCAAATCCTGATATGTTATACCTCTCCCATCCCACCCCCTGCCGCCAAGGAGGTTGAAACTAATTTTGAACTAGCAAATACATGTACCATGCATGGATCTTAATTTTGCAAATAGTCCAATAAAATTCAAGAAATCTATATTACACTTGGAACTAATGAAGAAAAACTGAGTAGTACTTGCAAAATAATTTAAAAGTATATAAAAAAATAAAATTAAAAACTCTAAGACTTAACAAATGTCATGTTTAATTGTATTAATATTAACCGATATTTTCTTACCAAATAGTGTCCTAACTAAATTAAAATACATCAAAACTTAAATTATATCATATCATGCGATTTTTTTTTTTTTTTTTCAGAAGCTACACTATTACAATTCAATTTTAGGGATACATTTCATCTTAGAGGCCAGGGGCTGTGGAGTGTCTAGTTCAAAGTATAGGTCGTTTACGCCAAAATATTGACGATCGGTTAGGACTGAATCGCAACCTTGACATGAATCTCAAAATTAGGAATTATTCATGTAAAGGGTAAGTTCCGGTAAAATTTCGACAACTTAACGTAACGTGACAGTTTCAGACCAAATAAAGAATAAATCACGGCGTAAAGGGGATAAATCACGTCATAAAGGAAATTATTCATGTAAAGGGTAATTTTCAGTAAAATTTCAACAACTCGGCATAATGTAGTGGTTTTGGACCAAATAAATGATAAATCACAGCGTAAAGGGGAGAAACGCCACAAAAAAAAAATTGAAAGTTAAAAGGGACATGACGAAAGAGAACGAACCTTTCTCTATAAATTATTTTAAATGCACCTATGTAGTACCTAGTCAAGTATAACTTAGAAAAAGTAAAAAAAAATATTATACTTCAAATATACTCAAGTTAAATTGTACTTAAAATATACTTATATACCACCCATTTAAGTATAACTAAAAAAATTATAAAAAATGTACTTAATATATAATTCGTTAAGTTAAATTGTACTTAAATTAACTTGAAAAAAATACACTTTAAATATAGTTAAATTGTACTTAAATTATAATTAAATTGTACTTATATAGTACTAGTTAAGTACAACTTGAAAAAATTACACTTAAAATATACTTGGTTAACTTAAATTATACTTTTCTACAGAACATGTGTGCTCAGCCATTTAAACTAAGACAACATCAATATCAAATTCATTCAAACGTAAAATTGATTAAATATATATGTGAGATGTTTGTTTTATCATTTGAACAATGTTTTGCGTGCTAGACGGTGTTTTTGTGAACTTAATTGATTTATCTTGTTTTTATTATTTAGAATTTTTTCATAATTTTTTTTACTTTTTTTAAAGCTCCTAACTAGCTAACGGTCACCCGAAACCGATGCCAAGTAAAAAAATGATCTTCCTAAACATATGTCACTATCGCGTCTTTGAACTATGCCGGGAAGGGGACAGGAGGGGAACAAAGGAAACTTACCTTAAATCTTCTATCTACCGCTAAATTGTGACTTCTTTGTGAAGGGTAGACTCAAATTTATAACCTTGCACACCAAGGAATATGCCTTTACCCCTAGGTTATCAACTTTGGTCTTCATATCACGCGATTTAATTATATTTATGTTAGTCGTGGATTTAGTAGAGTAATAACAATGGATTCCTTACTAAATTCATTTAATCTTCCAAAATTCAATTCAGATTAGTATTTCAAGCAAATAAGATTGACAGTACAATAAAAGCCCTATAATTGATGAAATAAATATAATTCCAAAGGTTACACAACATTCCACATAACCACCTAATAGTTAGAATGTGCGTGTACAACAATCTCCAAAACCGTGCAAGTGTGTCGCAATACATTTATTTCCCACATATAAATGTCCAAAATGGCCACAAAATCGATCCTTAACATGTTTAAGCCATTTGTGCATTTTATCAAGCACTTGATGTGTTTACCTCTCAAGTCATGGATTTGCTAATTTTTTTGCAACAAAATATTTTTTAAGAGTAATAATATGAAATCCAATAATAAAGAAATATATGTTTTTATTAAGTTTGGCCAAGTATATATATTGAGTAATCAAACCAAACTTGATTTTAATATTCATTGAAAATACTAAAAGAAAACAAAACGGGGCGATTGCAAATATTTTGCAAATTTAATTAATAAATATGGGTTCTTAAACCTAGGAGTCAATTATTAGTAATTTATAAAAGAGAAAAATTGATCAGGTCTGTAATGTAGACCAACACCTCGGTTGGTAGCAACACCACTACTATTATCCATGTTTAATCCCGACTAAGTTTCAAATCCGTGGTCGTTTTCGTCTCCCCCAATACTCCAAAAATCATCTCTCGTCAAGCTCTAAATAACCAAACTAACTGAACTTTTTCTTTCAAAAACAAAATCATATGTGAGAAATACCAAGAAAATAAAATCATATGTTCATAGATAGCAACCTTTTCCGTTATAAAATCTTAACGTAATTAGTTTATATAGAAAGAAGTTTAAATTTTGGAAAGAATACGGATCCATTAGAGGCAACTTGAAACCTTATTAGCGGAACTTCATCATCATCTCCAAGTTGAACTTTATATATCATTCACTAGTTCATTTTTTATGCTCTTTTTGCTCATCTCACCAAGCCTTTAATTTTGTGGGCACAATGGTTGAATAAATGCCTCACCAAGACAGATGAAAGATTGCAAAAAAATAAAATAAAACAGTTTTTAAAAGGGTATAACAGTCGTGAATTTTAAATTAACGGTGTCAAGACGGAAAACACTTTTGCACTAAACTCAAAAGGTTAGATGGTTATATGTAGGTTTTCAAGACTTAAGTGGTTATGTGGTGCAAGCCTTAGGTAGCTTTATGTATTTTACTTTATAAAATATCGTTACTTTCGTACATAAAATGTACACTACATTCAGTTGCTTACCTTAATAACTGCTAAAGAAACCTACACTATAATTAAATCAATTACCCTGATAAAAATCTAATAATTCAAGAAGTATCTTCTCAAACTCCTACCTGAAAATCTCTACAATACATTCAATTGTTTATATTACTAATTAACCAAGAAAACTCCACCCATGCAATCTGCTTTTGCACGAGATTGGTATTCTTCTTTTGTCTAAACGATATAACATGCATAGTGTGTTAATATTTCATAAAAATTAAATTCATCGCCGTCATTGATGATGCAAAACTCAATGCAACCTCAACAAGTAAAAATTAAATACACCACCCTCTTTCATGATGCAATACGACTTTGGAGTGAAATTTATGACACTACAATTTTGACCTAGTATAGAGTTTCATTCAATTTAGCTCTAAATGGTATTGGTAGTAAGCTGTGGCTGACATAACATTTTTACCCTGGGGGTTCATATAAAAAAAGTAAGTTTCGTTTAGAAAATAATTTTTTTGAAATACCATAGATTGAGATGACAACTTTCTTACATAATAAAGTCCAATAATTTAGGGGAAAGAAATTAAAAGGACAATGTAATAATTTTGGAAATATTAAAAAAATAAGAAAAAGAAAAATAGAATATAGTAAATAGACAATAATTTGTTAAGTAAATATGAAACTAGAGTACATAACATAATTCCTTTTTTAAGAAAAAATAAAACTGTGGGGCGTTTCAATAAATTGAAAATATTATAATTAGACCACAAAACTTATGAATTATTTCAACCAACCCCTAAACTTTGCATAAATTCCCTAATTTTATACATGATTTGGGAAATTTTCACGTGAATAGACACCACCAGACCCTTCTTGGGTCAGCCCCATTAGTAAGAAGAGTTCTTATGTTTCCTTCATAATGTAGGCAGCTGGAAATCATCAAATGCTTCTTTGGGATCGTTCATATAGTGAAGAGATCCTATTGCCGCTTGCAAAATAAATTGTAATATACTGGATCATTGTAAGTAAAGTTGAACCATACCTACAGATGGTGTGCTTTTCTAATAAGCTAATGAGCTCCGCGTGCATCTCTCATGCTCATATTAAGACTGTTTCAAGCATGGTACGCCTTCCGATTCCTGGATTGCCTTTTTGCATCATAGCCACTTAATTCCCCATAATCAATCCTCCCATCCTGAAAGAACACCCCATAAAATGTTGACATCACAATAACTGGTTTTCTCTTTTTCTTTGCTTAAGCCAAATATTATTGACATAATTTGAAATGGTAATTTGCATGCACAGCCTCCAAACTTACATATGTTATGAGTCTTGTGACACTATGACTTGGAGAATACACTATCCAACTATGACATGTGCAATGTAAACCGAATGTATATTATTTAAAGTTCAATCAGGTTCGCCGTCATGGATACATACCAGTGCCAAATACTATTACGTAAAAAAGAGATTAATCTCTTCTAAGATCAAACTCCCTCCGTTCCAAAATATAAGATCATTTTGATTTTTAAAGTCAGTTTGACATATTTTCAAGTTCAAAAATTGATGCGATTCATTTAACTTTTGAAAACAATAAATCTTTTAATTAGAACTTGCTATTACTTTTTAGATAGTTTGCGCTTTTCATTATTGTATTACCTAAAAAAATGGGGGAATTATTTTGAAAACAACGGACAATTTTTATTATAAGTTGCATTTAGTAATTTACATACCATAATGTGCATCCAAGGCACCTATATGACCACAGTAATTGTTCTAACTCAAATACCAGTGCTATCCACTACTAATAGAATTTCTCAACTGCTCTTAGTGTGAAAGGCGATAATCTAATTTCATCAAGTACTTTTGACTTACATTATCCTGATCAACTTCTCTGATAATATCTTCAAGCAAAACATCAGTCATGTTATGTTCTGCACAAGCTTGTTGGAGCTCATCGACTGTGATATAACCACTTCCATCTTTGTCAAAATACTGAAATGCTGCCATGAGATGTTCCTCGCGTTCTAGTTTGTTTAGATGAATTGTTGCGGCTACAAACTCACCATAGTCTATTGTCCCACTATTGTCCACATCAGCCTGAAAAACATAAGAACTCGTACTTCAAAATGAGTTTACAATTACAAACAGACCGCTAGTAAAAGTAACTTGTTGGTCAAAGTTATCCACAAATCAAAAATAAGTAGATACTATTATTGAATTCAGAAAAACCAAGGGGTGGGCCCCTCTATTAAAATGTATATGGCAAGCCCTTGTTTCTAAGGTTACATGGAGGAAGACAGTGCATTTAATTTTTCTTTAACAAGAGGCTTTACGAGTACAGGAAACCATTTTAGGGGTAACCTAAATAGGTTCTCAAAGATTCAAAAACTTAATATATGCTCCCTCTGTTCCATAAAAAGAGTACTCTTTTTATCGATAATTGTGCAAAATGCACAATGTCCTCAAGTTGTCCATCCTAATTTTATCATGCCACCACTACTAAACTAACTTATTCTTTTTAGGGGAAAAAACATGCAACAAATATCATCCTTAATATTTGCAAATTTTGCAAATGGACTCTATTTGTGGAACGGAGGGAGTATCAAAAAAGTTGTTCGTTATCAATATTTACAATTCTCCTGACCAAATTTGTTCTACTAACACATACATAGCCTGCCTAATATCAACTTAACCTTATAAATTCTATATGGAGATGATTTTAAGTTTTCATAGAATACAAATATTTGTATCAGGAGTGCATGGCACCTCAATGAATGTACAATAAACAAAATTTAATCTTACATCAATAAATCTGTCATGAGACAAGTATGATGAGAAAGAAAGAATTGGAACAAAATATTTTTAAGAAGGCCTGCCAAAAAAAATCAATCAAAAAATCACTTGACATGAATTCATGATAAAAAAAATGAAAAAAAAAAGCACAAGAAAAATAAGAACATGCTACTCAATATCAAAGTAAAACACCACGCTAAGAGACATGTCAACCCTCTCGCTATGCTACTAATATTTGAGACTTTTTGGTCAAGGTCGCTGAAGTTTTACTATAATTGAGTTCCTGATCCTTTTAGCCGCTAGGCGCTAGACATATCTCAAGGAAGTCAGGCTTTTTGTCCTCCCTCCTTTGTTCTCTTCTTTCGATTGAATAATCATATGGCTAATATTTAGAAGAAAAAATTGCTATGCATGATTTTAAAATGATCCTCTTACCGCATCCATAAGGTCACGTATCTCTGTATCCTTTAAGGTGGAACCATATTTTCTTAAACCAGCCTTGAGTTCATCAAATGTGATTGCACCACTGTTATCAGTATCCATTGCCTTAAACATTTCTTTCAAACCAGCAATTTCTTCCTCTGATAAACTTTCAGCTATTACCTAGGGAAAAACAAACAAAGGTTAATCTTCTTCCAAGTACACAAATCATAATTTAACCCAAATAAAGGAACATACATGTAGAGCTTTTTTTCCCACAAGAAGAAACATGGGAATTGGAATGTCCAAAAGTTTCTCAGTGGCTCAATATTCAAACAAACAAATAAGAAATGAGAAAAGGGGAAAGCCCAGGCATAAGAAACTCAATACAGATACATATATACACGTTACCTCATAAATTACAAGAGATACTATATTTAACATAAGAAGTTATTAGGTTCTAATTATCTCTCAACTCCTCGAAGTGAAGGAAAAGGTAAAGGGTAGTTACTAGACAGCATGATAACCCTTAAAAATTTCAACAGAAATTATTATGATCCTAAGCAAGGAATCATCTGTAATTTGGAGAATCCCCAAATCCAGATTTTAAACACGATTCCTCTGTAGTTTTTTTTGAATGATAAGAATTTAATACTACTACTATATATTATGCTGATTAATACACTAATGTTCTAGGAAATCAGTATAAAAATTAGTTAGCATATACAAATCCTTGCTTCTTATCCCTTATCTTTTGGGAGAAAAACTAAAGTAATCGGGCACCTGCATTGACATCGGATGGAATAACAGTACCGGTGTTGTATTATTGTCTGCATTTAATGCATAACCACAGATTAATTAAGCTTAATATCTAAAACATGAATACCTCTATTAAAAGAATGTTGCACTGTTTTCATGAGAGAAATGCATGTTATTAGTGACACAACAATTGGTAGTCAACACAGTAATGACCTGGAGTCCAAATTCTGATGTATATTTATGAATTTCATAAGGAAACATATGCATGTAAAATCAACTATTTAGTTTCACAAAATTAAGTAACACCATGCACGAAACTTTCACAGAAGTCTAAAATTGGGCCAGGTATGCTTGGTGTCATATCAGTTACATTGACAGTACATTATCCATTTAATTAATGTTTATGGTAATGGTTATATCATATATGATCTACTTACCCGTAAAGCCATCTTCTTTAACTTGTTCATTGCAGAGAACTGCTTGAGACGAGATAGAACAGCTGGATCCAGGGCTCTATCAGGAGCAACTCCATTTTCGCAAATCCAAGGATGACCTATATATGATATTGATGTAAGAAACAAAAAAAATCACTAAAATGGATAGTATTTGATCTGATCCATTTTTTAATGACCTGTATGATATATGATGAAATAAACGAACAAATAAAACACTCATTTTGATACTCCAATCGCCCTTTTTTAAGAGATCTCCAACTATTTTGGGGTGTCCCAATCAATACAAGTGAACTTATTCTATCCAAACCAGTTGGTAAATTAAATAATATATATACTACTAATAAAATAATAAAACTCTTAGTTTTTTTACGTTACAACCAATGGGCCCCTCACACCTTGATTGAATGCCAATTTATGTCTGTTGAAGTGTTTTATACTCTTTATCATAAATCAGTTGGTCCCTATTTAGAAGCAATCATTATTCACCTCTGCACTATGTACCGCTCAAATTAGCTCACTTAATTTGGGATGACGGAATAGTATTCAATCTGATGATAAATTTTTATTTTGAATGACAAGTTAAGGCAAACATTATTGTGTCCACTAATACAGAAAATTCTTAAGGTACTTAAATTTCTTGAGGAATCAAAATAACTGGAATGTAAAAACACAATAATAAAATAAAAAATAAATCCCAAAGACACAAAATAAGAATAAATAAACTACGTCCGGTGCCTGAGATAAAATATATACAACACAGTAATGCCTCATCAAAGCATCAAATTATAATGTGAAAAATATTTTGTAATATCACCACCTCACAACATGGGTAATTTGCTTTTCATGCATTTTGACTACATAAGCCAGATGGTACAAGTTAAAGCTTTGTTAAAATCCTAAATCAACAAGCAAACCTACCGTGCCAAGAATTGCACTTCAATATCAGCAAAATAATCTAGAGTACACCACCTTAAAATTGTTATAGAACCCCCATACATAGAAAAGTAATAAATTATGTTCCCTACCTACATGAGCCTGTATCCATTGTTTTTCTATTAATCTATTATTTTGATTTTCCACATCCCATATAATCTGAAATTTCAATAGTTCCCAAGTCTAATCTTAGAGAAATATGAGGTCATCACAATTAATCCCATCAGGTGCCAGGCATGCAGTAACAGTGACATAATTACAAAATGTGTTTTTGGCTTTCAAAAAAAGAAAAGGAAAAGGAAAAACATACGTAGCTTGTTAAATAATCAAGACATTGAAATCAGCTACCAGAAGTTCATCCATATGAAACAATTAAAACTTACATAAAACTTCATGAGCAGTTAACCTGTCTGAAGGTCGCGAGCATAACATCTTCCTGATGAGATCCTTCGCACTGTCAGATATCAAGGGCCAAGGGTCGGATTCAAAGTCTATGTGTCCCTTCAAAACCGCATCAAATATCCCCTGCTGAGTTTCTGGAAAAAGCAAATTTAAACAACGTTTCAGTACATCGCTGATATAGTGAACTTGAACTCTGTTCTAAACACAAAACATACCGGCCCAAAAGGGTGGTACGCCACTTAGCAGTATGTATAGTATAACCCCTGCTGTCCATACATCTGCTTCTGGACCATAATGCTTCAAAAGCACCTCAGGAGCAACATAATATGGGCTTCCAACCACATCAGTAAAAACCTGACCTGAAGAAGCAATTTGCATATGAAGTTAAACAAGCATCAAACTGGAAACTATTTTTTTGTCATACATTGATTCAATGATATTTGAATAATGTAATTTATATAGCCTTGGAAAAAATATACTCAAAACAATTTTGTCATTTACCTGGCTTGAAGAAAACTGAGAGTCCAAAATCAATTGCTTTGAGAGAGAAATCATCGTCCTTGTTAACCAACAAGAAATTCTCAGGCTTTAGATCTCTATGCATAACCCCAAGCGAATGACATGACTCAACAACACCTACAATAATCTTTGTCAATTCAGCAGCCTTCCTCTCACTGTAATGTCCCCTCTGAATGATCCTATCAAACAATTCGCCCCCACTACAGAGCTCCATCACAATATGGACATACAAAGGGTCCTCATATGCACCCTTGATGGTCACAATATTCTTGTGGCCAGCCAAATGGTGCATTATCTGAATCTCTCTCCTAACATCCTCCACGTCTTCTTTGGAAATCAACTTCCTCTTTGAGATTGATTTACAAGCGTATTCAATGCCTGTGGAATTCTCAGTGCATAAATAAGTAGTACCAAATTGGCCTTGTCCTAACTTACGCCCCAGGTTGTAAATATCACGAATGTTAGCAGTCTTATGACCCAATACATAATAAGTTTGAGTGTTGCTACCACGGCTCATGATGCTCTCTTTTGTAGGGCTGACGAGGGGTAAGTTGTGGTCCTTCTTGGGCTTGGGACTGGGTTGGTCGTCCTTGGAAAATTCCTGAGCCACAAGATGTTGAGAGGTTAAGCTGGTGGGTGAGTAGTCGGAGGAGTTAGAGTGGGCTGAAGAGGGGTTGGTGCGCTTGGAGTTGGAATGGTCTTCGGGCTGAGTGAAGCCCTGGTAATTTTTTACTCCAAAAGATCCACGGCATGTATTGCCCATGAAACGATCAAAATTCCTCCACCCGCTATCTACCTTCAACACTTAACAGCTCCTTCCTCATTAAATGTTTTTTTTTATCAATTAATTATATACTGCAAAAGAAAAAGAATATCATAAAGATCGTAACTTTTTATATCGCTTGCTAAGGGAACAATAGAGATAAGCGTCAAAATTAACAAAATGGGAAGACTATGGTATCAGATCGGATCCATAGTGATAGGTATGTAACAAAAATTTATCAAATATATACAGACAACAAAAAAGGACCAATTCCAAGATGCAAATATAAAATAATCTAACACTTAAAATTTTGCAGAGCAATTTAAAGGTATCAAATAGATAGATGTGAGAATATAAACAAAGTCTGAACAGTATGTAGAGAGATCTAGTACCAGGTGCAGCGATGGAAGACAGAGAAAGAGAGTCAAAGGGTCTTTTCTGCGAGCACTCCTGAGGAAGGTGGCGATGATTGATGATGATAATGGATGTCCGTGTACATTTATGAGCTGAAATGCGAAAGCTCTCTTCTTTTGTTTTCTTTTTTTATTTTATTTACTAGAATTTTTTTTTTTCTTTTACGTCTGAGAGAGAGACGGGCCCCCTGTTGTTGCCGAGAAAGGGGAGGAGGGAGAGAGGATGGATGGATGAATGTCTAATGTATTTGCTCCCTCCCTCATGTCTTCTTACAATTTTTAGCATTTTCTAATTTTGACAAAGTCTAATATGCCTTTCGTCTCTTAATACATATTTAGAGTATGCACAATTATTAACAAAATAATTATATAATATCAATTACTTATATTATATTTGTATTGGAAAAATATAGTTTTATTTATTTAATAAAAAATAGTGATAGAACCAAAATTATATTTAATATTTTGAGTTATATTAAAAATTAAACAATTAATACTTAGTTGATGTAACTCCCCCTTTCCCAAAAGGAAAAAGGGATGTCACTCACAAACATAATAAATACAAACCTCTAATAAATCTCAAAATATCTCCAATAAAATTAATACCAAATGTCACATACTCCAATTAAATAGAAAGAACTCCACATTTACATAGTCTCTACTAATAAGAAATAAATACCAAAATGGCTCAAACATCCATTAACAGAATATTAAGAACACCAAGTCTAATAATAATTCTCAAAAACTAATCTACTCATTTGGATCAAAGGTAGCTCTCATTCCACATATCCTGATCACCTTCGACACTGTAGGGAAAATAACACAGCGTGAGCCAATTGCCCAATACGGATAAGAATATGAATAAATACATCACAATATGTAATGAATCTAAAAGAATTGAAAGAATGAACACATGCGAATTACAAACGAATTATGAATAGATCGAGAATTTGTGAGTCCATAAACAAACGACTAACATTGTCAATCGAATAATTATAGCCAAAAGAATCCCAAACAAAAAAAGGTGAATCAAATGGTTATACTAAGAATAATTTCACATCGAAAGCTCAAATACAAATATTAAAGGCTAACAAAATACATCGGTACCATCATGATGTATACAAATCAAATCGGATAAGACGCATACGACACATACGTCACTAATCCGCCAAACAAATCGAATCAAATCAAACATCGGGTCGACCCATACGTATCCCGAACAAATATATCAAATGGCCAAAGCTCATACCCCAGAGCATACAAAAGGATACGCCAGTGGACTAATCACACCGCCACCGGAAGGTGTCATGCCCTCGTGTCAAGAGGATACGACGTGTGGTAATTCTACGAATGTGGTTATTTCAAGTATACCCTAAGGATCAAACTACTAAAATGTAAGCTAAAAGGGGTTCAAATCACAAGGCTTACATGACTATCTCCGAATGATATCAAATTATCAAATACGAACATACTCAATATCACAGGATATCAACAATTAAAACAACTCCTGAATGTGAACAAATTATACGAAGGAGGATGCAAACAAATTAAGTCTCCAAAATACGAATGTGACGCCCCCAAAATAGGTATACACCACCCATTCTGAGTTGTCAATACATGGTACAGAAACAACTACAACTTTATTATTACAACAGTAAAACTGTAAGTTTAAATACAGATATTGCCATTTAAACAATATCCACATACAAATAAATCCTCATCATAATTATTGATACATTATTTTACAAAAATGGTAAGGACTACTAAACAACTCTCTCTAGAACCATCATTACATCCCCCGACTCGTCTTATCGCTACATTATCTCCTCCCGAGAAGAAAAATGGAACCAAAAAGGAAAAGGGTGAGCTCAACTAGCCCAGTAAAGAATATTATGACTAAGATAATATACAACAAATCATCGTTAGTCTCCAACAGGGAAAAATATAATAGAATACAATAGACAACAAGTTTTAAATCAATATTCGCAATGAAAATAATAATTCATTAAGAAGAGTTAAGTAGAGGATGAAATCTACTATCTTCTATGTATGAATTTAAAAGTTCATCGTCTATCTTTTATCCCCGTAACATCAATCAATATATATCCGGAATCAAATATTCATCTTTTGCACTATGTGCCAAAGATATTCATCGGGTTAGTCATGTATTCATCTAAAACACGTTCATCTTTTGACCACTACGGGCCAAAGATATTCATCGAAATCATTCATCTTTGCACTACGTGCCAAAGATATTCAATAATATCATCATTTAAGACCGAGGATGATGAAAAATATTTTTAAAGAAACGAATCCAGTGAAACAAAATGACAAGGATTAAGGATTAAGGATTCGTACTTTATTTAATCCATGTCCAAAAATACCTCAAAAATAATCATAGTGGTGTAAAATTCAAGAATGATCAAAACATGGATACAATTAAAGTTAGTATCCACAATAGATATTTTAGACTTAAAAGAAAAATTTTCATTTTTGATGAATAGTCAGATCCGTGAATAAGACTGTAGATATCGTGAATAAGTCAGATATATCGTGAATAGAAACTCCGACACCAAAAGTTCCAAATTTGATAAAACTTCAGATCAATATTTCAAAGATAATGATATTGAAGAAATAATATCATTAAGAAAAAATAATATCCCTTACCTCGAAAGATTTATACTTCTAATTAAAAACAGGATATAAAGTATGACTTGAACTCAGACCAGATAACAATACTCAAAGTATACTCAAAATACTCACAAGAAATGCGCTCGATAATATAGAGAAAACTTGAGCTTCGGTGTGATTTTCAATTCTAACCTAAGCACCTATTTATAGGAAAATGCTAGAACACCAAAAGTAGAAAATTTAATATAATATTATTATATAATTTAAATTTTCACGCCATCTTTAATAGAACTGAATTCAGCCACCTCTGTTGCCCCCAATAATAATGACAAAACAAAAAAACGTTTTTGTTATTAAAAACAATTAAAACTTCCAAAAATCAATTATTTCGGAGCTTCGGAACTTCAATAATTCACAATAAATAGCCCTTTTCTCAGAAAATTCAAATCTCGCGATTTTTTATAGGAAATTCAATTCTCTACAACTTTGCATAAGGAAGTTTTTACAAATTCCAAACCGAAATTGACCGAAATCCATAAACGAACGATTTTACAGGCTATAATCAAATTTCAGTCAAGAAATGGGGTCCACCGACATGTTTAACATGTTTTAAACATTTATTACAACAAAAATACTCTTTCTCCTCGTATACTCATATATCCCACATTCGTTGTAAAAATATCACTATTATTATATTATTAAAATATAATAATATATTTAAATGAATTATTTTATCGGAAAAGATAAAATTTCAATTTTCAACAATTGTCACATTAAAAATTTTCTCCATCTATATCCACATAAAATTAATATTTTCCTCATCATATGAATCAACAATTAATTATTCACAAATAATATTACGTAATCACAATATCGACAATTGTGACGAGCGGTTCAGGAAAGAGGGCTTTCAATAAGAATTTTCCTTACCTATGGCCGCAATTAGGTGACCAAACCTCTCCTTAGAGCGTAACTTTCTAGACATTGCCAATAATGTTATCTAATGATATTATTCAGATAATATGAATTATTGCTTCGATAATGGAAAATATTGTATAGTGACAATTATTCAAACAACAAGTAATATAAAATATCAACGCAAACAATTATTGAATCAATAAAATAAAATATTGAATAAGAATTCATCTTTGTAACAATTATCGAGTAGTGCCTTCTTACGTAAGAATCAATAATTGGTGCAATACTGGTGCCATCGCGGCAACAACGGCAGACATCTGTGTTTTAACCATCGGGTATTTTAACAAGATAATCTGCAGAATAACTACGCCTGTTATTTTTAAATAACTTATATTTGTCGTTTTTCTCATCCAATCGCTTTCAAGTTATGGGGCCCATAAAAGATCACGGCGCGTCGCATTTAATATTCCCGACAAAGTAAAGAATATTCCACGACCAAACGAATATTCCCACAACAACAATGAATATTTTATAACCACTTGCTTATTTTGAAATATTTATGATTTTACCCATAACTATCCACATTAATCAAATCAATCCTTACTATTTCAAAATAATAAATAGAGGAAAATTAATTTCATTTATTAATAATTTGGGGTCTCACAACCTCCCCCCTTAGGAAATTTTGTCCTCGAAATTGACGACGCATTCGTGTGTTTCAAAAAGGTGAGGATACCTCGCTTTCATTTCCGCTTTCTAACTCCTAGGTCATTTCCTCTATAAAGCATGATTCCTCCACAAAACTTTAACTTGTGGTATGACCTTCGTCGTAGGGATATGCTCCTTCTTATCCAAGATCTTAACAGTAATCTCTTCGTACGTTAAGTCTTGATTATCTCGTCGGTTCTAACTCTATAACGTGGTCGGGTCTTTCACATATTTCTGAAGTACAGATATGTGAAACACATTATGAACACGAGACATACTTTCGGAGGTAACGCGAGTCTATAGGCTACATTTCTACTCGGTCAAGAATTTGAAATGGACCAATGAATCGTGGATTGAGCTTTCCTCTTTTCCAAATCTTGTAACTCCCTTCCATGGAGCAACTCGCAACAATACATGATCCCCTATACTAAATTCCACGCCCTTTCGATGAAGATCCAGATAACTCTTTTGTCGATCTTGTGCTTTGCTTTTTATATCGTTGTCGAATCATTTGGATCTTTTCGGTAGTCATCATCACGTCTTAACTTCGGGTCCCAACAATGTTTCTTCACCCACCTCATCCCAACATATTGGAGAGCGACACTTTCGTCCATATAATGCTTCAAATGGAGCCACACCTATACTTTCGCTCGATAACTTTGTTGTTGTAGGAGAATTCCACCAATGGTAAATACTTATCCCAACTACCCTTGAAGTTCAGGACACGAGTCTTAATAGATCTTCAAGAGTTTGAATAATCCTCTCGATTGTCCGTCCATTTGAGGATGGTATGCGAATCAATCGTAAATCCGCGCCCATAGCTTTTTGCAAGCTAACCCAAAATCTTGAAGTGAATCTTGGGTCACGATCCAAAACTATGGATATTGGCATGCCATGCAATCTCACAATCTCATTTACGTACATTTGAGCAAGACGTTCAAGGAATAAGTCTCCGTATCGGCAAGAAAGAAATGAGCAGACTTGGTTAATCTATCAACAATAACCCAAATAGCATTGATGCCTTGAGAAACCGTAGGAAGACCCGTGAATTTAAATCCATGGTAATGTGTTCCCACTTCCATTTCGGAATCTCAGTGGTGGTTGCAATGGACCCTTTGGCACTTGATGCTTCGCCTTTACACGTTGACAAGTTAAACATGTTGAGATAAACTTTGCAATCTCTCTCTTCATATTGTTCCATCAAAATGTACGTCGAAGATCACGATACATTTTAAGTACTTCCGTGATGGATTGCAAATGGTGTATTGTGTGCCTCCATCATAATCTTGTACTTCAAATCAGTCGTTAGGAACACAAAGTCCGGAGTGGACTCAAGTATTCCTTTTCATCAATTCTCACTTAGGAATAAGCACCTTCTTGTACTTTCTTCTTCATACGCATCACTCCCGGACGGTGGCTCGAAAGCAACCTTAAATTTTTCTATTAAAGTTGGCTCTATCGCGCATATACTTGACATCATCGCACTCGTTCTCAGATATGATCTTCTACTCAACGCGTACCACTACGTTCGCTTTTCGAGGATGGTATTGAATAGTGTGATCGTAGTCTTTCAACAACTCAAGCCAACGTCGTTGCCGCATGTTGAGTTCCTTTTGTGTGAAGAAATATTTAAGGCTTTTATGGTCTGAATATATCTCCACTTTCTCCCCATATAGATAGTGCCTCCATATCTTTAATAGCGATAACAACTGGGCCGCCAACTCTAGATCATGAGTAAGATAATTCCTCTCATACTCTTTAAGTTGTCATGAGGCATAAGGCTATGACTTTCCCACGTTGCATGAGAACACATCCTAACCCTTTGCTCAAGCATCATCATGAGATAACAAATCCATCCGAACCGGATGGTATTATTAGAACAGTGTCAAATAAGTCTCTCTTAAGCTCTTGGAAACTCTTCTCACATTCCTCGCTCCATAAGAATTTTATATCTTTCCGAGTCAGCTGAGTTAATGGAGTAGCGATTCGAGAAAACCCTTCCACGAATCTCCGATAATAACCAGCTAAGCCCAAAAAGCTACGACTTGACCACCGAGCCGGTTTGTTCTAACTTTGTATTGCTTCAATCTTCACCGGATCAACAGATACTCCATGTTTCGACACCACGTGCCCAAGGAATGCTACTTCCTCAAGCCAGAATTCGCATTTCTTCAACTTGACATAAAGCTTGTTTTCACGAAGCCTTTGGAGTACCAACTTCAAATGGTGCTTCCATGATCTTCACGGCTTTTGAATATATGAGGATGTCATCAATAAAGACAACAACGAATTGATCCAAATATTCCTTGAATACTCGATTCATCATATCCATGAAAGCCGCAGGAGCATTAGTCAATCCGAAAGACATAACTAAGAATTCATAATGCCCATACCAAGTTCGAAGCGGTCTTTGGAATATCCTCGGCCTAATTTTCGGTGATGATATCCGAGCTAAGATCTATTTTTAAAAGAATTGTGCTCCTTTCAATTTGGTCAAGCAAAGTCATCAATACGAGGTAGAGGATACCTATTCATGATGGTGACATGGTTCAATTCCCGATAGTCAATACAAAGTCGCATACTCCGTCTTTCTTCTTTACTGAATAAAATAGGAGCACCCAAGGAGATGTCTTGGGGACGAATGAAACCGATGTCCAACAACTCCTATAGTTGGACCTTTAACTCTCAAGTTCAATAGAGCCATTCGATATGGAGTTTTAGAAATGGGCTTTGTATGCGAGTTCAAGATCAATAAAGAATTCAACTTCACGTTACGGGGTAGACCGGAAGTTCTTGAGAAATACGTCGGAAAGTCAATAACAATGGGAATATTATTCAAATTTGACGTGTCTTTATTCAAATCCATAACATGGGCTAAGAAAGTTTGACATCCGTTTTTCAATAAGCGAATAACTTTATGATTAGATATGGCGATGGTGATCGATTTTAATGGTTTAGTTGCTTGAATTGCATACAACAAGGTTGATTAGGAATATGAAAACTAACAACCTTACGAAAATAATCAATTTTGGCATGATGAGTAGTAAACAATCAATCCCTAAAATCACATCAAAAGCAAGTATCTTTAAAGAGATAAAAGGTCAGCGGTGTAATGTAATGGTGCCAACTTGGATTAGACAAGATTTATAAACAGTGGATGTGATGAAGGTTTCTCCTAACTGGAGTTTCCACAGATAAGTCAAAATCTAATTTCTCCCGAGTCAAGTTTAAACATTGAGCACAAACAGAGAGATAAATGAATGGGTAAGACCTAGATCAAGTAAGGTATAAACTTCGCAAGAATTTATAAATAGCTTACCCGTGATCACCTCGTTTGGGTTCTCGCATTTTGACCGAATCACAACAAATGCTCTTCCAGAACGATTGACTTTGACTTTTCTCGGGACGGTCTTTTGAGTCACCGTCCTCATTGAACTAGGTTTCATTCTCGCATAATCCGGCGATATGTCCTTCCTTTCCACAATTATAAGCATACCTTGAACTGTTGTGGGCGTTTGGATCGATATGTCCCTCTTTTCGCATTTCTAAGATACGACCGGTGGTCGTTCTCCTCCCTTGGAACCGATTCTTCTTTGTTGGTCTTTGTTGTCTTCACATGGTCGTTGTTAAATCTCCTATTTTTAAAATCTCCTCGACTCGCTTCTTCTATTTTCATGGCCATGATTACCACTTTGAGTGGTTACCATTTTTGTAAAATCTTTTTCTTTCTCCATTTGGTTATCATTGTTTTGTTGACCGCTATCTCCGGTATGATCTCGATTGTGGTCCCTCGGTTGGCCGTACTCGTTATCTCGCTTCTAATAATTGAGTCCCATTTACAACATCCGAATAGAGAGAAAATTTATGAGAAATGAGATATTGTCGTATCGGGTTTCAAACCTCTCAAAACATCCGTGTCACACGTTCCTCATTCTCCACCAAATGAGGTGCAAACCTGGATAACTCGCAAACTTTGCCTCGTCTTGAGACACCGCCATGTTGTTCTGTTTCTAATCGATGAACTCCACTTCCTTCATATGACGAACACTTTCGGGAAAGTATTTGTCATTAAATAGTTCTGAAACTTCTCCCAAGACGTCTTTGAGTCCGGTTTGGATCGACGCTTTCTGCACTCCCACCAGTGAGTCCGCCTCGCCACTGGAACATAAAGGTGGCGAATGGAACCTTCGTTCCTCCGCGCATCCCAAGATATCGAATATATTGGTAATTTGCTTGACCCATGTTTCCGCCATGATCGGATCCGGTTTTCCCTTAAATTCTGGTGGTCCCAACTCTTTGAATTGTTTGGCTGTGACAACCCGTGAATTGCTATCATTTCTCCTGTATTTTGAACACGAGTCTCCTTCGTCTGATTTTGTATTTTGATCAAAGGAAGGAACCCAACCCGGTGGATTCAAGTTGAACGCGAAAAGGATTGGAGGTGAACTTGTACCTGAGGAAGCTCGATCTTCAAGGGTATGATTTTATTCTTTATCTTTTCGTTTAATTAATAATTGTGCATAAAGAGTGATCCGGGTTTATGGTTTGTAAAATTTTAAAACTCTGATTTTACACGCTTCCGCTAATTTTGTGCAATTTGATTGCGTTCATGAATATTACAAACCCTAACAGTGGTATCAGAGTTAAACTTTTATGCGAATTATTAATTATTTTAATTTGATATGTATATTAATATGTGTTTAGAATAATTTAATTGGGCATAATTTTGTTGTATAAAATTAAAAAAAAAATTAACGTTATTATACTTCTGCACTGTTTTCCGTGCTTCAAGGCTTTGACTTGGTTCAAGGGCGGATGATTCATGTGATATAAACATGGTTATGCAGCTTGGTATATTTTATATATATTTATATAAAACGTTAGTTTGTTAAATCACCACTTGGATGATTCACGGTTTGCATGACAAGAGTAATGCCCAGTAGATTCTCATTAATCATGTGATACCAGGATAACGTGAATGTTATTTATATTAATATATTAGTTATTTATATATTGATATAAATATATATCAACGTGAATGTTCAAGGGATTAAATGCACGACTGCTTTATATCAGATCACATGATTATTTTAATATTAAAATAAAAAAGTTATTTTAATTTTAAAATTAAATTTCATGCTAACTAATTAGAGTTGGGATTGGATTCCATGATAACTAATTAGAGTTGAAATTTGATTCCATATTTTCTTAAATAAAGGAGTTTATTTAGATATGAAATAAGATTTCATATTATTCAAAATAAAAGAGTTTATTTGTGAATAGGAAAGAGAATTCAAATTTCCTTAAATAAAGGAATTTATTTAGATATGAAATATGATTTCATATTATTCAAAATAAAGGAGTTTATTTGTGAATAGGAAAGAGAATCCGTGTTTCCTTTAAATAAAGTTTTTTTTTACTTGGAATTAGATTCCATAATTAATTAAAATAAAGGAGTTTATTTTGATTAAAGATTTTTATTAAAATAAAATAGTTTATTTTATTCAAAATTGGATAAATTAAAATAAAATAGTTTTATTTTGATTTAAATTTGGATTAAAAAATAAAGAAGTTTATTTTGATTAAAAATTAGATTTTATACTAACTAAATTTGCTCATTAAATGATATCAATATATATATTAAATATTTATTATTCATGAGATGAATGTTATTTATTGATGCGTATGATGATGTGTATGATAATAAATGGGATTGATTATGGACTATTGATTAAATGTGATTGGATTTTATTTTAGTTGGATGCTTGAATGTATGGGTTTTATAAAATGGGAATTCTGCGTACCTAAATCTTCTCTAATTTTTCTTAATCTAAATTATATCCTCCTCCTATGTATTTCCCTTATTTCACGATCAAGGTTTTATTTATTTTAAATAGTTTTGTAATAGGAATAGTTAGAATTAATTTTGAAGAATTAGAGATCAAGGAAGCAAGAGAAAGAGGCGTGTGAAGACACATTCGTAATGGAGCAGAGTTTAAATGTAATAGTTATATTTAAATATTAATTCTTGCACCCCTAAGTTTGACCTTTTGGTTCACTTGGTGGCTCTAGTGAACTAAACTGAATAAAAGTCCATAATCAATCAGGATAGAATATAGTATTCTATATGTGCATGCTTATACTATATATATTATATATTATGCAAACATGCTTCGTATGTTTAATTAATACGACGCGTATTTTATATATATGTAAATGCTTGTTAAACAAGATGTGACAAATTAATAACAAACCCTCAAATATTTTATATTAAGTTATAACGTTCAAAGATATTTGGAATATCGACGCGCTTATACAGCATGATATAAACAATAGAGTATTGAATATTTAATATGAGTTTGTTGTGCACACACATGGCGAGTATTAAATATTTAAGATGTTATTTTATTACATATGATGTTTATAAGGAATTGAACATTCTTTGCTTTTGTTGTACACACTGAAGTGTGTAGTTTTCTCTTCACTTATATGGAAATCTTTGAGTTCGACTTAACTTAAATCATTTTAGTTGGGATGTGCACACACTTGACCATTATGATTTAAGAGGCAAAATATAAGGAGTTACATAGTTGATGTAATTGACAAGAGTTGTCTACCTATTTATTTATATATAGTTTGTTTGTACACACAAGGCTATATACATTTGAAATGGATCCTTATTCTCACTAAAGTAAATCTTTAATTAGATTTTCTTAGAACTATATATATTGAGGTAATATAGTTTGAAGAAAATAGTGGGAGATACCAATTTAAAACAAGACCTAATTTATTTTGGTAATTAATAAAAGAATGTATGTTAAAATGTTGTTAATTATAAATTCATTTACTGAAATTTTACAATGTCTAAATTACTATCATCTGCGTAGCATATTAGATGCTAAATTAAGCGAACCAAATTAAGCGGATTGGTTAAGGAATTTGAGAATAGTTCTTATGGTGAAAAGCTATCTCTATGTCCTTCATGTCGCCTATCCCCCGCAATGGTTGCAGATAATGCCTACGAGGAAGAGATTGCTACTTTTAGAAAGTGGCAAGGTGATGCATGATTGGCTCGATACGCATCGTGCTCGCATCCATAAATAACGAGCTTGACGTCGGCGAAACTATGGATGCTCCTACTATATTCTTGCACATCAAGTAGTTGATGGTGAGGAAAGTAGGACTAATAGATATCAGATATCTAAGGAGCTCTTCCGATCTTGAATGTCCGATGACACTACAGTACAGACAAAAGTCCTTAACATAATCAATTTGATTGATCAATTAAGACAACAGTTTTTGTCATGGATGAAGAGTTGAGCCAAGATTTGATCTTGCACTCACTCTTGGACTCCTTTCACAATTGTTGTGAATTTTTCATATGGACAAGCTAGATATCAGTCTCGCTGATTTGCTTAACATGTTGAAAAATTTTGAGAGTCACTTTCCAACCAAGAAAGACCATGTCTTCTTTGGTAGGGCCAAAGGATCTTCTGAAAAAAAACGATTCAAAGAAGGTAAACAGCAAGGCGTAAACAAAGGATAATAAGAACAAAACTGATATGGATAGAAAAGGAGTTTGCTTCCACTGCAATAAGTCTGGACACTGGAAAGAAACTGCGAGAAACATCTTGCAAAGGCTAACCAAAGAAGCTTAGTGATGTTTCGGTTACAAATATAAATTTTGTTCATAATTTAAAATAAATTTTTCTTTAAGTCAAGGTTCTACTTAGGTATTGGATACCGACTTTGGTTATCATAAATATAGATTTATGAAGGGACCAAGTAGAAGTAGAAAGCTAAACAAAGATAAGTAATCTTATGTGTGGGAAATGAAGCAAATGTTGCTACATTAGCCATAGAAACTTATAGTTTAGCAATGTCTACGGGCAAATCTATTAAGTCAATAAGTTGTTATTGTATTCCAGTTCTTGTTAGAAACATTATTTCTATTTTATTGTTGGACAATGAAATCTTTGGTATTATAATTAAGAACAATTGTTGTTCTATTTATAATAATAATATTTTGTATAGAACTGGAATATTACTTAATGGATTTTGTATACTTGACTTGCGTGAAAAATAATTTTACATATTGAACAAATTATTATAAGAAAAGGAGATGATCATTCAAAGAGTTGAATGTGTGTATTTGCTGAAATACAAGTGTGAATTATTTGAAAGGTTCAAAGAATTCAGAAGTGAAACAAATTGACAAAGTATTAAGATTTTTTGATTAGATCAAGAAATAAATACTTGTGGAATAAGTTTCTAGATCATCTCAAATAGTTTTTTCACAATGGATGCCTCCTGATACGCAATAATTGATTGATGTATCTGAATAGAAAAATCATACCTTGTTGAACATGGTGCGGTCCATAATGATTTTATCGACATTCCAGTATCCTTCTAGGATCATGTCCTAGAAATGACTGCATATCTACGGAAAAGGTAACCTCAAAATCCGGCCCCAAGACTCCATAAAAGTTATGGACAAGGAGGATTCCTAATTTTAAGTATGTTAAGATAAGGGGTTGTCCAACTTATATGAAAAGGTTTCAAAGGATAAGCTTGGGACAAGATTTGACATGTACAGATTTATGGGACATCCTAAAATAAGTTTAGAGTATATGTTATATAATCCTACTTAGCAAAAGGTGTTTGTTATGAAACACGTTGCTTTCTAAGATAAAGGTGTTTATCATTGAAGGGGCTAATGGGAGGATAATAGATCTTGAAGAGTTCAAGAACCACAAAACACTATAAGTCAAATAAGAGGAACCTGTAGATAGACCTATTGTACCACAATTGAATAAGTAACTGAATAATCATAGAAGATACCTAGGAGGTATGGATTCATCATGGATGATGATGATGAGGTATGCATCATAGAAGATGATGATCCAGAGTTACATACGATGAGGTAAGAATTCTAGTGTGTATAAAAGGGTTAGTGGGAGCATCGTAAAATTTCTAGTATTATATGCTAATACACTACGGATGAGGAATAACATACCAATGCTACAATCAGTAAAGATAAAGTTGTCTAAACATTCCTCCATGAATGATTTGGGAAGAGTATCTTAATGGGGGATGCAAATCTATATAGATAGATTTAAAAGGATGCTCGGCTTAACCCAAGGAACGTATATTCATTTGATGCTAAAGTCGTTTAGCATGGCAAACTCCATGGGATGTCTCATGTTGATGAGCCATGGAGTGTATCTCTCTTAATAGTCCCCATAGACTCCAAAAGGAGAAATCGCATGAGTAACTATCATGTATACAATGAAATGTACGAGACCTGATGTTGATCAGTCATATTTTGGAGAAGTTCACTGTGAGACAGTGAAAAACATCTTAAAGTACTTAACTGGAACTAAGAATGTGATTAAAATTTATGGTGAGTCTAAATTAAAACTAGAGGGCTTAACAGACTCAAGTTTTTCAGACGGACCAAGACGACAGAAAATCCACTTTAAGGTAAATCGTTACCTTGAACGGTGGTGTAGTGAATTAGAAAGGTTCCAAACAACAAAGAGTTGCTGGTTTAGTGATAAAGATAAAGTATATAGCTATAAATGAAGCTGCAAGTTGATTGTTTAGATGAAAAGTTCATTATAGAACTAGGAATAATTCCTATGTCTCATCTTGGATCTAAACATGTGTTGTGGCACTTTCATTTGAATATAAGAATCATCGAAAGATGGGAAATCACTATAGAGATAGTGGACTCTCAAGAACAACATTACATATCCATTAACTAAAGCTTATCCAACAGCAGGATAATCGTCACTTAGAGAAAAAGAGTATGAGATACCATGACGATTGGCTTTAGTGCAAGTGGGAGATTGAAAATAGTATGCACACAAGCCAATTATGTTTGATGATAAAGCATATACTTTGTAACAATCTTATTCATTTATTAATAAAAAGTATTAAAGTATTCAAGGCTTTTAAATTATCTACGTGATCTTTGTTTTTATAATATGTGATAAACCCATAGTTTTGCATGATGCTTTTAGAATAATAATGATGATCATTCTAATGAGATCTAAATTCTTAGAAAGCTTAAAACTAAAATAGTTCCCAATCGTTGGATTACTAAATTGGGGATTAGTGAATCCGAATAGATTGGTACATACGTTGTTTGCTTATTGGATGAGGATGATTGATCTCATGATCATTTGTGTGGAACAACTAAAAGCAAGTATGTAAGTCTTATTAGAGAATAAGTTCCTTTGAGCGTGGCTCGCTAAGGAATACCTAATGGAGATTTACTTTTGTCGATAGGAATTCTGTTGTGATAGTAGTCTGAAGTGATCCTTGGACTTGAGATCATCATAGTATCTTGTGTATGATGAGTTATACTTTGACTTATTCCTTAAGACCCTTAGGGTATATCAAAGGGTATGATTGGGTATAATAAGTTGTATATGGAGATAATGTATGATAAATAAAGAATCTACCACTTCTAGTAAAAAAGAGAAATGTCTATGTGATTCGATAAATGACAACCCGAGAGTCCTTGGCTTAATGAGAATGAAATTAGAAAGGAGTTTCTAATTTGCATTATTTGAGTTGTGCATTTAAGAGTCGAAATACATATAATTAAATAAAATAAGACTTGTGAGAAATTCCTTGTCTTTATATTTAATTGGGATATTGTATGGTGGAATGATTGAATTATCTGGTAACTATTTACTCAAAGGTTCTTTTATGATTAATGTTGAAATCTATATTATACGGAAAGTCGTTGAGCATTTAGGAGGCTTATCCTATTGTAGAATAAATATTATTTATTTAAATAAATTAATAGTTTAATTTATTTATTTAAATATGATTAAATTGTTACAATTGATTTATTCACTTAGGTTTAATATGGAGAACCTAAAAGGTCACACCAAAAAGGAAAAATAATTATTTAAGAAGTTAATGGCATAATCGTAATAATATGTTAAGTATATTTAATTTAATCTATGGTGATAAAATAAATTAAATAGTTTAATATTTATTATTTAATATTTTAAAAATATTAAATATAAATTAATAAGAGAGAGTCTTATTAATATTATTACAATTATTATTATTTTAATTTCTAAAAGAGTTTAGGAATTAATTTAATATAAGTACTCTCATTTATTCCTAATAGGATTAGGAGGAAAAATTAGTTAAAGGAGTTTAATTAATTATCCCTAATAAGATTAGGGAGCCCATTTAATTAAAAGAGTTTAATTAAATAAATAATACCTTATTTTTAATAGGGTTACTTGATATCTTTATAAGTGGAGTCTTATATCAGATATCAAACATACGTTATTCCAATTGTTGGAGAGTACGCTCCTTTTCTATGAGATAGAAAAACTAGGGTTTTGCCAAATACCCATCTTCTTGAATTCTTCTTCTTCCTTGGTAGATCACCTTTAGAGGCCAAACACTTGGGTGGCTAACGTTGATCAAAGGAAGGAACCCAACCCGGTGGATTCAAGTTGAACGCGAAAAGGATTGAAGGTGAACTTGTACCTGAGGAAGCTCGATCTTCAAGGGTATGATTTTATTCTTTATCTTTTCGTTTAATTAATAATTGTGCATAAAGGGTGATCCGGGTTTATGGTTTGTAAAATTTTAAAACTCTGATTTTACACGCTTGCATTAATTTTGTGCTGATTTGATTGCGTTCATGAATATTACAAACCCCTAACAATTATATCAAGAATCCACCGATCTCAAATAATCATCCCGGTTTCTTGTCACTCTAAAGCACAAGATCATGACATATCTTACAATGTATGAATAGTTCTCTCGATTGTCCATCATCATGCGGGTGAAAAGTTGTACTATAGTTGAGTCGCGTTCCCCAAGCTCGTTGAAATACTTTCCAAAATCGAAAAACCGCGGATCCGTCAAAACAATAGAAAGCGGTGTCCCGTGAAGCCTAACAATCTCACGTTGAAAATATCTCGCTAACTTATTCACCGAAAAATTCTCACAAATAGCAAGAAAATGCGTGGATTTGGTCAAACGATCCGATTACCACCCAAATATTATCATTCTTTTTAAGAGTCCTCGGTAATCCAATCACAAAGTCCATCGAAATGTCATCCCATTTCCACACGGGAATCTCTAGCTGTTGCAACAAACCACCGATGTGGCGCCCCAAAATAGGTCCATTCCATCCAACCCATTACGAGTGCGCCAAATACATGAATGTGCGAAACAACTACAACTTTATTATTACAATAGTAAAAGCGTGAGTTTAAATACGAGATATTGCCATCAGACAATATCCACATACAAATAAATCCTCATCACAATTATTGATACATTATTTTACAACAATGGTGAGGACTACTAAACAACTCTCCCTAGAACTTTCATTCCATACCCAGGCTTCGTCTTTCATTATATTCTCGCTCTCCTGAGAAGAAAAATGGAACAAAAAGGAAAGGGTGAGCTCGACTAGCCCGATAAAGAATATTATGACTAAGATAATATACAACAAATTATCGTTAGTCTTAACGAGGAAAAATATAATAGAATACAATAGACAACAAGTTTTAAATCAATATTCGCATTGAAAAATATTAATTCATAGAAGAGTTACGTAGAGGATGAAATCTACTAATATCTATGAATTTAACGATCCATCATCAATATTTTTATCCTGTAACATCAATCGATATATATACGGAATCGTATATTCATCCTTGCAGCTTCTGAGCCGAGGACATTCACCGATTAGTCATATTTCATCTAAATACTGTTCATCTTTGCACACTACGGCCAAAGATATTCATCGAAAATCATTCATCTGCACTTACGGGCCAAAGATATTCATCGAAATCATTCATCTTTGCCTTCTTGGCCAAAGATATTCATCATAAATCATTCATCTTTGCACTTTTCTGGCCAAAGATATTCCATAATATCATCATTTAAGGCGAGGATGATGAAAAATATTTTTAAAAAAGCGAATCCGGTGAAACAAAATGGCAAGGATTAAGGATTAAAGATTCGTACTTTGTTTTATCCACGTCCAAAAATACCTCAAAAATAATCATAGTGGTGTAAAATTCAAGAATGATCAAAACATGGATCTGATCAAAGCTAGTGTCGAGAATAGATATTTTTGGACGAAAAGGAAAAATTTCATTTTTAGATGAATAGTGTAAATTCGTGAATAAATGTCAGTATCGTGAATAGTCTTAGTATCGTGAATAAGTAATTCAGACACCAAAAGATGAAATTTCACAAAAAAAACATCATCACGCTTCATGAATAGTATTTCGTGAATAGTAAGCTAAATGAATAGTAACTCATGAATGAATAACTAACTTCGTGAATAGTAACTCATGAATAATAACCCCAGACATGAAAAAAGTTCCAAATTTGATAAAAGTTTCAACCAATATTTGACATAATGATATTGAAGAAATAATATCATTTGAGAAGAAAATAACATCCACTTACCTCGAAAGAGCAGATCTTAGTAAAAAACAGGATATAGGCTATGACTTGAACTTTTGCATCAGTATAGCAATACTCAAAGTATACTCAAAATACTCACAAGAATCATTTCGATAATATAGAGAGAAAAACTTGGGATTTACGGTGTGATTTTCAATTCTAACCTAAGCACCTATTTATAGGAAATTGCTTAGAACACCAAAGCAGAAAATTTAATATAATAATAATATATATATATAAATTCTTACGCCCACTCTTTGAATTCTGAAAATCTGAATTCAAACCACATGCTAGACCCACTAATAACAAAAAAAAACGTTTTTCATATTTTAAATATTTTAAACTTCCAAAAATCAATTATTTGAACTTGAACTTCAATAATTCATAATAAATAGCCCTTTTATCAGAAAATTGAATCTCGCGATTTTTTATAGGAAATTCAATTCTCTACAACTTTTCGGAAAAAAGTTTTTCCAAATTCCAAGCGAAATTGACCAGAAATCCACAAATGGGCGATTTTACATTTATAATCAAATTTCGGTCGATAAATGGGGTCCATTGAGCATGTTTAACATGTTTTAAACATTTTGGTAACAAAAATACTCCTCCTCCACATATACTCATATATCCCACATTCATTGTAAAAATATCATCGTTAATATATTATTAAAATAATATATTTAAATGAATTATTTTATCGAAAAAAAGATAAAATATTAATTTTCAACAATTGTCACTATAAAAATTTTCTCCATCTATATCCACATAAAATCAATATTTTCCTCATCATATGAATCAATAATTAATTATTCACAAATAATATTACGAATCACAATATTGACAACCAGGCGGTTCAGGAAGAGGGCTTTCGATAAAATTCTCTCTTCTTGGCCTTGATTAGGTGACCAAACCTCTCCTTAAGCGAGAACTTTCTAGACATTGCCAATAATGTTATCTAATAATATTATTCGGATAATATGAATTATTGGTTCGATAATGAAAAAAATCTTGTGTAATGACAATTATTGAAACAACAATGATATAAAATATCAACGCGACAATTATTGAATCGATAAAATAAAATCTTGAGCGGTAATTACGTAACCATTATTGAGTAGTGCCTTCTTACGTAAGAATCAATAATTACTGTAATACAGTCTGCAATGTCTTCTTGTGTTTTAACCATAGGGTATTCCAGCGATTATAGCGGTAACAACTTCTGTGTAGATTATTTTTAAACAACTTATTTTTGTCGTTTTCTTCCTCCAATCGCTTTTCAGTTATGGGGCCCACACACATGTCATTGCTTGGTAAATGCGAATATTCCAGAAGCGATCTGAATATTCCACGACCAAACGAATATTCTCAAACGATAATGAATATTATATCACCACTTAACTTATTTAAAATATTTATGCATTTTACCCATAACTAACCACATTAATCAAATCCACCCTTACTATTTCAAAATAATAAATAAAGGAAATTCCTTTTATTTAAAAAAATTTGAGGTCTTCTGACCGGTATTTGATGCTCAATTTTCACTAGCACGACAAGTAAGACATTTACTCACAAATTAATTACATCCCTTTTCATTCGGCTCCACCGAAATTCTCCTTCAAATCCTTATACATCTTTGTAGACCGGGATGAATAGAAAATGGTGAACTATGAGCTTCGATCAACCTTTGCCTCACGAATCATTGGATCCGGCTGGAACACATAACCGTTTACCAAACATATCACATCACACCTTGCTCAATGATGCGAAACTACATTTGCTATCCTCATCCATATTACGCAGCTACTGAGTCCACATTTCATTATCCTACTTTTGTCTTCCTTGATCATAAAATAAAGAAGGTTCCACCTCATACCTGCTACTGACCCATCGAGAACCTCTAGCATATAGCTCCAAAACCTATTGCGTTCCATATCAAAATAAGTTGAGGTTGTGTAACCAAGCGGCTACACTCCACGAACTTTTTCGATTAAGAGCATCTATGACCACATTTGCACTTAGGGGTGATCTTGAATCGACATCATAATCCTTGAGAAGCTACAACCAACGCCTCTGCCTCATGTTAAGCTCCTTCTGAGTAAAAATGTATTTAAGGCTCTTGTGGTCGGTGAAAATGTCACAAGTCTCTTCATACAGATAGCGTCTCCAAATCTTTAGGGCAAAAATAACTGCTGCTAACTCCAAGTCGTAGGTAGGGTAATTCACCTCATAAGGTTTAAGTTGTCTGGAAGCATAAGCAATTACCTTACCATGTTGCATCAAAACACACCCTAATCCCTTCTTGGAAGCATCACTATAAATCTAATAACCTCATATCACAGCGGTAATGTAACCTTTGGGAGTAAACCACAAGCCTCTTCTTCATTTCCTCAAAACTTTTCTCACGTTCCTTATTCCACACAAACTTTATGCCCTTCTTCATCAATTGAGTTAATGGCAAAGCTAACAAAGAGAAACCTTCCACAAATCGCCTGTAGTACCCTGCCAAACCCAAGAAACTCCTTACTTGATTCTTTGTGGTAGGTCTTGGCGATTAGTGATAAGCCTCGACCTTCGCAGGATCCACCTTAATACCTTCAGCAGACACGAAGTGTCCCAAAAATGCTACCTGTTTTAACCAAAACTAGCATTTAGAAAACTTAGCATATAACTTATTCTTCTGCAGAACCCCCAAAACAATACGGAGATGTTCTTCATGCTCTTCCTTAGACTTAGAATACACCAAAATGTCATTAATGAAGACAATGACAAATTGGTCCAAATACTCGCTAAAAACCCGATTCATTATATCCATAAACACTGTCGGAGCATTAGTCAACCCAAATGACATCACCAAAAACTCATAGTGCCCATATCGAGTACGAAAAGCTGTTTTTGGAATGTCCTCTTCCTTCGCCCCTCAATTGATGGTACCCGAACCTCAAATCTATCTTTGAGAAGAACTTTGCCCCTTGGGGTGATCGAAAAGGTCATCTATCCGTGGCAATGGATATACATTCACGATAGTGATCCAATTTAGCTCCTATAATCTATACATAATCTCATAGATTCAGTCCTTCTTCTTCACAAACAATCTTTGGAGCACCATGGTGGCAATACACTCGAAATTAATGAATCCACGATCTATGACAACTCCTGTAATTGTTCCTTTGACTCTGTAACTCTAATGGAGCCATCCTATAAGGTGCCTTAGAGATAGGTTCCGCTCCAGGAATGAGCTCAATAGTAAACTCAACTTCCCTTGGCGGTGGCAATCCTGGCAGATCCTTAGGAAATACCTCAGGAAATTCTCGCATAACTGGATAGTCATCAAGTTGAAGTTCATCCCTCGAGGTATCCTTCACATAAGCCAAATAAAAATCACGTCCCTTAGCAATCATTTTGCTCGCCTTCAAAGCTGAGATCAACTTTACAACACCATTCGGCTTAGAGCATTGAAACTCGAATTCCGGAGCCTCTAAGGTTCCAAAAATAACCTTTCTCGCGACAATCAATAATGGCTCGATCTTTTCGGCTGATCCATACCCAAGATAATATCAAAATCATGCATCACCATCGGAAGTAAGTTAGCTGCGTACACCCTCCTCCCTAACTTCAAAGGACACTCGCGAAAGTTCTTAGAAATAATCACAGAATTCCCCATCCAGAATGTGATAGACAAATGAGGATCTAATATTTGAGAAGACACTCCAAGATGATGAGTAAATGAAAGTGCAACAATAGAGTGTGTAGATCCATTGTCAAATAAAACTGATGCCTCGCGATTTCCTACGAGAAGGATGCCTGAAATAGTACACAGTGCTTGAAATTTGCGTGATTAATTATCGTCAAATACTCTTCCACCGGAGTTGCGCTGACTTCCATTACCAGCATTACCGCCTCCCATATTACCACGCTGAATTGGGCAGTCCTTTGCTCTATGTCCCATTTGTCCACATAAGAAACAAGCCCCCGTCTCTCTATAGCACGCCCTACCAGCATGATACCCACCACAAGTAGCACATAGACCAAGTGGAAGTGGCAAAAAGTTCGGATTTCCCCCACCTGTCGGTCTTAGATATCGCCCCTGAATTTGACCACCATTGGCGATCTTTGACCTTGATTCGATTTTCTTTGAAAACCTCTATTACATTGAAATCCCCTATTTTGATCGCCCAGCAACACATGACCTATTTCTTGACCTCCACGACCACCACCATTGCATTGGGTAATCAAAATCCTTCGAGGATTAAATGTTGACGATGGAGGCTCATTTCAATTATCTTTGCCTTACATTACGATTCACGCTAAAGCGCCCCATCCTTGCCCTTGTTGATCATCTCTCTCTCTCTCTCTTTTGACTCCGCCGATTTGGAAGCTCGAAAGTCCTTGTGTTCCATTTCCACACTCTTGGTTGCATTAGCCACCTATGATACATTTGTAAATATAGTGTGGATGATCGATCTCTTATACTCATATTTCAAAGCCCATTAAAATTTTTCTACTAACGTAAATTGTCCTAACTATTGAACCCCAAAAAAACCGGTGATCTTGTAAACCTCGCTATGAAATCAGTAATAGTCTCATCATCCTTCTGCCGAATGGACACAAATTCCCTCATGTATGCATCCCTATCAGTGTTTGGGAAATACTGCTGATAGAAAAGGTCACAAAAACCGCTCCATATGACTCCATCCATAAATCCATCTCCCTGTGTAGCCTTCAACGATTTCCACCATCGCTGAGCATCATCCTGCAGCTTATATCTCTGCTTAATCTCACCCCGATTTTGGTACACCTAATAACATCAAAAATCTTCTCCAGTGGGCGATCCAGGTTCTCGCATCAATTGGAGTTGGAGAAAAACGAAAAGAGTTGGGCTTACAGCAATGAACCTCTAACAACACATATAGCTAATTTGCGTTGGTGACCCACTTGATGCTCGGGAGGAACATTACATTTATGTTGTGGTATCTGCATCATCCCCATACCATTTGCATCTTTGATTACCTTACATCTGCGAAATACTGCATGCTTTGTGCCCACGGCACTGCGTCAGCGCCTCATTCACCATTCTTTGCTACCATATCAAGGGGTTATTGTTGCATTACCACAGGCCCCATCATTTCCACCTGGTTAATGACCTCGACTGGGGGTTGCCTCGACCCCTCTACAATTATTACCACCGCCTCAAAGCCAATTCTCGAAGACCTACGAGCCATCTATGATACAAATCAACAAATAAGAACAAAGCAGATCAAAACAAATAATCAAAGCCAAAATTATTGAGCGAAGATCAAACGCTAACACGAACTTTATAATAAAATCTTATAACTACCCGGTGATCTACCCATAACTCATGGTCGAGCCTAAAAGGCAATCTACAAGATCATAACCTAAGCTCTGATACCAACTCTGTAACACCATGTAAGACCCCAAATAATTAATAAATGAAATTTAATTTCCTCTAATTATTATTTTGAAATAGTAAGGGTTGATGTGATTAATGTGGATAGTTATGGGTAAAATCATAAATATTTTAAAATAAGCAAGTGGTTATAAAATATTCATTGTTATTGTCGGGAATATTCGTTTGGTCGTGGAATATTCGTCTTTGTCGGGGAATATTAAATGCTGACCATGTGACCGTATGTGTAGCCCCCATGCGGAAAGCGATTGGATGAAGAAAGCGACAAATATAAGTTGTTTAAAAATAGCTGGCGTAGTTATTCTGAATTAATCTTTGTTAAAATACTCGGTTGGTTAAAAACACGATAGACGTTGTTGCGGTATTACACCAATTATTGATTCTTACGTGAAGGGCTTTACTCGATAATGGTTACGATAATTCTTGTTCGGTGTTTTATTTTATTGATTGATAATTGTTGCGTTGATATTTTATATTGTTGTTGTTTGATAATTGTCATTAGGCGGTATTTTTCATTATCGAAGCAATAATTCATATTATCTGAATAATATTATTAGATAACATTATTGGCAATGTCTAGAAAATTACATCTAAGGATAGGTTTTGGTCACCTAATTACTTGCAAGATGAGGAGAAATTCTTATTGGAAAGCCCCTCTTTCTTAGGAAGCGCTTTGGTTGTCAATATTGTGATTCGTAATATTATTTGTGAATAATTACTTATTGATTCATATGATGAGGAAAATATTGATTTTATGTGGATATAGATGGAGAATTTTTTTTAATGTGACAATTGTTGAAAATTGAAATTTTATCTTTTTACGATAAAATAATTCATTTAAATATATTATTATATTTTAATAATATAATAATGGTGATATTTTACAACGAATGTGGGATATATATGAGTATCTGAGGAGGAAGAGTATTTTTGTTGCAATAAATGTTTAAAACATGTTAAACATGCCTCAGAACCCATTTATTATTTGAAATTTGATTATAGCTTTATAAAATCGCTTCGTTTTTGGATTTGGTCAATTTCATTTGGAATTTTGAAAACCTTTCTTACGCAAAGTTGTAGAGAATGGAATTTCCTATGAAAACTTGCGAGATTCGAATTTTTTTCGACAAAAGGGCTATTTATTATGAATTATTGAAGTTCTGAAGCTCTGAAATAAATGATTTTTGGAAGTTTAAAATATTTTAAATAGCAAAATGTTTTTTTAAGTTTGGTGAGGTGAGACACATGTGTATTTGAAGTCTTTGGGCAAATCTAGTGTGCGTAGGAAATTTTGTTAAATATATTATTAATATATTAAATTTTCTACTTTAATTATTACAAGTATTTTCTATAAATAGAGTCTTGGGTTAGAATTGAAAATCACACGAGAAATTTAAGTTTTTTCTCTCTATATTATCGGCGTATTCTTGTGAGTATTTTGAGTATACTTTGAGTATTGCTATACGATTGCAAGTTCAAGTTATAGCTTTATATCCGAGTATTCCAGGTTAAATCTTGTCTTTCCGAGGTAAGGGATATTATTTTTTTCGTAATGATATTATTTCTTCAATATCATTATGCTAAAATATTGATCTGAAGTTTTATCAAATTTGGAACTTTTTGGTGTACGGAGTTCTTATTCACGTATCGACCTTTATTCATCAAAAATGAAATTTTTTTTTTTTCGTCTAAAATATCTATTGTGGATACTAGCTTTGATTGTATCCATGTTTTGATCATTCTTGAATTTTACACCACTATGATTAATTTTGAGGTATTTTTGGACATGGATAAAATAAAGTACGAATCCTTAATCCTTAATCCTTAATCCTTGTCATTTTGTTTCACTGGATTCGTTTCTTTAAAAATATTTTTCATCATCCTCAGTCTGAAATGATGATATTATTGAATATCTTTGGCCTGTAGTGCAAAGATGAATGATTTCTGATGAATATCTTTGGCCCGTAGTGCAAAGATGAACAGGTGTTTAGATGAACATGACCAACTGATTAATATCTTTGGCCTGTAGTGCAAAGATTAATATTTGATTCCAGATATATATTGATTGATATTACAGGGATAAAAGATAGACGATGAACTTTAAAATTCATACATAGAAGATAGTAGTTTGCATTCTCTACTTAACTCTTCTAATGAATTATTATTTCCGCTGCGAATATTGATTTAAAACTTGTTGTCTATTGTATTCTATTAGATTTTTCCCTGTTGAAGACTAACGATAATTTGTTCTATATTATCTTAGTCATAATATTCTTTACTGAGCTAGTTGAGCTCACCATTTTCCTTTTTTGTTCCATTTTTCTTCTCAGGAGGCGAGAATGTAGCGAGTACGAGTCGGGGTATGGAATGATGGTTTTAGAGAGTTGTTTAGTAGTCCTCACCATTTTGTAAAATAATGTATCAATAATTATGATGAGGATTTATTTGTATGTGGATAATGTCTAGATGGCAATATCTGTATTTAAACTCATAGTTTATATGTTGTAACAATAAAGTTGTAGTTATTTCTGTACCTTGTATTTGACAACTCAGAATGGGTGATGTATACCTATTTTGGGGGCGTCACACACCCCCTTTCCCAAAAGGAAAAAGGGATGTCACTCACAAACATAATAAATACAAACCTCTAATAAATCTCAAAATATCACCAATAAAATTAATACCAAATGTCACATACTCCAATTAAATAGAAAGAACTCCACATTTACATAGTCTCTACTAATAAGAAATAAATACCAAAATGGCCCAAACATCCATTAACAGAATATTAAGAACACCAAGTCTAATAATAATTCTCAAAAACTAATCTACTCATTTGGATCAAAGGTAACTCTCATCCCACATATCGTGATCCCCCCTGATTACCTGCCGGAAAAAGAACACAGCGTGAGCCAATTGCCCAGTACGGATATGAATATGAATAAATACATCACAATATGTAATGAATCTAAAAGAATTGAAAGAATGAACACATGCGAATTACAAACGAATTATGAATAGATCAGAATTTGTGAGTCCATAAACAAATGACTAACATTGTCAATCGAATAATTATAACCAAAAGAATCCCAAACAAATAAGGCTAAATCAAATGGTTATACGGTAATAATTTCATACTGAGCTCAAATACAAATAGCCAAAGGCTAACAAAATACATCGGTATCATGATGTATACAAATCAAATCGGATAGTACGCACGACACATACGTCACTAATCCGCCAAACAAATCGAATCAAATCAAATCTTGGAATGCGACCCACATACGTATCACGAATAAATATATCAAATGGCCAAAGCTTCGTACCCGGAGCATCTAAAAGAGGATCTGTAGTGGACTAATCACACCGCCACGGAAGGTGTCATGCCCTTGTGTCAAGAGGACATGCATGTGGTACCCCCACAAGTGGTTAGCTCAAGTATACCCTAAGGATCAAACTACAAAATGTAAGCCAAAAGGGGTTCAAATCACAAGGCTTACATGACCATCTCCGAATGATATCAAATTATCAAATACGAACATACTCAATATCACAGGATATCAACAATCAAAATAACTCCTGAATGTGAACAAATTATACGAAGGAGGATGCAAACAAATGAAGTCTCCAAAATACGAATTTTAATGTCAACGCTAAAATAAAACTATCACAATAATTTAGACATCAAGGAATAATCTTGAGAAGCAATACCAAATCTCTAAACGAATACAAAACGAATAAATTAAATTTAAAGGAATATCGCTGAAAAAGTACGAAATCCGTACCTTAATATAGTATCAAAGTAATTCGTCGAATCTAAATATCGCCCGCTAAACTCCCTCAATCCGATCTAATTATCAAAATAAAATATAAAGCATATAATTAAATTATGAACTCATACAAATTATATTTTCATAAATTCAAATATTTTAATATACTATATTCAGTTTATGCTCAAAAAATATATTTTAATTATAATAACAATATTATAATATTATTTATCATTTTCCTATTAATTTTACTGTAAATCTTTTAAATATATAAATAAAAGCGAAACTACAGTAATATATAACTAATCTATAATATATATATATATATATATATATATATATATATATATATATATAATGTTACTAATTTGAAATTCGCATGCTAACAATTAATAAAGCAGCAGCAGCAGAAGCATGTATAAATATTATATATATATATATATGTAAAAATCTCAGGTTATAATATATATATATATATAAACGAATCACAGTTTCAAATCCACATGTATAAGAGACTTTTATATTGGGACAACTTAATTGTTCTGAATTCCTGACGCAATACCAAGTAAAGAGAGATTCTCATTCAATTGAAAAGAAGAATAATAATAACTTACCAGATCCAATTTCCCCACTTCTCTTTGTGCGGCTGAGTTCTCCCCCTTTTTTTTTTCTTCAGTTGATACGTATAGATTTAATGAAGCAGTTAGGTTTTGGTTTATTTATTAATTAATATGTTTTATTAATATTCTTAATTTAAATAAGATTTAAAATTACACAATTATAAATTAGACCCAATTAATTTAAAAGCCCAAATTAATAGAATTCCTTACTTATTATGGTCCAACTAAACTAAATAAAACCTGACCCAAACATAAGAAAAGCCCAATTATATATTTTAAAACTCACATAATTATTTTATTAGGTATTACAGTTGAAATTATCAAACGATAATTATTAAGTGATAAAAATACTTGTCTGAAATAATATTTAAAAAATGACGGAAGGAATATTATATACTTTTTTTCTCTCCCTACATGACTCTCATTCCCAATGTTGAGGTTAGTGTTTTGTTTTAAAATAAATTATATATATACTTAGATTAGAAGAGAACAAAACAATAAGTGGGTCTATCAATTTTAATGTAAATTTATTTGGTGGAACTTCTTGATACGTGTATTTAATATGTAGTGTAATCTTAATACAACTCGGTACAAATCATTATTCATACTAAGGATCAATCTGCAACACAAGAGCCTCGAGTAAGGTTATTTTGATCCAGTTCACCTAAAAGATAATGATGATTGTTACTATTAGTAGTGCCAAATTCAATCTAATTACTCAGAACCTCAAATTTCATCTCTCGATCGTTATTTTAAAATAATATCAGCATCCTACTTATCTCTCTACCTACACTACCTTCAATTTCTATAAGAAAAATATCAATTGTATTTGTATCCCCACTTTTGCCAACTCAATCAAATAACTCCTCCAAAATTTTAGAATGTTGGCTCCATTTTTAAGACCCGGTCTAAACTCAGACTCCAAAATAAATATAACTACGGACTGTTTGATAAAATTAAATCAAATTGGTTGAATAATTAAATACGTTTGAATGGCCAAATGAAATAAAGACTATGATTAAAAATTATCAATCTATGTCATTGGAAATGTCTAAAAAAGATCTTCAAAACAAGTGATATTGTTGATATATTTTGATGTAGTAAAAATGTTAAATATTGCAATCAAAGCTTATAATGGTGTATTTCAAAATACAAAATAAAAAAATATCAACAATGAATTTTATTTTTAAAATGTTAACGAGAACTTTTTATCGATATATAGACTAACCAAATAAATTTGGATTTGTAACAGAAAAATGATTGAATTTTAAAATTTGAGTGAAGAAAGAGAAAAAGTTAGCCTAGGAGAAGTTTTTTATTAATTTTTTTTATCATTTTTGAATTTATTTTTTAGATTAACGGAATGATCCAATTTTAAAATATTAATTAATTTACTAGGTAATTTCAAAAATTAAAAATTAATCCGTAAAACGTATCTAATACAGTGGGTAATTCATTAGTTTTGCCGATAAAAAATTAGCGTGCGTTTAATTTTTTAACGAAATGACCTAATTTAAAATAATAATTAATTTATTAGAATAATTTAAAAAATTAAAAAATTAATATTGTAATTAATAAAACGTTCCAACGATTATAGATAATTTATTAGTCTTGCCAATTTTGATATATCCAACACGTAAGATCTTTATCAAAATTCTTTTGGTTCATTTATCAAACTTTACAAGGGCTTATCTGTACACACATAAATTAACTTATTATCAAATCTAAGAAGACAAATAATGAACCATAAACAATTACTACCGTATTTTATTTTATCTCTTTATTTAATAAAAAATAGAGTAGTAAAATAGCAGTAGTAGTAGTGGGGAAAAGGGAGTTGTGACGGCCCAGGCAGGTGTCCCTGACCTGACCCTCCCTTTCTTTTCTCTTTCTCTTTCTCTTTCTATTTCCGTCTCTTTCATTCTTTATAGGCAAATAGAGAAGTTCAGTAGATACATTGGACTACAGTCAGTACTCTTCTGTTGCTGGATGAATATCAAGTGGAGTACTTAATAAAGCAGTGGAGTGGTATTATACAATATAAAGAATTTGTTATTCTCCGCCCGCCCGCCCGCCCGCAAACAGACGGTAGTGAATCCAATCATTTCACTCCACAGTTCAATTCTTTTTCTCATTTTAAGTTGAGCCCAGGTTGAATCAAGTCTTAACAATGTTCTCTCTTTTTACGTTTTCTGCTCTTCTCAATTAGTTTTTGAGCAAAGCAAAGCAAATTATTCGCCGCCCTCCTGAAACACTCATCTCGGCTTCTTCACCACCCCCGTATCCTCAATTAAGGTAATAAATCTTCTTCCGAATCTTTAAAAATTTGATCTTTGGCAATTATGTAGTATCCCCTTGATTGGATATGTACATATACTGCCTTTCACTCTGCTGATTTTTATCTTGTTTTCACTTCTATCTATCTATATATCTATATACTACTATAACAATTTACTATACCGGAATTTTTTTCTAACTCATAAATTCACACACACGCCCATCCATCTCGAAAATCTCTTCGGAATTCGGATTGGATCAATTCTACCAACTCTATTTTACTATTGTGGATTACAGTAGTATGAGCGGAGCTGTTCTTGTGGCTGTTGCTGCTGCTATTGGTAACTTACTCCAAGGATGGGACAACGCCACTATTGCTGGTAATAAAATTATGGTCCTTCTCTTGTCTATATATTTTTTTAAAAATGTAGTAATTTTTTTCATTACATTCCCTTCTCCCACATGCCACCATCACCATGTGGTTGCTGAAAGAATTTGACCTGTTTCGGTTTGAGAAATATGTTTTAATCTTCATAACTTTGATATCATAATCCGCAGTTTTGGTATTTTGTTAGTCAAATTCCATGTCAAAAGACTTGCTGTCTATTTGTATTTGTACTCTTTTTTTATTTTATTTTTACAGGATCTGTTCTATACATCAAGAAAGAATTCAACTTGGAAGGTGAACCCACTATAGAAGGCCTTATTGTGGCCACATCACTTATTGGTGCTACTTTGATTACTACGTGCTCTGGTGCAGTTGCTGATTGGCTTGGCCGCCGTCCCCTGCTAATTATATCATCAGTCCTTTATTTCATCAGCGGTCTTGTAATGCTCTGGTCCCCAATGTTTATGTCCTGCTCTTGGCTCGCGCCTTCTAGATGGATTCGAATCGGGTTGGCTGTTACTCTTGTTCCGGTCTATATATCTGAGACTGCACCGCCTGAAATAAGGGGTTCACTAAATACTTTGCCTCAGTTCAATGGCTCCGGTGGAATGTTCCTTTCTTACTGCATGGTTTTTGGAATGTCACTAATGAATTCACCAAGCTGGAGGTTGATGCTTGGTGTTATTTCTATACCTTCCCTCATTTATTTTGGCTTAACAATATTTTTTTTGCCGGAGTCTCCAAGGTGGCTTGTGAGTAAAGGGCGAATGCTTGAGGCCAAGCAGGTTTTGCAGAGGTTACGTGGCAGGGAAGATGTTGCTGGTGAGTTCCTTTTTTGCAGCACTCCCTTTTCTGCATTTTGTTTACAAAAATAGTATGATAGAGACCAACATTAATTGGTCATGCTTACTGTATACCAAAATAGACATAAAAACTTAAAATTTGATGACTGATATATATTACCCCATCACTGTTATATATCTAAATTCATGTTTTATTATCATGTACGGTAAATGATTAGTATTAGTGCTTGATGTGGGTGAGTAGGTTTTTGTTAGTCTGTTCTTTACATGTAAATATATGCGTTTGGTTTAATGAAAAGAAGAGAAAATTGTTTGTTAGCATTACGTTTTGGTTTAGTGGAGGTTCGATTCTCCTCAAAGTGAATGACAGGAAATTTTCCATCCCCTCAAAGTAGGTTCTGCTACCATATTTTATTTTTATCTGTGGTAATGGGCACATATTAGTTTCATTCACCATTGGGGATACACTCCTTTTAAAAATGAGCTACATATATTTAAGCAAAGGACTCCTCATGGATCGCTAAATACGAAGTGAAACAAATAGTGACATGAAATCCGTGAGGAATAAATTTTCCTTCAACTTTGAGATGACACATTCTTTGGCTTACTAAACTTTGCTAAACCGCATCTTAAGTATTTTTGAGTCATTCGGATGCTCTGAATTTTCTATGCAATTATCTTGATGGGTCTTCAGAGTGGTGTTTCAAATATTTCTAATTTTAATGTGCAAAGAAAATTTGAGTCACTTTTTGAAGGATTGTCTCATAACATAAGAAGAAGGTAGTTAAACATCTTCTTGTGGTCTCATTCACGAAAAAAAGATAAAGAATGGGGATTTTTCTAAATAGAACCTATTTTCTGCTCATATAGGTTTATATTTTTATTGTCCAGAATGATACATAGTGGTGGTATGATTGAGATCAAATATAACACCAACAGGTAAAATGTCATTTCATTATTTCAGTCGCAACTACTTTTTATTTTTTGAGTTAGGAGTTGCGTTAAGTAAGAAAATATTGATCATATGGTGACATTATATAAAATTAAGATAGGCAAAGGGTTCAGATAATTCATATGTTTATTCTTTCTTGTTTTATTCCTTGTCTTTTTTTTTTAAACTCAAATCCCCGGCTTAAAATAATTGTACACCCTATGATTTTTCGCATTTTATCGTCTTAATTTTAAAAAAAAAGTTTGATAAAATTCAACTCTAAATTACATTAATTTCTTGAAATCAAACCTTCAGATGAATTCAATTTGAATTTTAGCCCCATAGTTGGGGATTGTGAATTCTGTAACATATTCTTTGTTGTCTAAGCAAGCCGAAGACACGCAATCTTTGTCCCAGCATTTTTGCTTAATTCTGGTGCAAATTTAAATAGATTTCACCACAATTTAAGTTCTAAAAATAATTTCCCATTTCACCTGTTAAAATGGGAAAAATACACAGGGTCTAAAATGCTTCTAAGCCATTAATTTTCCCTTGTAATCAGCCTTTCTATGCATATTCACTTTGGCTGCACATGCATAAGTGTCTGCACATACAATGCATCACTTTGGCTAGCCATCTGCATTGAAGCTTTGGTTTGCATGTCATATGATAAAGATCTATCTTGACAGGATATAGACGGAAAATTTTAAAATCCTTTTGGCATGTATGTTTGCGGTGGTAGTAGTTAGGGCTGGAGAAATTTATTTTTTGTCCATTAACCTGCTCAGCAACCCATGATTTAATGGGTTGAGTTATTCATTTAATTATATGGGTTGTAAATGGTTTTGGGTTAAATGGATAATGAATGCAGGCTAAATGGGTAAACGGATAAAAAATTACAATCACAACTCACAAGGCCAAATGCTCTCTCTAAAATTTGTTTCTTCACAACTATTTTCTTTGTGAATTAGCTTTTAAACTTCGGCTGTCTTGCCGATTTTAGATCTTCAGAGCTAAGTCCTCCCAATTCCTTTTCGTTTTCCTCTAAATTTATTAGATCTGTTCCATATATTTTCTTGTGTGTAAGAATCTACTGATTTTGAGGTGAAAGAATGGGAGAGGGTGAAAACATTGATGAGTCATAACAAACCTGTAATGGTTTAAAAAAATGATTACAATTCTTTATCGAAATCTTTGGGACTATTTTGTTCTCCTCTTTTCTGATTTTTTTTCCTCCATCTTTTTGACGTAATCAATATTTCTGGTTCATTGCCAAGTGTTGATGGGATTTTTTTTAGTTCTGATGCATGTACCGGTTTTTTCTCTCTTCTTTTTCCCCCTTTTTGTGGAGAAATATGACCCAACTATGCAACCCGGCATGTTCTATTTGACCTGATACAGCCTGCTCGACCCACCTGAGGAAGATTGTGAATGTTATAGCAAAAAATTAAGTTGTGGGTTGTATATGGGTTGGTGGGTTTGAGCCAAAACCATGATAATTTATCCATATTCAACCCATTTAAGAATGACTTATCTATGACCCCACCCATCCAATGACCCTCAACCCATTTAACTGTATCCATTACCCCATTTGCCACCTATGGTAGTAGTACATTTGGAATCTTACGAGAGAGTAAAACAATGTATATAATCGTGCACCCCACCCCCCCACCCCCCACCCCCCACCCCCCAAAAAAAACAAAAACCATGCGGTTGTTTCCTTTATCCTTTTGCAATAGCAATTCACAAATTGTTTATTTCTACATCCTTCATTACAATTGACTTTTAATTTGATTTAATCGGTCCTAAACCGTCATATGAATAATTTGTTTTTTAATGAACAGGTGAGTTGGCTTTGCTGGTTGAAGGTCTTGGAGTTGGGGCTGAAACATCTATAGAGGAGTACATAATTGGGCCAGCAAATGAACTCACTGATGATCAAGAAACAACTGCCAATGAAGACCATGTGAGGCTCTTTGGGCCTGAAGGAGGTGTATCCTGGGTTGCTAGACCTATTACTGGGCAGAGTACTCTTGGTTTTGCGTCTCGCCAAGGAAGCATTGTAAACCAGAGCGTGCCTCTTATGGACCCTCTTGTCACCCTTTTCGGCAGTAGTGTTCATGAGAAGCTTCCCAATACAGGCAGCAAGGGAAGCATGCTTTTTCCACACTTCGGCAGCATGTTCAGTGTTTCTGGGAATCAGCCTAAGAATGAAGAGTGGGATGAAGAGAGCCTTGGCAGAGAAGGCGAGGATTATACATCTGATGTTGCTGGTAATGAATCTGATGATAATTTGCATAGTCCATTGATTTCACGTCAGACAACAAGTTTGGAAAAGGACATGGTCCAACCTGCTTCTCATGGAAGTATTCTAAGCATGATGAATAGAAGTCTTGTGGAAGGTAACACTGGCGAACCAGTTAGTAGTGTAGGCATCGGTGGTGGTTGGCAGCTTGCCTGGAAATGGACAGAAAGAGAAGGTCAAGATGGAACAAAGGAAGGAGGGTTTAAAAGAATCTATTTGCACCAAGAGGGTATCCCTGGATCTCGCCGTGGGTCTATAGTATCTATTCCTGGTGGTGATGCGCCTGTAGAAAGTGATTTCATCCAAGCTGCTGCTTTGGTGAGTCAACCTGCTCTTTATTCTAAGGAGCTTATGGATCAGCATCCAGTTGGACCAGTTATGGTTCACCCTTCTGAAGCTGCAGCCAGTGGGCCAAGTTGGAGGATCTTTTGAACCAGGAGTCAAGCATGCCTTAGTTGTTGGTGTTGGAATTCAGATACTTCAGCAGGTAAAAATAATATCTACAGAGAACTTCTTAGTTTGGCATGTTCTTCGATAGCAAATCTAACTTGATTTCTTAAGCTGTTTTGTTCCAATTGGCCTTTCTATGTTGTGGCATCATGTGTCTTGGCTCATTTCTGATTATTGTCTTCTATATCTGTATCTGGAATGGCCTTCTCTTGTTTCCTGTGTAGGAGCGTTAGATAGGGTCAAACCTTCATGCATTTGATTTTACTATGGTACTAGACATAATCTCTAGCTCATTATTATGTCCACCCATTTTGATTTTACAATGCTACTAGACATAATCTCTAGCCCATTATTATGTCCACCCATTTACTCAATCTTTTGTGAACACTTGTAATAGAATGTCCAGCTTTTGGATAATGTTTAATGGACAAGATAATAGATATCAACGCCCTGCTTGGAAGGAAAATAACAAATCCGGCCCACTTGGTAAGGTGAGTTGTTAGGTTAGAAAGGATGGATTTCAAGGTATAGTTTCATGGAGTGATATCCTGATTATCTTCAAACTTCTACTATTATCAGTTGATTAATATCCACTATGTACTTTACTTGACTAGAAATTAGCAAAGAAGTACTCTATATAATTGATTCATGCATGGTGGAAGTGATCATTTTTTCCTTTGTTGTAGTTTCAAGAGTATAAAATATTTAAAACATTACATGGTGGGACTCATGCATTGCAGTAATCCTCACCTATGTAGGCATAAGATAGTCATGGGTCCTAGGGATTAATCTGAAAACTATATTTTCCTATCCCCTCAGGTTAGGAATTATATAACTTTGATAGCTATATGCGGCGGAGTTACCTAGTATATATCTATTTGTTGATTCTTTCTTTTTGTGATTTGCCTTTGTAGCCTATCTATGTAGGTCCTCAGGTGTAATAGACAATGTTTTAAAAAGTTAGGTGGACCTAGGAGGCATATGGAATTTAAAGCGCCTAGGCCTTTCCTTTTCCTAGGTGGGCGCTTCAGGCGGTGTAATTTTTGTTTTATTTTGTTTTTTTAATGAAGGTGTTTTTGGTGGAATTTAAAACATAACAAACTTTAAAACTATGAGTAATATTATGAAGAAACTTTGAGGAGGTTATTTTAGCATAATTTGTTAGAAGGCGACATGGATCATCTATGGAATTTATTGAAACAACTTGGGTTAAATCTCGAGTTCGGAAAAATCTTAAGTCCGAATCGAATTAAATCCATCCAAATAAGGCCTTAAATTACTAGTTCAATAATATTTTCTTGGGTCATCTTAGCTCACCACAAGCTCACCTAAAAGGTCATGATTGAAGGTACTATTGTTAGTAATTTTAATTCTTTATATACAACAAAAATTTTCCATATCTTTCGATGTAGGACTGGGGTGTTAAAAACTCCCTCACTTAAATTTCTGATGTCCCCATCAGAACCGATCACATACACGATCTATAGATCTTTGTTTCTCTAGCCATTGTGGGATAATATCGGATGGCTTCGTGTCTCCACCTCCGGACCTTTTTCTGTTGTGTTATAATACACCAGCCTTCGTGTCCCCACCTCCGACAACTCGATCGGATGGCTCGACTCGAACTTTCGAGAGTCGGCTTTGATACCATATGAAATAACCTGGGTCAAATCCCGAGTCCGAAACAAATCTTGGATAAAATCCCAAGCGTTTGCGTCAATCCAACGTAGCATTGGGGAAGGATCCGGTGATGTAAGTCGTTGAACACTTCAGCGAAGATATCGAAATGTATGATATTGTAAACCGTTGGCGTCAATCTAGCGTAGCATCGGAGAATGATTCGGTGATGTAAGCCGTTGAAAACTACTTCAGCAAAGATATCGGAAGATCCGGTATTGTAAACCGTTAGTGACAGCCCCAACGTAGCATCGAAACAATCTGATGAGGTAAATCATTGTAAACTACCGACAGGGTAGGCTTTGGCATCAACCCAATGAGGTAAACCATTGTAAACTACCGATAGGGTAGGCATCGTTGTAAACTACCGGCAGGGTAGGCATCGACATCAACCCGATGAGGCAAATAATTGTAAACTATCGGCAGGGTAGGCATCAGCATCAACATCAACCCGATGAGGTAAACCATTGTAAACTACCGGCAGGGTAGGCATCGGTATCAACCCGTCCGAATCGAATTAAATCCATCCAAATAAGACCTTAAACCACTAGCACAATAGTATCTTCTTGGGTCATCTTAACTCACCACAGACTCACTCAAAAGGTCATGATTAAAGGTACTATTGTTAGTAACTTTAGGATTGGGGTGTTACATTTATGGCGGTGGATATTGCATATTTTTGAGAAGGCGAATGTAGAGGCATCCCAATAATGTATTCTTCTTCAATTTTTTTTTCTTCTTTTCTTTTTGAAACTGTTGATGCTAAGTCTCCGCAGGTTGCCTTGTCCTGGAGGTGCTTGTCACCTACCTTCTATGTTGAGCGACTTAGCTGACTCTTAAACTTTGAGATACATAACTAGTCTTTTCTATAAATTCAATTTCGGCAGCCCACTCCTAATGAAACTATGAGTTTGAGTCATGTGACTTAGACGATTCATGAAAGCGCGATGGTGAAAGGGGCCTTCGACGCCTAGAGTGCTTCTTAGAACACTGGTAATGGAATAGTTAGCATTCTTTTAAAGACTAATAGTTACAGACTCTTTGTCTTTTTCTCTCTCTTTTTGAATTCTTCTCTTTCCTCTCCTCTCCTCCTTTATCTTCCCTTCTGCATCTCCCGTGTTCACAGCTTATAATTGACATGATCTGAGATTAATTTATAGCTCAGTAGCATCAGGTGAGCTTTGTACTTGCTGGTTCATTTTATCTCCTTCTGTATTGGCCAGCTAAAAATTGAAAGATGGAGTTCAAGATCTATGGTATTTTCACTTTCATTTTCATATAAACAAAATATGTTATGGCGACTTCCTTTCCCTTTTTGGATATTATCACAATTTGTCTTCTATTTCATCTGTTATATTGGCTATGTTCACCTTAAGTTTTTATACGAGGGATGAGGCCCATTCCGGGCCAAGGCATTGGCATTTGAAAATCAGTCAAACTATTCAAACTGGCTGCCCTTTGAGTTGAAACCGACATATCTATACACAAAGGCCTCCCATTGTATTTGTTTCACATAGATATGATTCAGAGAGATTGCAGTTGCACTTTATGAATCGGTTTCTTATGTTCCATTGTTTCTCAAACGTAGTTTTCATTCTTGCAGTTCTCTGGCATAAACGGGGTTCTCTACTATACACCTCAAATTCTTGAGCAGGCAGGTGTTGGTGTTCTTCTATCAAATATGGGTATTAGTGCAGTCTCTTCATCTTTGCTTATTAGTGCTATCACGACATTGTTGATGCTTCCATGCATAGCTGTTGCCATGAGGCTCATGGATATCTCTGGCAGAAGGTATCTCTCTTATTTACTGATTAATTTCCTTTTCTAGGTTCCTTTATCTCTGCTGAAGTCTTTATTCATTTTTGAACTTTGGTAGATTGTTTATTCATCCTGGTGATGATTTGTTTCTTCATTAATTCACTTTCTTTTTTAATCTTTCGTGGCTTAAATTATTATTTGTTTGAAAGGTGAGTAATCTCTCTTATAGCAAGTTTCTTTGAATTGAAAATAATGTTATAGGTCTGACGTGTGGCTTTAACTGGTATCCTGGGATTGGAAAATGCATTACCCAAAGAATCATTATTCCAATTACTTGGAAGGGAAAAGAAAGATAATGATGCATTTGTTTATAATTTATGTATCTAAAATATTCTAATTAAATTAGCTTAATTAAGTTAGTTACTTGCAGTTATCTGCCCCATATAAAATTATGAGACGATTGAAAATAATTTCTTATCTGTGGCTAGGGGAAAGTTAGCTAATTGGCTAGAATTGGGTTAAATGAACATGCTATACATAACAAGAATAGCTGTTATCAGACCTCGTGTCATTCTTAGTGTACCATGTACTCTGTGTGAATTGGAGTGAATCTTAGTCATTGCAACTTTGCTAAGCATCCCATAGATATGGTCTAGTGTGTTGTTTGACAGGATACATGTAACAACTTTTGGTTGCTCAAAATGAGAATTCATATATCTGGTATTAGTTTGCTTTATGGCCCTTCATTCCTAGAGATTATCATATAGTTAAAGCATGTCTAGAATACCAGATATCATCAATTTTTGGGGTCGAAGTCCATCAATTTCTATTACAAGTAGGCATCTCTATGGTAACAAAAAAGTTGGTTATAACTATCTGATTCATGAATTTCATGTGCAATTTCCATTTAATGCTTTCATTATTTCCGTTATTAACAACTATCCCCACATCCGCAGGACTTTGCTGCTTAGCACAATCCCTGTTTTAATTGCGACCCTCGTTATCCTAGTTGTTGGCAGTTTTGTGAATTTAGGAACTGTTGTGAATGCCGCAATCTCGACTGTTAGTGTTGTGGTGTATTTCTGCTGTTTTGTCATGGGATTTGGGCCAGTTCCCAACATACTCTGTGCAGAGATCTTCCCAACAAGGGTCCGTGGTCTGTGCATCGCAATTTGTTCCCTCGCATTTTGGATTGGTGACATCATCGTTACCTACTCGCTTCCTGTGATGCTTACCTCTGTAGGCCTCTCTGGTGTTTTTGGCTTGTATGCGGTGGTGTGCGTCATATCATGGGTTTTTGTTTTCTTGAAGGTTCCAGAAACAAAGGGCATGCCCCTTGAGGTGATAACAGAGTTCTTTTCTGTTGGTGCAAAGCAGGCTGCTGCTGCAAGAAACAACTGACTTGGGCACCAAGGAATTGAAGGTCCGGTTTTGGATGGTTTAATTTTTGATATGTATATATTGGGAACAGGAAGTTTTAGAGATGGTTATTATGTTCATTTGCTTGTTTAATCTGCTTAATGAATATTTTCTGTTTCTTCCTTCCACTGCACCATATAAGCTAGTAGGGTAGGCCTTTGGGAAATAGTGCAACAGGTGTTTACCACGAAAAGATGTAGAAAACACAAGCCTACTTGTGAGCCATCCATCCATCAGTTGCGCTCATATTAGATGTTAGCAAACAGTTGAGTATCATTGGGGTAGGGTTACTTGCTTTGTATGATTAATAAGCTATGCAGCTGTTCAATTTTTGCATGCAGTTCTCAAGTCTTAACCTTGTGTAGTGCTTCAATTCAAGATCCTTTGCTTCTATCCCCTCCCTGTTCATCTCTGTCAAACCTAGACCTGGCAAAAAAGTGGATTCAAAACCTAAATAACACTACCAAATTGGAAATTCAATCTTCAAGATTCTTATGATGATGAGGTCCTGTAGAACCTTGCACCAGTGTGCAACCAATGGCAGCATATGCACCTTGTGATGATGAATGCTTGAAGTGATATGCGGGAGAAACGAAAGCGCAAAGATTATATGCAGGTGGCTGTGAGCACAAGTCAAACTACAGTGATGTTAAATATAGGAGGCAGATTTCAGATCTTGACCACCTCTGGGGGTGCCTAGCTAGAGTGACCGGTGAAGACATTGGTTGACACGGCGTAAAATTTTATTTGCATCCTAATACTGTTATATGAGAGATTATTGGCATACGAACTACGTCTACTTTTGTTGCAATGCCTATTTAATTGTAAAATTGTCTGTCAAAGTTATACAAAATTTTATTTTTAGTCTCAAAATATCAATCAATTTTCTTAATAGTGTTTCTTCAAGTTTAATTTTTTTATAAAATTGTTTCCTCTTTTAACATGGTCGTAAAATTATAGATATAGTTGAATACACATTTAACTCATTACAAACGTATATGAAATGTAAATAACATAATTACCATTTATTTTAGACATGTACATGAAAAATTCCAACTTATACTCGTTAGAAGGGAACAATTTTGTATTAAAAAAACATAAACACGAAAGAATACAATTGCTACTTTGGGAGACTTTTGCAATTAACCCTTAAAAAAAGCAAGTTAACACTAAGATTAACCGAGTCAAACAAAAACACTAATTGGTTCTCTTTCCTCACCATCCAGTTGTTAAGTAGTAATCATCAATAATTTAATTTTAATAAACAAATTAAGACGATCCAAATAGCAGGGAGGATACTTGGTTGAGATATGATTAACAAAGACCCACCATTATAGTAGGAATTACTTAATTTAAATTAAGAAAAAGGTGGTTAAATCAAACATCTACTATAATTATTGGAGCCAGGCCCTGGGCTGAACACGACTATGGAGATCCATAATACTAGTATTAGTGGAGTACATACTCATTTATTTTTAATTTATTTATTTCTTTGCTATCATTTTATTTCATTTATACCACTCACTCCTCCTGACTCCTGATCATACAATCAATTAACAAACAATCATCAATTAAAACTCTTGATCATCTTCGTCATCCTCATTCATTCAAATTAAATTAAAATTACAAAAAAAAAAAAAATGCGGCTGGAGAGAGAAGAAGCCGCCGCAAGTAGTAGTAGGTCATCGTCGTCGTCATCATCTTCTTCCAATGCCATACCAGTCCGACCCAGAGAAGACACCCCACTCCTCGGCGACCAAACTGATTCTCTCTCGTCCCAACCAAAGACGTTCGCCAATGTATTCATCGCCGTCGTCGGCGCCGGAGTTCTCGGCCTCCCTTACACCGTCATGAAGACCGGTTGGCTCACCGGCGCCGTCATGATCCTCGCCGTTGCTGCTCTCACCAACCATTGCATGATGCTCCTCGTCTACACCCGTCGAAAGCTCGAGTCCCCTCTCTCCTTCTCCAAGATTTCGTCTTTTGGCGATCTCGGCTTCGCCGTCTGTGGCCCCCTCGGCAGATTCGCCGTCGATTCCATGATCGTCCTCACCCAGGCCGGTTTCTGCGTCGGATACATCATTTTCATCGGTAACACCTTGGCTAATCTTTACAATTCTCCCCCACCGTCACCTAATCTCAATACCCACCACCATATCTCTGCCAAAAGCCTCTACATTTGGGCTTGTTTCCCTTTCCAATTGGGGCTGAATGCAATCCCCACGCTCACCCTCTTGGCCCCCTTGAGTATTTTTGCTGACATCGTTCAAATTGGTGCAATGGGTGTGGTGTTAGTCGAGGATGTGCTCAAATTCATCAACCATACGCCGGCTGTCAAGGCTTTCGGTAGCGTCTCTATGTTCTTTTACGGTTTGGGTGTGGCTGTCTACTCATTTGAAGGTGTTGGCATGGCTTTACCCTTGGAATCTGAAACCAAAGACAAGGCTAAATTTGGGAAAGTCTTGGCCTTGACCATGTTGTTCATTGCTTTCATGTATGCATCCTTTGGGCTCTTGGGCTATTTCGCCTTTGGTGAAAACACAAAGGATATCATCACCTCTAATTTTGGAAAAGGACTGCTGAGCACCTCAGTTCAGTTGGCTCTGTGTGTCAATCTTTTCTTTACGCTCCCATTGATGATGAATCCGGTTTTTGAGGTGTTCGAGAGGAGGTATTGGGATGGATGTTACTGCTTGTGGATGAGATGGCTGCTTGTTTTGGTGGTCGTTTCGGTGGCCTTGCTGGTCCCTAATTTTACTGATTTCCTGTCATTGGTGGGGAGCAGCACTTGCTGCGTATTGGGCTTTGTTTTGCCTTGTTTGTTTCACTATCTAACCTTTAAGGATGAGATGGGGTGGAAAGGGGTGTCTTCGGATATAGGCATTATTGTACTGGGTGTTTTTCTTGGGGTTACAGGAACTTGGTCTTCTCTGTCACAGATATTTACTGTCAAAGTATGAGCTAGCTAGCTAGCTTTTCGAATTCAAAATGAAATGGAGAGTTTTTGAGCTTTTCAATATCTAAACAAATTTGTAAGTGTTGCATTCAAATGGTGGATTCTTTTTTGTCAAAATAATAAAATATCATTCCTATATATTGTTTTACAGAGTAAATGCTAGCCTAGCCGGGGAAAGTCTTTTTAGCTTTTCCTTTTACCTCCATTAATTGTCTGTCATTGTGCCTTCGTATAGACCTCAATGTTAGAATATTTATGGTTTTGGTTACTAGTACTTACTAGCTAGTACTGTATGCAGTATGCATATTGTTTTATCGTGAAAGTATATTATGTTTTATATATCCGTTCCCATGCATGTAGCATCATGATTCATTAGTTTAAAATGGGAATATTTTGATTTATAATTCCACTAACATGTTATAAAACAACAGTTTTATAAAAAAAAATTAAACTTTAAAGAATACTAAGAAAATTGATATTTGAGGTTAAAAGTGAAATTTTATGGAATTAACCAAACAGACATTCACAGGCGTCCAATACGGATCCGGTTAGTATGAAGTTATTTTTTTTTTGATAAGTTAATTGATTGACCAATGACCGGCACACATACAACATCGTCTCGTGTTAATAAGATTCTATATTGGTCAATTGACCAACTTACCTCAAAATAAACTTCATACTAACCACTTATGTCCAATACATATGGGGCCGGAATTGCATTCGGTCGGATTCGGTTAGCATAAAATTTATTTTTTGGTAAGTTGGTCAATTAACCAATAGAATGCTGACACACATAGAATTTCGACTGCGTGTCAGCATTCTATTTGCCAATTTACCAACTTACTCAAAAATAAACTTCATACTAAACGTTTTGCATTCGGTCCTATGCTATGATGATATATGGTGATCTATTTTGTCCTGATCTCTCTCTCTCTCTCCCTCCCTGCCTGCACACACTTGCATGTACATAGCCAGCCAGCTAGCAATTCCCTTTCATTTGCAAAATGAAATTAAATCGTGGATTCTTAATTTGATTTTGAAAAGAAGAACCAAACTATCCTCCATACGATGATGTTATGTAGGTAGGATATTAGTATTCTCGAATATCTTATTAATATGCATCATTACTAAATTAGAAATTCTCTCTTAAAGGGAGTATTATATATACAAGTAAAATAGCCCATGAATTTTAATATAATAGTCATAATAATGAATTGAAGTTCATCCCATGAAATGAAAGTCTCCTGAAGAAAGTAAGTAGGACCTACTTCTACTTCTACTCCTGCTTTGCTCATGATGATGGTCGTACCAAGTGTGGGAACAAAAATTAAGGACATACTCAATACTAGAATTTAATCAAGAAAGAAATCGTGGTTATAAATATCAATAGCTACACAATTTTTATATGAAAATATTAATTTTTTTTAATTAATATTTCAAATTTATGTAAATTAATATGAAAGATAAAAGATAATTCATGAATTACTATGTTTGAACTTTATTTGTAGTGAGTTATTAAAACCTCTTTAATTAATGTAATTAAATTCATGACTTTATATATTTTTTAGTTTAACATATGTAATGATAGTTCCTTGAATATTATTTTATGTATTGTACAATTTTTAAATTGAACTTTTTATCAATTATCCTATATATAATATTTTAAAATAAGTATGTGCTAAAATAAAATAATTTTTCATAATAGTTATTGGTACAATGTGTTTGTAAGAATAGAAAAGAAAAAAAGAATAATATAATTTAATATTTATGGGAGAAGAAAAGAGGAGAAAGTAGCTTTTTTATAGTATTTGGGCAATTTTTAAAAAAATTTATGAATAATTTTATTCTCACAATAATTACTGTAATTTAAAAATAGAGTAAAGGTATTATTCAAGTTAAAAGAAATGTAATTTATCATACTATTAGAAGTTGTTCAAACTCGTGTAACGTTCAATTAATTCAAGTGATTCCGGTTGAAAAGCAATATATATATATATAGTCGTACGGATATTCTACGACAAAAAAAATATTTTTCGGTCAAACAAATATTTTATAACAACTTGCTTATTTTATAAATTTTTTTTTTCACATATCACCCTTAACTATAATCTTTTATCAATTTAACCATTTACGAAATAAAATTCGGAGTCTTATATTTAATGTAATTAATTTAAGTGATTCCGGTTGAAAAGCAATATTCATTTTAAAAGCTTTTCATTATTATTATTATTTTTAAAACTATTAATATATATATATATATATATATATATATATTGTAGTCGTATAATCCAAAAGGATCATAATTATATTTCCAAGGTTGACTAAATTTGACATCCCTTTTGTCATGTAGATGTAGAGGCACTGCACACTCAATTTCGCTATTACTACAAATTTTTATTTACAAAATAATAATAATAATAATAATAATACTCCTAATGGAATAGTAGCAAGTTGAGTAGTTGGTCTTAAAAATCAAACACGGAGAAAAGAGAGCAGCAAGTGGCGTCAAACTACACACAAGGGGGCACTTAAGAACAACTTTGATTGTGTTGTGTGCCCACACCCCACCGGGGCCCACCCCACTCCACTCCACTCAACTCATCGCAATCTACTGGACTAGCTTAGTACTCCATTAGTGTATATGGCAGCTGTCACCAGCCCATTTCCCTCCATGGGACATACCTCCTTTTCTCTCTCTCTCTCTATATATATATATATATAACAAGTCTCTATACTATACACTAATAAATCAAGAAGAAGAAGACGGAAGATCGAAGAAGAAGATGATGTCCATTCTTTTATCTTCCTTGTTCCAGCTCCTTCTTCTTCATCAATGCTACAGCAGCAGCAGCAGCAGTAACCAGCATCTTGATCTTGCAGGAGATTACTTCAACCCAGAGGCAAAGCTCCCACTGGCCAGAACCTTTTCTTCCTCCAAGAAATTCGAGGGATCTTCAGACCTCGTCAACCTCCGCTATCACATGGGGCCCGTCCTCTCCTCCCCAATCAACATCTACCTCATCTGGTACGGCAAGTGGTCCCCTCCCCACAAGCTCCTCATCAAGGACTTCCTCCTCTCCATCTCCACCTCCAACCACCGCGCCGCACCCTCCCCCTCCGTCTCCGACTGGTGGCGCACCGTCTCCCTCTACACCGACCAGACCGGTGCCAACATCTCCAAGTCCGTCCTCATCGCCGGCGAGTACACCGACCACCTCTACTCCCACGGCACCCACCTCACCCGCCTCACCATCCAGGATGTCATCGCCTCCGCCGTCCGATCCAAGCCTTTCCCCGTGGACCACAAAACCGGGATCTACCTCATCCTCACCTCCGACGACGTCACCATGCAGGACTACTGCCGCGCCGTCTGCGGATTCCACTACTTCACCTTCCCTTCCAAGGTCGGCTACACTCTGCCCTACGCCTGGGTGGGAAACTCCGGCAAGCAGTGCCCGGAGGTGTGCGCCTACCCGTTTGCGGTGCCCGGGTACATGGGCGGGGGCGGACCAGGGGCGCTACGGCCGCCCAACGGCGACGTCGGGGTGGACGGGATGATCAGCGTGATAGCGCACGAGCTGGCGGAGCTGTCGTCAAATCCTCTGGTGAATGCGTGGTACGCGGGGGAGGATCCGACGGCGCCGACAGAGATAGGGGATCTGTGCGAGGGGTTATACGGAACGGGAGGAGGAGGTGGGTATATAGGGCAGGTAATGAAGGACGGGCAAGGGAGGACTTTCAATTTGAATGGCCGGAGGGGTCGCAAATTTCTGGTGCAGTGGATTTGGAGTCCTGTGTTGAAGGCTTGTGCCGGTCCAAATGCTTTGGACTGAAACTCATCACCCTTGTCATGCATACTTTCTTCACTCACTCTCAAGTATCAAGTCAAGTCGATCATAATAATACCAAAATAGTAGTTGCACTACTAGCCGGCATTAGTTTACTAGATTTTGTTGTTTATTCATTTATTTGTTTGTTTTTCTTTTTTTAAAAAAAGAAAATATTGATTTATAACATGTACATGTAGTTCTAAACTATACTGTAATGCCTTGGGTGGTGGTTTAATTCTGAAATGATATTTAGTAGTCGTACACTATTGAGAATGGAATGAATGACTTAATCATAGGAAACGAAAAATTGTGTTTAGTTGTAATTGAAATGAAAAAAAATTGTGTTTGATTTTTTAGGAATAGAGAAAATGGAATAACTAAAATAAATCATTCCATTTTTTTGACATGAAACTAAAGACTTACTCGGCCATACTTAACTATGAAAGTGGTTAGTATAAAATTTATTTTTGAATAAGTTGATCAATTGATCAATATAATATTGACATATAAATAAAATATTATATATATTATTATTTTATTAATCAATTAATTAATTTATTTAAAAATTAACTTCATGTTAATCGGATCCCTTACCTCCGTACCACACAACTTGCTCGTTATTATTACTAGTACTACATTACACTACTGCATGTTCACTGACTCGCTCGTGCCTAATAATAATGCCGACCTGCCTGCGGTTGCTTTCTGTCTTCTCTTTTCTTATTAGGGCAAAACACAAGATGGGACGGGACAGAGCCAAAATTTTCATTTTTTTTCACCCATAATAATAATAATAACAACTGAACAAGACAAGTCACCACTGCCCCCTACCCTACCCTACCCCTACCCCTACCCCTACTCCTACTCCTACTCCTACCTATCCAATGCAAGAATATATCTTCGTAATACTTACTACACTAATGGAGGAGGAAGCAGGTCACTCAAATTTGGCTTGGGCTTCATTTCAATTCCGTTCATGTAGGCTGCAGCTGACGCATGCATGAAGCAGATTCTGCTGTATGTACGTTGTTATATTCAGAGGCGGAACCAGTAGATCGACGGCCCAGGCGGAATTAGGGTTAGGGGCTGGGTGGGGCTGGGTGAGAGTGGGGCTGGGGGTGGGGATAGGGGTGGGAGTGAGGGTGGGGGTGGGGGTGGGGGTGGGGGCGAAGGGGGCAGCCAGCGAACGCCAGCCACAGAGACCAGATCGAGCCACTGCTCATCGCCGGTCACCTCGTCTGCAGCCAAAGAGAGAGAGCTTCGCCTTTTAGATCCATATACAAGGGGAAGCTGAGACTGACATAAATCTGCTCGTCGCCGGTCGCTTTGTCTGCAGCCAGAGAGAGAGCTTCGCCTTCTCAACATGATATTTTCTTCTATTTGGACCGAATGAATTGGGCTCACTTATTTAATTAGTCTATTGGGCCTTCATTATTGAACCTTGAAAGTCATTGGGCCTAGTCATCATATTATTTCTATTAAAGCCTTATGAGACCAAGATTGGTTCATTAGACTAACCCATTAGATATTTTAATATCTATTACTTTGACTCAGTAATGATGAAAAAAACATGATAGTTGATTCTTTGTAACTACCATGCATTAATGTGGATGGGATCATAAATTACCGTAGCCGTGAAAAAAATGACAAAAGGTAGTGGATAGATCGCGTGACGCAATGGATGTAACCCATCGATCGGGGTTGTGTCGATATAGTAGTGAGTGGCACCAGAATCCAGGCAAAGAGAGTATAACCTAAAGTGAGAAGTCTTGGCAAAGAGTGACGTACATATTCACGTTCACATACACACACAATCGAGAATTATTATCTCTCAATACACTTTAGATAATTATTATCCTCCATTGTTAATCTCGTGAACACGATATCGACTCTCACGCCGAAGCTATCCCCGACGGTTGAAGCCGCCAAGCTTGTGGTGTTTATCGTGTTCTTCGCGTGCGGGATCCCGGACGCCTTACATGATTGGGGACGTGACATCGGATCTTGGCGTTAACATTGGCGCTTAGAAGGAGGTCGAGTTTCGAGTGTCGTTGAAGTTTTCAATCACATTCATTAATCTACTTGAAAGATGGTGAGAAGTACACCCGAAAAGGCAAAGCGATGGTTGTGAGCCTCGTCGTTGCCCCGTGTTTCATAAAGGATCGTCTGGTCTTTCCAAAAGTGCTTTCATGATAAGACGGCCTCCAAACACGATTCGGAGATCTTCGTCCGAATATTCATGGTGGAGCAGACGGAGGTCGTCTTTAGCATGAGATAAAAAGCGGGATCATGGTCGAGGGCGGGCAGAAGGTTCACCGACCAAGACTCATCGCCGAAGTGGTCAGGAGGACAGAGTTGCCAAGTTGGCGAAGATGGCTGACGAAGCGTGTGAAACCCCAGATTTTATGAATAAAGAATTAATTTTCTCGAAATAATTTTTTTTTTATTATGGTGTGAATTTGAGATAATGTTATAGTTGTGGGTAATATTTATAAATTTTGGAAAGTATGCAAGTTGTCATATTATATTCGATTGGTCGGGGAATATTCGTTTTAAACAGGAAATATTCATACGATGGCACAATCATTGGTGTACCCCACAACGAAATTATTGTCGGATTTAGAAAACGACAAAAATATTTTATTGAAAATAACGTAGGAAGTTTTACCGTTGATCTTGTTGAACTACTCGGTAGTAGTAAAGTACGATGAATGGCGTTGTTACATAAGTAAGCACTACGGTATTGATTATTGATATTTATGTGAAGTTCACTCGCTTTTGTTCAATTATTGCTACAATAGTTGTTGCGTAGTATCTCACATTATTTTATTCAATTATTGTTGATTTAGAAGTTTTGTTTTATTCAGATTATTAACGTAATAAAATAGAAACATCTTTTTATATAAAATAAAATACTTTATTAAAGTTATTCTTAAAATAGAATATATTATATTCTATGCATAGTGTTTTCAGATAGTAAAATCTTTTTATATAAAATGTAATACTTTATTAAAGTTATTCTATAAATAAAATATATTATATTTTATTATGTATAGTCTTTCGATAGTGTTTTGCATAGTAAAAATCTTTTTATATAAATAGAATATATTATATTTTATTTAAAATATTTTTCTTTAAATATGGATCGTCAGATTAAAGTAAATCAATCTGGACCGTTCATGAATTAGTTACTATGCATTCCATTTTCCTATAAATAGAAGCTCATTCCTTCATTATTTTCTTATTTAATTCACTAAACTCTGTAGAGAGAAACTATAGAGAGAAGAAAAGTTTTCTGCTACTTCACTACTCTTATATCAAGTATTATTTTACGGTAAGGATATTATTCTTTTGTATTCAAGAAGAGAACTTCGTTATTCCATTTCTTTATTGTTTCTCATTGGAATAACTCAGATACGCTGCCTACCCTATACTTGGTGACATTCTTTATTATTCGCATCTTTATTATTCTCGTCCTCAATATCATGTCTGCATGTTTATCTTGGGACTGGTTCCATTTTTATTATTCCAACTTTATTATTCTCGCCGGAATATCCTGTCTCAGGCTTATATATCGGACTGGGTTCCATCATTTATTATTCCAAGATTTATTATTACTCGTTGGAACATCCCGCTTGTGTGAATTTCACCGACTGGTTCCGTTATTATTATTCATTGGAATAACCGTCATGCCAATCTCGCATGCGTGGTGATATCTTTTGTTATTCCATTCGGGTATATACTCATTGATTAAAATTTTGACTTCTATACTCCATGAAATTAGTGGAATATCCTCGATATTCGCGGCTTCATCCAAGATTTTCATGGAAATATTCTTCCGAGCATTCTTGAATTTTATTCTACAAAGAAGTATCATGTTGACAATTTGATGTTATTGGTTCTGGACAAATTAATTCTTGAACTTGTTTAATTGAATTCTTATATCATTGTCATCATCCTCATGTTTATGTTATGTTGAAAGTCATCTGTGGCTCTGTAGTGCATAGATGGACTTGGTATGATTATGACTGGGGATTATTCGGTATAATCATGCTTAATCGTAATGTTACAAAATGATGTGAATATTAAAAGTCCTCATTGGCCCGTAGTGCATTGATGGACAATTTTTGGTATGATTATGGCTATGGATTCTCTTGCCGAGGAGCAAAGATGAATTATTTTATGGCATGATCGGACTGGTTGATGAAAACACGATTATCTTTGGCCCGTAGTGCATGGATAATTCGTGGTCGTGATCTTAAAGAATATCCTTGGCTTAGAAAGTGCAAGGATGATTTAATGATGTGAATTATTTATTGTCGAGTCTCGGCCGATAAAAGTGATGAAAACTTTTAAATCATAAAAGATAGTAGATTCTATTCTCTACTTGACTCTTTTAATGGATTGCTTTGTTCACTGCGCAGCTTAAACTTGATGTCTATTGTATTTTATCAGTTTAACATTGTTGGAGGCTAATGATAATTTATTCTACATTATCTTAGTCATAATATTTCTTACCGGGCTAGTTGAGCTCACCCTTTCTTTCACTGTTCTCTTCAGGAAATGAGAACGTAGCTGAGACTAGTCGGGGAATGGAGTAATGGTCCTAGATGGTGCATTAGTAGTCCTCACTAATCTGTAAAATAGTGTGATAATAATTGTAATGAGGACTCCTTTTGAGTTTGTATAATCTCTAGTATACAATATTTGTATTCAAACTCACAGTTTATGTTTTGTCGTATTGTACACGACAGTTGTATTATTAAGTTGTATTTGAATTCTGTACCATGTATCTGGCGACTCAAGATGGGTGATGTATACCTAATTTTGGGGGTGTCACAAAGTGGATAAGGCCTTAGAAGTCCTTTTAAAACAGAGGGAAGATATAGCCGAACAGATGCTTCGGGTGGCCGAATTAAGAGACGAAGCATCCAGTCATATTCAGTCCGAAAGACGGAGTAAGCATAAGGAGATGCAACGGCGAGAGGGGAAAGAGCCGGAGCATTCTATACACGTGTCCAGGAATTGTTCCCGCGATAGAAAGAGGTCGAGGAGCAGAACTCCCGTGGCCTTGAAGAAGGCACTAATGGTCGTTGGTCCTCAGCATCGAGACGACGACAAGCAAATGAGCAAGTCGAGGGAGATCGTACCAGAAACCAGAAGGAGAGAGCATCAGCATGAGTATTCTCGTCATGAGGATAGAGTTGTACGTCGGAGTAGATCCAGGAGTCTAACAAAGGCAGCAGGGTCAGATAGAATAGGTCAGTCTGCTCGGGAGCAGAGGTTTGTCCAAGAAAGAGAGGTCTCCTCGCGGCCAGAAGGTGTGGATTTTCTGGTGACAGAATTGAAGGAGCTTAGAAAGCAGTTAGCTGAGGTGCAACAGGTAAAAGACACTCCGGGAAAGAAGGCGTCACCTTTTTCCTCGGATATTCTTAAGGAGAAGACAGATATCACCAAGAAGTTGCCTCGGATTGAGAGTTACGATGGGTCTGGGGACCCTTATGACCATAGCCAGGCATTCGACCGGCTGATGGATTATTATGATTTTACCGATGCTGCCAAGTGTCACACGTTTGTCACCACATTGAGAAAGGATGCAAGACAGTGGATGGGGACTTTACTGTCAGATTTAATTTTCTCTTGGACCGAGCTTTGTGACAAGTTCCATGCCCGCTTTGGGAGCAACCAAGAAGGGGAAGCCTACTGTGTTCTTTTTAACATGTCGTCGACGCTTCACCAACGAAGTCTTTAGGCCAAGATGTGATGAGATTCAGGAAGCGGTTGGTCGTGTCCCACCTCAATGATCTCCGGTGATGTAGGGTTGTTTCGAATGGGTTAGACACGGTAAAGTCCAAAAAATTTGGTGAAGAAGTTGATGTTCCACCACCCGAAGAGCTTAGCAGAAGCTTTTGACAAGGCAGAAGGTTATATTGTCGTGGAGGAGACTATGAATAGCCTGAAACGCCCTTCTTCAGACCAAATGAAAGAGGCAGATACGCTTAAGGCTGAAGGCGATCAGAGGAAGATGGGGGGGGTATAATGATCGGCCAGAAGGTAGTTCGAAAGGTACAACAATTCATGGCGACATGGAAGTAGTCGTCCACCTGCTTCCGCCCCGAATGTGAACAAAGTTTACACCAAACTGAATACGGATAGGTCGGTGATTTTGGACCAGATTAGGAACCAGCCATTCTATGAGCCACCTCGTGATAACTATAAGACAGGGCAAGGCAACTCTCAGAAATTTTGTGGCTATCATCAAGCCGCGGGTCACGACACTAATGAGTGTTGCAATTTGAAGGACTTTGTGGAAAAGAAGATTCAAAGTGGTTTGCTGGTTCAATATGTGACCGAGAGGGACCAACAAGATCAACAAAATGTCAACCGTACTGTTCAGACGGTCCAAACGGTTCCACCTGTCCAAAATGCTCCAATACCACCGCCGAGGCACGTCATTGATGTAATAACCGGTGGGACAACAGGGAAGTTGATAGGGAAGAAGAGGAGAGGGTACCTAGATTCGGTCATGTCTGTGGCGGGTGCTTCCCCGAAGGCCGACAGACCATTTCCGGGGACTGTCATATCCTTCATCAATGCAGATTATCCTTCGGAGCCCATCGAGCCCCATGAAGGAGCATTGGTGATCACAGCACAAGTGGGTTCGGTAGATGTGAAATAAATGATGATAGACAACGGGTCTTCTGTGGATATTCTGAATGCCCATGCTAATCATAGGATGCATCTTGATGGGCGAAAGATGGAGGTCGGGCAGGAGGCTCCTTTATACGGCTTTAGCAACGATCCAAATAAAGTTGCAGCACTCGTTGAACTCCAGTGGTCTTCTAAGACGCCTCCTCGGCAGTAGAAATAACATGTAAATTTTATGTTGTGCATGTAGACTCGCCACAACGCCATACATCTTGGGAAGACTACTGATCGCTTCCAAGCAAAGTTGACTTCCATCCTTCATTTTAAAATCAAGTTCCCTACGGCACATGGAGTGGGAGAGGTAGCAGGGGATTTGGACCTAGCCCGACGTTGTTATCGAAATACTGTCATTTCCTCGGGAGTAGGGGTCACCAAGCAGAAGCAAACCATGACAATTGAGATCGAGCCCTTTACTGAAAGCAGTTCAGAGCCATTGGTTACTCCTGCAGGGGAGACAGAAGAGATCGAGTTGGTCATCGGGAAGAGAGACAAAATAGTGAAGATTGGTTCGGGTCTACCAGAACCTTTTTGGACAAACCTTATGGAGCTCCTTCGCTGCTATGCGGATATTTTTGCCTGGGAACCACAAGATATGCCTGGAATTAGCCGAAAGATTTCCGAGCATAGCTTGGAGGTAGATCCATCAAAAAAGCCAGTTCGGCAGAAAAGGCGAATTTTTGCACCTGAGCGTCAGAGGATCATTGATGAGGAGATTGCTAAGCTGATAGCTGCTGACTTCATTTTTGAGATCGACTACCCACAGTGGATGACTAATGTAGCGTTGGTGCAGAAGCAGAATGAAAAGTGGCGGGTTTGCATCGACTACACCGACCTGAATAAAGCTTGTTCAAAGGACTTTTATCCTCTGCCCCATATTGATCAACTCATCGATGCCACTTCGGGGTATGTATTACTAAGCTTTATGTATTCTTTTTCAGGTTATCATCAAATTTTCATGTGCAAGGAGGACATTCTGAAGACAACATGTATTACACACCGTTCGGTGTATGCCTATAAGAAGATGACCTTTGGCCTTATAAATGCTGGAGCCACCTACCAAAGAATTATGAATTTCATATTCGAGAGACAGCTGGGGAGGAACATGGAGGTGTACGTGGATGATATGATTGTGAAAAGCATGCAAGTCCAAAAGCAGTTGGATGATCTGGAGGAATGCTTTCAGATTGTCCGTCACCTCAAGTTGAGGCTCAATCCAGCAAAGTGTACCTTCAGACTCGGTGCAAGAAAGTTCCTGGGGTATCTGGTCAGTTAGAGGGGCATTGAAGCCAATCCGGAGAAGATCCAGGCTATTCTTGACATGAAGACTCCTCAGTCGTTCAAAGACGTCAACGCGTCGACCGGGCAGGATTGGTAGCTCTGAGGAGGTTTATGTCCAAGTCTGCAGAGAGATGCTTGCCGTTCTTCGACACACTGAAGGGGCCGAAGAATGAATGCGAAGACATTCCAGTGGACTTCGGAGTGTGAAGACGCCTTCAAAGGCATAAAGACATATCTCATCTTCTCGCTTCCTCTATTGGTGAAGCCCGCCTCAACAGAGACCTTGTATTTGTACCTCTGCAAAGCAAGTTCGTTGGTAGTTGGAGCAAAGGTCGGTTCGGAGGTCGATGGGAAGTAAAGATCCCGGCCTATTATGTCACCACGCCCCACGAGATGTCAAACCAGTACCCAAATATTGAAAAATTTGCTTTTGCTTTGATAATTGCTAGTAGAAAGCTTCGCAATATTTTAAAGGTCGGCCCTCGGTCGCCTACACGGATCGATCATCAAGAAGGTGATGAGCAAGCCGAGAGTTTCGGTGAGGTTGGCAAAGACGGACGATGAAATTATCCCAATTTTTTTATCGAATACCACCCCGAACCGCTTATCAAGGGTCGTGCCTTGGCCGATTTTATGGTGGAATGTTCGTTCACCAAGCAGATGCCGAAATCGCCAGAGGTCGAGACGTCCGATCGAAAGGGGCTTATATTATTCAAAGACATGGTCGTAATACATGGACGCCAGATGCAGATGGGTCCTCTACGGTGAATGTTAGTAAAAGGTAGATTATCTTGACAAGTCCGGAGGATTCAAAGCAAACAAGCAATTAGATTTGGGTTCAAAACAACAAACAACGAGGCCGAGTATGAAGCAGTGCTAGTAGGAGTTCGACTGGCGAAGAGTCTAGAGGTCCAGAAGCCGATCATTTACAAAATGACTCTCGGTTGGTCGTCAAATAACCGCCGGGAGATTATGAAGCTCGTGGGACCAGGATGATCAAGTATCTGGCAGAATTAAAAGACCGACTTCAATACTTTATTTCTTATGAGTTTCAGGGCATAGAGCGTAACGACAATTCCATTGACGATGCACTGTCGAAGCTGGCTACGGATGCAGATTTTTTCAACGGATCGGTTTATTTGGAAATTTTGCAGCAGTCGAGTATCCAACATGAAGCGGTGATGTGTATCGAACGATCTAACTGTTGGATGACTCCTTATATTGAATATCTGGCAGATGGCGTCCTTCCTTCGGATCAGATGTTGGAAAAGAAGATCAAATACAAGAGTGCCAATTTCGTTCTTATTGATGGGGATCTTTATCGATTGGTATTTTCCTCACCATTGTTGAAGTGTCTGGTTCCATCCGAGGCCGAGTATGCTCTTCGGGAGGTTCACGAGGGTATTTACGGTGATCATATGGCTGCCAAGTCTTTGGCTTATAAAGTACTTCGACAGGGATACTATTGGCCTACAATTTTCAAGGAAGCTACAGAGTATGTCAAGAAATGTGAAAAATGCCAGCTCAACAGTCCGATCCCACATCAGCCACTAGAAGAGCTATACTCGATTTTATCTCCTATACCCTTTGCTGTCTGGGGGTAGATATATTGGGTCCGTTGCCTAAAGCTAAAGGTTAGGTCAGCTTTGTCATAGTTGCTATTGATTACATGACCAAGTGGGTAGAGTCGAAGCCACTTTGATTGATAACGGAACAAGAGTGTTTGAAGTTCATAAAAGAGTCCGTAGTGTTTCGCTTCGGAATTCCTAAAGTGTTGATATCGGACAACGGACGTCAGTTCGTGGGATCAAAATTTGAAGGATTTTTAAAGGAGCTGGGGGTTCGGCATAAGAAGACTTCGGTGGCTCATCCACACTTAAACGGGCAAGTTGAGGTGATAAACAAAACACTGCTGAATGGCATCAAGCGCAGACTGGATGAAGCCAAAGGAAGATGGCCAGAGGAGCTTCTCAGTATGCTATGGGCTTATCGGACCACACCGAGGACTACCACAGGGGATTCACCTTTTCGATTGGCCTATGGTACTGATGCCTTAGTCCCAGTAGAAATTGGATCTCCAAGTCTTCGGGTCAGTCAATTCAAAGAGATCTACAACGATGAAGGACTGAAGGCCAACTTGGATCTGTTAGAAGAAGTCAGAGAGGTAGCTTTGCTCAAACTGACAGACTACCAATGAAGAGTAGCTAAGCATTACAATAAGGGAGTCAAACTTCGCAGATTCAAAGTAGGAGACTTCGTCCTCAGAGAAGCCGAAACATCTACGCCTCAGAACACGGGAAAGGTAATGCCGAACTGGGAAGGGCCGTATGAGGTGATCGAAGTACCAAAGCCAGGGACTTATCGATTAAAGGCATTAGATGGGTCCGAGATCAAGACCACTTGGCATGCTGGCAGGCTTCAGAAATATTTTCAATATAGATCAAGTCAATTTACCGAAAGTCTGTACATGATTGTCCATTATCAATAAAAAGTCACTTTTTCACAATTGATCTTCTTCATATTTGTCCTAAGTTCACAATGGTGTAAGGAGGTATGGTCGGACTCGCTGGCCATTCGATGGCAGCCTACTTATTTGTTACCCCGTGTGGTAGACAAATCCTATGGTCCTTTTTATATTGTTTTTACCGAGGGCGGTAATTCAATAGGCACCGAAGTAAGGAGAACGGGGTGGACTCGCTGACCATTCGATGGTAGCCTCTTCGGCAGGAGTGCCCTTATGGTTTTGTTATACCCTGCGTGGTAGACAAAGTCCATGGTCCTTTTAAATTTGTTATACCCTGCATGATAAACAAAAGGCACTGAAGTAAGGAGGTATGGTCGGACTTGCTGGCCATTCGATGGCAGCCTTATTGTCAGGAGTGTCCTTATGAATTTGTGACCCCGTGTGGTAGACAAATTCCATGGTCCTTATATCTTTGTTATACCCTGCGTGGTAGACAAATGTCCTTATATATTGGTCCTTATATACTTGTTTCACCCTGAGTGGTAAACAAAATCCCGATGGTGCAAGGAGGATCAGCCGAATTCACCTTACACATGACCGATCTCACACTTCGGTAACGATAAGTATACATTACTTTATTTTGTTCAAGTGTTGAGTTCAGTTCATTCAATTCTCGCCCATTCAATTCGATTCATTAGATTTAGTTCACTTTATTTCATAACATAACTGTTATATGCCTTAGCTGATTCACAATCTAAGTTAAGTTCATACAGATTAATTGATGCTGAATTATTGACAAGAAACGAATCAAAACAGAAGTCATAATCAAGAAAGTTAAAAATTCATTGACAAGATAAGACATTCATTCATCTGTTCAAAACTAAATTCATCCATAACACTAACTAATTACACAAGCATAGAAATCCTGTCAAAATCCTTTCATAAAGTTTCAAACAGTTCCAAAAACATAAACAGTTTAAATAAATAATTTTCACAAGTCATTAAAATATCAGAAAAAAGCAGAAAGGACATTCAAGCACCATCTTCACCATCGGAGTTGATCAGAGCTGGATCTAGCTGAGCAGCAGCCAATTTTTCCTTACCACACTCCCGACAATCTTCATAGCCTTCGGAATAAACCTTCAAGATCTCAGCATTAATCTCGTCAGACTCTCGATAGTCGGTCTGGATCTACTTACGCACTTCTTTAGTCAGAAGAGGACCTCGTCCCTTGAGTTCCTTTATCTTGTGACGAAGCTTGTGACGTTTGGCCCTATGCGCATTCTCCTCATCTTGAGTCATCGCTTGGACTTCACCCAATTGCATCGCCCAGTTTCGTTGGGCTGTGACGAGCTCTTCAATCTTGGCCTTCAAAAGCAGATTCTCCTTGACGAGGTCCGTATTCATATCAGCTAAAGATTTTTGACTGGCATCGGACGCAGCCAGCTCGTCCCTCGTGGCCCTCAGCTCGTCATCAGACGTCTTCAAGTCCATCCTAGCTCGATCTAGGTCTCTCCGAAGGCCTTCATTGGTATGAAGAACGCCTTCGTGATCGCTCCTTTCCCGAGCTGTGGTCGCTTTCAAAGATATGGTTTCTCCTGTCTCAAAAAATCCTCCTCGGCTTCACCATTGATATGCCTCGAACGTAAACGCCCGAAGACAGCATTTGCCTACATATGTCCAACAATATCCGATCAAATTCAAATATTTAAACAAAAGCAGGAGTGAAGAAGATAAACAAAAAACTGTTACTTACCTTAGCCAAATAACTCATCCCCTCGTCAAGTAGATCTCCGTCTGTGTGATTATCAAATCGGTGATCGTCTGTGTCTCGAACGAAGGTATCAAAGAGCTTGAAAGGGAAATTCGCATTAAACCGAGGCCATAGGGTCGGAGACCCCATAGCTTCATTATGATATCCCTGATTTGAAGGTCCGGGTCGTTCGGGTGATACCTTTGCTCGGTCGGGAGATGGAGCTGGTCGTTTGGGAGATGGTGACGGGTCCATATATACATTCTAGGGAGATGGAGATCGGATCAGCACGGATTCTCGTGGTGGTGATGGGACTGAAGCCGCACTAGGAGGATCGTCAGAAGAACGCTTCCTTTTTCGAGATAATGCAGGCACGATTTCAACTTGCTCTTCCTCTTCAGAAACTCGTATCTCCACTGGAGTTGTTGAAGGGAGCTTGATTGAAGACGGAGGTACTCTGAGCTCTTCGGCTGTCAGAGGAGTCACTTTGGATTTCAATTTTTGATTCGGAGAAGGCTCCTTCGATCAGGACGATCGAGTAAGCTTCCCCGAGGAGGGACTGATGTGGTGGGTGGTTCAGATTCTGGAATGGACTCAGAAGTTTTTAGAATGGGCATGGGTCGAGGCTTCCGAACTGCCCGCCTCTTTTGTCGGGGTTGGAGTATTTCTTTGGGAAAAGGAGATTCGACATCTTCCGGCTCACCTATTCGAGGATCAACTGTATAGGTTTCATCAATCGGGTTATCTTCAGTTGCAGGGATTTCTGATTGGGGAGGCTCGACAATGGCTTGTGCCGACTTTCCAGCTAAGAAATCCTCCAAATCTCTCACGTCTATCGAAGACGGCTTAATCAAAGACACTGTAAAAGACAGAAGGATCACATGTCAAAATTTACATCATTAAATGTTTTCAAATAATTATGCAGTCAAGTAAATCAGAACTTGTATTTGTGGTCATACAACCAGGCCTGCTTAGTAAGAAGCAAATAGTTCCATTCCTTCGATAGAAAGTTCTCGAAGAGCTCTATCATCTCGGCCTCACGCTCTTCTGAGATATCACCAAAGTCAGCAGAAACCACTTCGCTCGTGGTCCAGTCCGACAGAGAGGCAATCTCGGGTCCCTTAACGAAAAACCATCCCTTATGCCATCCCATGTTGCTCGAAGGGGTATTCATTAGAGATCGTCTCTCAAACTTTTCACCAGCCTTCGATGCATGCTTACCTAAAACTTTAAATCCCTTTTCTCGGGTTTGGCTGACCTTGTAGACGGTGAAGAAGAAATCTAGAGAAGGCTCCACCCCGACTTCGTGGCAGAAGGCGATGAAGGCCAGAATGTGAATGTAGGAGTTCGGTACCAATTGGGCGAACCCAACGCCAATAAACCCTAAGAGGGTTATTACGAACACGTGAAGAGGAAACCGAATCCCCTTATCCATGATAGATACAGGAACAGCCGTCCATCCCTCCGGTTGCTGATACATCCTTTCTCCAGCCCGTGGAACTCTTATCTGATGGGTGCCCAGAATGGAGTACTTGGTTTGAATACTCTTCAGCGCTGCCTCGGTCATGTCGGAAGGAGTATTAGCGTGAGAGAAACGATCTTTGTTTCTGAAGAATTCAGAAGGAGTAGGGGTAGGTTTTTGGGGTAGGTTCTTGCTCGAAGTAGTGGCTTTGGGGTTAGAACTTGAAGCCTTTTCATTATTGGGGTTTGGATTTGGGGCAGCGATAGTGATTGAAGTGACGAGGATGGGAGAACCCTGCTCGGAGTCTGGAGACGCCATTGTTGAGATTTCACAGAGAAACAGAGAAAGAATCGAAAGAGAAGAAGAGAGCTCAAAGGTCCGAAAATTCAAATTAGCAATTAAAACTGTCAAATTTAGTAAAGTTTACCTTTTATACTGATGGTTACACGAGTTACGAAGGCGGCACATTTAATTCCTGGCAATGATGAGAATTCGAATGGGAAAGGTCCGGGTCAATCCTTAGATATTTTATCAGATTGGGCTTTTCGGTTGGATTTCCGGTTTTTAGTCCATCTTTTTCAAATTCAATCCTCTATTGTTTGGGCCTTTTACGTTGGACATTCAGCCATCCTCTGTCTCCTCTTATGGTCCAAATCGGGTATGTCTCAATTACTCCCTGTTATAGGCCTTTAGTAAAATATCATGGACCATTTATAGTTTTCTATTAAAAATTTTATTTAATAAAAAACTAGGGGGCAATATTGAGTCATGATATTTTTCTCTATTTAGGCCGAATGAATTGGGCTCACTTATTTAATTAGTCTATTGGGCCTTCATTATTGAACCTTGAAAGTCATTGGGCCTAGTCATCATATTATTTCTATTAAAGCCTTATGAGACCGGGTCGGTTCATTAGACTAACCCATTAGATATTTTAATATCTATTACTTTGACTTGTAATGATGAAAAAACATGATAGTTGATCATCAGAATCGCCATGCATTAATGTGGATGGGATCATAATTATTGGCAGGTGAAAAGCAAATGACCAAAGATAGTGGATAGATCGCATGCATTCCCATCAGATTAGGGGGCTGTGTCAGATAGTAGTGAGTGGCACGATAATCCGGGCAAAGAGAGTATAACCTAGCAAGGAAGTCTTCGCAAAGAGGTATGTACACATTCACGTTCACATACACACACAACTGAGAATTATTATCTCTCTCAATACACTAGACAATTATTATCCTCCATTGTTAACCTCGTGAACACGATATCGACTCTCACGCTCGAATTTATCCCCGACGATCGGGCCGTCAAGCTTGTGGTGTTTATCGTGTTTACTGTGCAGGATCAGGACGTCTTACGTGATTGGGAGGTGGCATCAGATCTTAGCGTTAACAAGATCCATATGCAAGAGGGAGCTGACAGCGATGGAAAGCTTCGCCTTTTAGTGGATGTCCGAAGGAGTGATATGATGCTTTTGTTTTATACTAGGAAATATATATCTTATCCTGTACTATGATACAAAAAGTAGCCTCACTAACCATTTTTAGTTATATTGCCTTTGATATTTTTTAAAATATTTTATGAGAAAAATAACAAAAAAAAAGAAGACAAAAGGTAGTATTTTTGTTTTAAAATATAAGAATATTATATATTTTTAAAGTCAACTTGAGACATTTTTAATTTTAAAATTGATATAATTTTTCTTTAACTTTAGTCAATTACTTATTGTAAGATTTATTATTGGGAATTATTATTTTCACAAATAAAAATTAATATTTTCATAATGTCTCTCACATAAGTGTGAGATCATTTACTATTTATGTGAAAAGGATTTTATGTAATTATTACTTTTACTTATAAAAATATCAATTCTCTTACTATCTTGTAACTTTTAATAAAGTAAGGTTATTATAGTTATTATGGTAGTTAGACCTATTTGAGATACATTTGAGAGTAACAAATTCGTATATACGATTGAGATATTTTTCATTTTTTTAAATCTGGGTCAAAATCAAACCCAAGGACCTTAACTCCGCTCCCTCGCCGTTACAATCTACACGTCGATGCTCCGGATCTCCGGTAACCGCCCTTAAATTTTAACCCCCTAAAATTTTATTCTGGTTCCGCCACTGGTTATATTACAGCTCCATATCCGCAAATTAACAACAAACTTAAGCTACTACTAGTACTACATCGACTATATATGTTTCTACTATCAGTAACTGTATATATTCCTCCTCCACTAATCCACTATACAACATTAAAATAGTATATATATATATATATATATATATATATATATATATATATATATATATATATATATAATATGTCCTCTCGCATTCTCCTCATAAGTCTTATTTATGAATTAGTTTTGTTATGTTGGGACCACAGGAACCTGGAGTGAAATGGAGAGCCACATTCGCTGTTGGGTGATGCTTATATATAGGAGGGAGGGAGGGAGGGAGGGAGGGAGGGAGCATTTGTCAAGAAAAAGACATATATGCATATCAATATATATATATAAATACAGCACAACCCCTAATTTGAAATCAATTGAAATGATGACATCATCAATTGGAAAAATCGTTGAGTTCATTCTTAATTAATTAAGTGAGTTAACTCACTTAATTTGATAACTAATCTATTCTTCTATTCTTCAATACTTCAATCCTTATATACAAATACAGCACAACCTCTCCAACTCAATCAATTTCAAATCAAATCTGGCTCAATTAATTAATCTGTTTAATTTCCAAAACCGATGGTGGCTCCTCTTCCTATTCCTATTCCTCTTCTTCTTCCACTTTCAGTTTCTTCCCCTTCCCATTACCCACTCAATCAACTCAATTATTTTTCTCAAATCCAAACACCAATGGTTTCAAAATCTCACTTTCTCTCTCTAAACCGCCCAACTCTCCTTTCTCTCTCTCCAAACCCTTAAATACCTCTCCACTACAATCAGAGCTCCGCTTTTGCTCTAAATTTCCCAATTTCTCACCACTGAATCAAGTTCACTTTAACCTTTAAGAAGCTTCAAACAAATGGCTTCCATCAATATGTCATGCCCCTTAACACCTTTGTCCAGATCATAGTAAGTTCCCTTTTATTTTGCTCTCTCAATCTTCATTTTGTTATAACACCTTTGTCCAGATCACAGTAAGTTCCCTTTTATTTTGCTCTCTCAATCTTCATTTTGTTATTATCATAATCTCAACAAATGCATCTAAGTTTTTGTTGTAAACCAATTTATATTGATTTTTGATTGGAAATTTAGGTTTATTTTATTTGCAACTTTTGCGTTGAATACTTGGATATATTGGGTTTGTCTAAATTCATGAAATTTGCTTTTTATTTTATTTTTTTATTTAAGTATTCAATGTTGATTTTTGTTTTGTTGGTGGAGAGTACATGAAAGATAGGGAGATCTGAAGCAACATGGCAATTATGTGGGTCGTCGGAGCCTCTGTATTCAAGCCACAACTCAGGCCAGTGATCCATGAGCAAAGGTGAGTGTTTTTCTTTTCCAAGATATAAATTCCCAAGTTTTGCAGATACCCATATAGTTAATTCCTCTGCTAATGTAAGTTTGTCATGGACAATTAGAACTCAGAGTTCTGATTTATTAATGAAATTGTTGCCATGTTTTTTGTACTTTATTCATCATTGATTTAACCAAAGCTTTTTGAGATTTTCTTTTGCTCCTCTTTGAATTTTCTTTAGGATGGAAATTACTGTAAATGATGTGCTTTTTCTCCAAGATATGGTTGTGGCCTAAGAAAGATAAATTCCCAAGTTCTGCAGATACCCATATGGTTAATTCCTCTGCTAATGTAAGTTTGCCATGGACAATTAGAACTCACGTTAAATGAAGATTAATGAATTTGTTGTCATGTTTTGTACTTTATTCATCATTGATTAACCAAAGCTTCTTTGAGCTTTTCTTTTTGCTCCACTTTGATTTTTCTTTAGGATGGAAATTAATTACTTTGAATGCTGCTTCTTTTTTTGACACATTGCATGGAAGATGAAAACTTTCACTTTATCTTTCCATTCAAATTGCAGAAACTTATCTCAATTGTAATTTTTGAATGCCATTCTTTAAACTTTCATGCTTTAGGTGAACACACACCACAACTAGAGAGTGTGTGGATCTTCATCTCCAAATGTTACAATATTAACTACCACTTCTATTCATCCTGAGATATTAGTTACAAGTAACATCTGGATGCGTGATTAATAATGGATGTATGTGGGTTTAATAATTTTTTTACATTTTTGAGAAGTGATGAATATTGAAGCTTAGTTTTTTATGCAATAATTGATTGATATGAAATAGGATTAAGCGTGTGAGTTGATTTGTATAGCCAATTTTCACATTCCTTGCAATGAGTTTTGTTTAGGTGATAACGAAATGGAAGAGAGCCTTCTCATCGATCCAATTGTTTTGGTATAGGTAAATTTTGTGAATTTTTATCTAATGAGTTTGGTAAGAGATCGGTTCGAAAGTTAGATTGGGGACTATGTGGAGTTCAACAATAAAAGGTGTGTTACCCTTGATTTTTACTTACCATTAGTCAGACTTATCTCTACAGTTCATGTATATAGTGATTCATTGTGGAGAATAATATCGTTCACCATAACTTACTCAAATAAAAATAGAGATTGTTTGTATATACTCCCTTTGTTTGGAAACAAGTATTCTTTTTTGAGAAAGCTTTTGGCAAAAGAAAAGGTAGAAGAACTAGATTTTAAGGAGCTTGCAACTATGACAAAAGGATATATTGAAAGTGATCTTAAGGTTTGTGTTACTTTAATGACAATTATTAAGTTGGACTTTTATTATTTAGGGATGAGACTTGGCATTAACTACCGAAAACATATTTTGTGCGTAACAACTTATCAACCTATGAGAGAGCTGATACAGCAAGAGAGGGAGAATGATTTGATAAATTCTTTCATTCTGAGCTCCTACCCTTTTTCCCCTTTCTTCTCAATTTATGTTTTTTGCTCCTAATACTTTCTTTCTTCCAATAATTTCTATTTACACGAAAAGAAGCGGAGAACAAAAGCAATAAAAAATTAAAAAATTCAGAAGATAATTCGGAGAAAAATGAAAGAAACTGAAAGAGTAATTACTCTAGGTCCTTGAACATGGAAGACATAATGCATGTAAAGAATCAGGTAACCTATTAAACGTGGGTGAATATGAGTTATCCATTGGATTTACACCCATTTTGCCGATGTGGGTGAATTATCCATTGGGTTTACACTCATTTTGCCGGATCTAGAACATACATTTGATACATGTACATATTATATTTATGAATGGGGAATGATGGTTCAAGTCAAATCTTCCATTTTCAAAGCAAATATTGCAGACACGTGTGTATCGTACATATTAATTGTTACACATTTGTCTTTGAAACATATCATTTCATATATATATATATATATATATATATATATATATATATATATTCTAGAAGCACAAACACTTCCTCTAAGGGGTCTTGAATATCACTTCTTTTTCACCATTTGAAATGTTTCAAGAAGGGCTTATAGTTGTGAAATGTATGTCATATGTGGCATAACAAGTTAGCCATACAGTTTATAAATTTGTAGAAAAAGATCAACGACATTTATGCAGTATCAAATTCATGTTGAGCTTGATCTTCCAAGTTATGAAATTTCTAACGAAGAAGTTGTACTATTTTTTTTTTTGAAAACTGACTGAACAATTTATAATTGTGATTCATAGTATAATAATACATTCCTAAAAGCAAATATAATATTATTAATCATATGTTTTGTATTATGGTATCCTTGCATTGGTCATGTCCAACATCACAATTTCTGTGTTACAATGACCTTTTTCATATTCTGTGAAGTAATGTGGCCATGTATGTGCTACATATGTTTGCTCTCAAGTGAATGGTTTACCGAATATGAAAGAGTATTTTTCCCGTTGCAGGTTACTGCCAGTTTTGCTTCCGAGGGATCTATAATGATGAGTGAGCTGATGCAGTGGAATGCTTTGTATGGCGAGGGAGGTTCAAGGATTAACGAAAACTTTATAAGGGTTTTATGTATTTTTTGAATGGTTTCTCAACTAAATATTATTCAAAGTTATGCTAACATGATCGTTTATTTGATGGATGAGACTTTAGTTTCAATGATCTAGCTAATAATTTTTTCCATGTGCATGCTCTGTATTTTTTTAGACAAGATTTCATTAGAAATAATAAGAAATATAAAATCAAGTAGGGTGAGAAACCATGTATTTTTGTTATAATTTCTACTACATAAATCTCTATTAGATGCTTTTAATTGTATTGTATTGATTTTTTTATAATGTTTTGTACATCACCACAACGATCCTTTTTCGAATGGTGATCAGCCAAACAAAGGGGGAATATCGAAATAAAAGTGAATCTCTTAATTTTATGTTACGATAAATCAACTAATTTACATAAATTGTGTATTTTGAGTTCTTTTTTTATACGAATGTCGAACAAAATATTAAATCAATTATTCAAACTAGCCCGTGCAATGCTACTAACTAGTGTTACTGGAATCCTGAATCCATACCTCTAACTAATTTTGTTTTCTATTCGAAGTTATCATAAATGATTTCAAATTAACAACTAACTTTAAAGACTACTACTATATAAGTATAATATGAAGCAAATTCATGCAATTAAATTAATACAGGTCGTATTTGAACTTTCAGAATTAGTCTTGATGGTACTGAAACGAGCATGCAAGCACGTACTAAGTGATCCCAACTTTAAGCCCTGTAATCACTGAACAGCAAATGCTTGATCGATGGACCATCCTTATTGTGTCCCAAACAAGATCAAAACCCAATCCATCAGAAAAAGCTCCCTTCAACACTGAATCTCCAGACTTGGAGACTTAATTTTTTTCTACTCTAAATGCAATTTAATGGGAAGGGTTAGATTGAGAGATCTACTTACTTAGCTACGTAATAATTGACTGCCAGTCTGCCCGTCATGGTGACTTGATGTTTATACATTTATTTATTTTACTAATAATATAATTTTATATACATTAAAACTTTAAACATCATAACTAACTAATACAATTAAAAAACACATAATTCACAATAAAAATTTTAAAAATCAACAAAGTCAATACTCATCACACACGTTGCAAATCTAATAAGTAATAAAATTACACTACATAACAAGTGGATACAAAATGACTTGATCACTTGGACTAGCAACCAAGACTCATGCCTTGGCAACTTGGAGTCCAAAGCGTCGCCTTGTCCTTCTTTAAGAAGCACCAAAATGCCTAGTCGTCGCCATGAAAACTACTGATTACTGAATGAAACTTGACCAATAAAGCCGTCTGCCCCATCCTCATAGTGAAGTAGCCAAATCAAGAAACAATCATCTACTTCATGTTTTCGACCTGGTAGGTCACAGTTTGCTCTTTCCATAAGTTATTCTCAAGATGACTTTCAAAAAACCGTACCTCCCCACTTGTCTTCACAGATATCACAGAAGTGCTTCGTGTACCATAACGCCCCTGAGCATAAAAAATCGTGAGATATCAAGGAGTTGGGAACAGGATGCACTATCAGATAGCCCAGACAAAGAATGACAATTTGTATGTTTACCTTGGGAGTTTCTGCTTCAACATAAATAGAACTTAATTGGTATTCCCACTCGGGAGGATAAATGCTGGGTAGCATTCTTTCATCATCTTTAACAGTATTCTTCATTAGTTTTTCGGCAAATTCCCTTATAGGGCATTCACCATTAACATATATATTCAGAAGATTGCTGAAATGATGCTCTAGTCGTTGAGCCTGCAAAGATTACAGATCCAAATGACATGAAGATATCATTACCGTCCATTTTGAAGTTTTGAATTTCAAAAATAGATCAAAAGCTGGAGATCATCTCCTGATAGGTGTTAATTCTATAATAGTAGTCCAAGATACCAGTTACAGAATTATTAGCAAAATAGTCAAAACACCAGAAGTGTGGATAACAGAAACTACTCTAGTCAAAACAAAGATATAATTCAGATTCAGTCACTTCAGAAAAGATTGGCTTCTCATCCAGCATCAACAAGCAAATAACGTAATAAACATTTACTAGGAGCAGAAAAACATGTACTACTCCTTTACCTTAGGCCAGGGAGTGTCTAGGCTTGCATTGGACAACACATGAATACCAGGTGAAACCTGTGTTGTATGTGTGTTGCCTTCTTTTGGTCTATTAGTTACATAAACCATGGTCTTGGCGCAAAGATCAGCCAGTATTAGATTAAACCCGTTATAAAGATGTGCATCTCTTGAAACTTCCTCCGCAAACTCCATAGGATCTTTCTTGCTCTGCAATCATGAAATCTACCAAAATCATAAAAGGGTTTTCAACCTTCAAATTATCAGGTTAGCATATATACAAATGGTTGTGCTATTATTTTTATTATTAAACCAAAAAATCAACAGCACCATAGCAAATGAGAGAACCGATAAGAAATAGCTCACACGTTATCAATGACATCCAAAGTAAGGTAATGATGTTGGTTGTACAAGCAATACTAAAGGTAATGGAAATTAAAAAGAAAAAAAGGAAAACCGGTTGAATAGCCAGATTAATCCGCCGACAAGTTGCAGAAGGCTGTGTTCACTATATAGTAAGTAACCAACTTGCTGAACAAAGTATGAAATCCTGATCAACAAATACTTGCACTCAAAAATATGCATAATAACACTAATAGAAGTGTTTTGTTGTTCAGATATCCAAGAGGTGACATGAGAGCAAAAGATCTGAAAGTCCAATAATAATCTAGAAGGGGGGTTGAATAGATTATTACAGATTAAAAAATTATCTTAGGCCTTTTTTGATTTTTTGTATAATTAATTTGCAGTGTTAGAAATTAATATGCAAGACAGTAAAAAATTAATCACACAATGCATAGAGATTTGTCTGGTTCACAACATACATTCCGGGTATGCTGCTACATCCAGTCTCAAGCTCCTCTCCAGGACTTGAGATCCTATTACTATCAGTAATAAATACTCCTTCAACAGGTGGAGAAGCCTTTACAAAGTTTTATAGTCAAACTTCCAACTGTTCTCAACTAATCTATCTTGGACAGCAAGCTCCCCACTCCTTCCTCAAGCTTAGTTGTACTTCTTTTGAGTTCAGTTCTATTCTATGATCTGGTCTTGAAACAACAGCCTCTTCCTCACCTCACAAGTACACTAGAGACCCAACTTCCCGCTGACCTCTCTAAGGCTCTGGTCTTGGTCGAAGAATTACTCGTCTTTCTCACAGGTACATAAAATAAACTAACTCTAACCTTTTCTCTTTTTACAAATGATATTACAACAATTTGCTTCTCAAATAAGCAGATAAGAATTTAGTACATATTGATGCTTCTCAATTAAGCAGATAATAATTTAGTACAGATTGATGCTTCTCAAATAAGCAGATAATAATTAAAGAGCAAATGTATTTATAAAAGTTTAACGACTTTTATACTTGAGATAATATGCTTCTTAGTAAGTAGATAGTAATTTTGTGCTTTGATCAATATGCTTCTGTGTAAGCAAATATGTAAATTATGCACTGTTATAAAAGTTTAAATAACTTTTATATTTTGTGTAAAAAGATGCTTATTGAAAGTCAATTTTAGCTTTTACTCAAAAATGCCTCTGTTTAAGCAGATATGTAATTTAATGCAAATTTATAAAGAAATATTTATTCTTTATGGAGTAAAGAAAAGTCACTTTAAGTTTAAACAACTTTTTAGAGTGAAAGTGTTTCTGAGTAAGCAAATAAGTTGTTTTAAGCTTTGAATCAAATATGCTTCTATTTAAGCAGATATATTCACTTAAGTTTGTGAAATAAAAGTTTAAATAACTTTTCTATAATGTAACAAGTATTTTATGAATAAATGAATTTATGATCAAATACTTGTGATGACAGATATTAAGTATAATATATAAATCAATTAAGCAATACATGATCTAACAAATATTATTGTTTAACTCAAACAATATATAAGAATATTTTATCTATTATGTGAACTTTTATAGATAATGTCACTTAAGTCTTATAAGGAATCGTGCATTTTCAATTCTTCTTGGTAGAGGTGTATCTCAAGTAGCCTTGCATGGCGCCTAAGTATGAAAAAATTTATAATTTTCACAATTGATATTTATATAAATATTTTCAATAGATCACTACGATTCTCAAATCCGGTTGGGATGACTACTCTTTTGGGAGAAAGATCTCGGTGTTGTTTTGAGCTATCAAGTGTCGATCTATTTTACGATATTTATATAAATAATATCAATAAAAGATTCTCAAGACTATAAGGAATCGTACGGTACGGATTCTCTCCGTAGAAGTTTATCTCAAGTAGCCTTGCATACGCCCAAGTATCCTTTTATTTGATAAATAGATGAAATATAGATATATAGAATTGTGTAGAACAATTTATATTCGTATATCTATAAATATAAATAAGCAAAAGATAATTCAAATAAATAAATCAAATAACTTATCTCAATATGCTTAGACCAATTTCCTCTTCTCAAATAATTAGAACTTTTGTAAGAAGAGATATAGAAAGTTTTTTCAGAGAGAGAGAGTATGTGGGAGAGAAAATAAGCTTTTCTTTGTAAGTGAATTGGCAAAATGAAAATAAAGAAAAGGACTCCTATTTATAGATTTTTGAAGTCAGTGGTAAAATGGTAATTTTTGAAATCTGATTTTAAATGAATGGCCAGGATTGCTTTAATTTAAAATCAATGGTTTGGATGAAAGAAGAAGCACACGGATTGCCAAATGGTCCGCCTATAAATTTTCGCCTAGGCCAAAATCAAACTACATTGTATTTATTCTTCATTGACCGCGTGTTCTTAAGAGCAATTAATTTGCCAGCATATTTTGAAAGGAATGCATGTCATATGCATGTTATATATATAAAGCACATATACACGGTTTTAACAAGCATGCATTTACACATTTAATATGTATATATTTATTATGCATATGCATGCATTATTTGTTCAATGTATTAATTCTGGTCAAAGTGGTTGAATGAAAAAAAAACAAGTCATGTCCCAAAATAGAAGTCACACGGTTTTACAAAAAAATTGCCAGTACTATGCATACTTAGTATATGTATATATATATTATAATAATATAGGGGCATGCATGCATGGTTATCTATAATATAATATACGGATATATATAATATATATAATGTTTATGATGCATGGTTTATATGGATCTATATATATATATATATTATAATATAGTTAGTATATATATATAGTTTAGTACTTATAAACTAACGGTAACTAATATATATATATATATATATATATATATATAAATGATATAGGAAACATCTTATATATATAAAACATACTGCACATTATATGACATATATATATACGGTTTTTAAATATATAATAATATAAAATTTATATATATATATATATATATATATATATAAATATATATATATATAAATATAATAAAGTAATTTTGCCCAATTTTGAAATAAAATAATTTTTGAGATATTTAAATAATAAAATTAGTTTGAGAATAAATATAAATGCCCATATGTCAAAAATGATTTAATCAACATTTCCATCTTCTTTTCAAATTCGGCCAAACAAGCATTTGATAATCAACATATGACTTTTGTCCCATAATGCATGACCCAATTGATTTAACATATTAAAACATCAAGATCAATAAAATCAATTAAATAAGATTTAGAAAATATTTTTGGTCAAACTAAATAAGATAATTAAAACAATTATAATATAAATCATATGGAGAGGATTCTACCCTTTTAATTAATTTATTTATTAATTATTGTTATCATCAAAATAAAACTAAAAGTTGGATACCCAACAAGATCAAATTACGAATGCCTACATGGAGTCAAATCTTTGTCATTTTATTGAACAACCAAATCAACCTAAGCCTCCACGGAGCAAGTCATCTTACTTATAGGTAACAACCCAAGTTTTTCAAGTGTAAAATCTTCTTAATATAACAGTTCAACTTTTCAAGCTCCCATGGTGCGAGCCTTCTTCCAAGTAAGGGATCACTATGGGGAGATTTCCTAAAAGTATGGCTGAAGTGTGCAATAATTCCATGTCTGAGAACAATGAGGAGATCCCTCCGCAAGGTAAACCTTACACAAACTTATGAGTTGCAGAGTCTGGTTTAAGGGAAGAAACAAAGCGATCAACCAAAGCAAATGGTTAGATTTGACTTTTCAGAGTGCAAAGTGTGGTTTGGTATTTGAGGGTGCAAGCGCAGTAGTGTGGAGCCCTTCATAAGGCATAAGCTAGAGAGGAGTAAGACGAAGAATCCTATAAATAAGGGTGGAGAACCCTATTTATACTGATTCTCAACTAGTGCAAAAGGTTGGTGATAGCATTGTATGGTAATCAACTCATCCTTGTGATAGGAGACCCTGCACCACCGAAAGCTTGCATTCTGTCAACCCCAGACAGGTCAGAGACTTGCAAACACATTAGCCATTCCATGTCTTTGTTTTACCCAGTGTCTTGCAGGTGTCAATAGCTAACCCCAACAATCTCATATAAAAAGAGGTTGACCTGCAACTTCGCCCAGTTAGAGAATGTCTGACTAGCCCTCAAAAGCAGCACCTTTCCCAATGGTGCACACCAAATCAAAACCCTTGAATAAACCTCAGAAAACCAGTTAACTTGGCAGTCTACCCGCTTGGAAAGGTTCGGCTAGTGTCTGGGGGAATCACCTCTCCCCACAACGTGCCCTAAGGTCTACGACACCCTCATAAGTAGGATCTACCACTACAGGCTGTTAGAGAAAGCCAAGTTATCCCCTAAAAGCTAGCTAGCCCCTAAAGCCAGCAACCTTTCCCCATGGGGGGCCTTGTCAACTACACTCATAAGTAAGAGGTTATATGTCCATGTCATTGGAGCATACCCCCGTGCACATCACTTAGGTTCGCTCACAACCTAAGTCCCTTTTTCATAACCAAGGGGAAAAGCTTACAAAGCTGTATCTTGGAGTTTAACTGCCAGCCTTTCTTCATCACTTATTGGGGAACACCCTATAAGCTCATGTATTGGAGTGCTACTCTTTACATTTTCATCACTTACGGGAAGTCCCATAAGCCCATGTAGTGGAGTCACTAGTGGAGTGTGACTCCGGTTTTTCCATTACTTATGGGGTACACCCAATAAGCTCATGTATGTAAATATGCATATTTTGTGCACAGTATGTATGACTTATTTTTCCTTAGGCTGCGTTGTTTGCTTAGGAATTGTATCGGAAGAATTGGAAAAGGAGGAAGAAATGTATTTCTTTCAACTTTTAAGAACAGAATTGTTTCAGATTGTGAATTATTGAGCCAATGCTGAGAGAAAGAAAAACCAACTTTAAAATAAAGAGAAAAAGATTAATGAATACATACGCCTATGAATTTGTTAGGAAGACTGAATATACATGGGCTACATATATAAAAAACTTATCTGGTGTGAACCAAAATTGCAAGAAATGAATATGTCAAGGCTTGTACTATGTACTATGTCCTTAAGACAATTATGTCATCTTTATTGGTGCTTAGACACTTGTCTTCCAGGATACAATGACAACGTTTGTTATAACAACACTATAAATAACACACAACGAACCAAATAAATGCTCTGAACTTCTCTCTCAAAATGAACTATGAATAACTTATGAATAATGAAGACTAGGAGACTAGAATGCTTGATGCTTTAATGAATGGAATGAAGCCCCTAGGCTAGGTTATTTATAGGAGGGTTTAGTGACCCATCAGATGGGACACAACCCCTTGAAAAGTTTTGGACGCTTATGAAATGGTATGGCATGCCATCCGTTTGGGAAAAAACGACGTAGTTTTGGGCCCATCAGCCTTATGAAAAGGCATGGCAGAATGGGAGAGTACGTTCGAGCAGATACGACGCAGTTTTGGGACCATCAGCGCTGCGTGATGTGGCGCTAGACCAAAACCCAAAACGACACAGTTTTTCCATTTTTCATTCACTTGATAATAAATAAAATTAGAACTAAACAAAACAAAATTTAACTAAATTTTTCCCAAAAAGATATATACCCTCGACCCACGAGCCCGGTCGGGCCCATCGGCGCAATGGTTCAAACCAAGCCTTGACTATGTCATCTCCCCTCTACAAAACCCAAGAGCAAGAGCAATGTGATTGTATATATACTCACTCATTGTTTAGTTTAGTCGATGTGAGCCTTAGTTTCCCATAAGTGTTTATTATCATTTCCAAAGGTGATCTTTAGAAGTTGATTATCTCATGAATTTGAGTTTCCAAATACTTAATTTTGATCTACTCATGGAGTAAAACACATTGATATGTGGATTCATTTCAAATGATTAATTAAACCCACTTCAAATTTGGCTCAAATTCTAACAAAATTAATATTTCAAAAAATCAAATACCAAATATAATGCAACAGTTGAGTATAGTGGTCCATTGAAACTTTAATATCTTTTCTCAAAAAAATTCAAAATGTTCCGTTTTATTTCATGTTATATTACCGTGTTTGATAATTAATTGAATTTCGATGAAGAAAGGTTGAGTTTGCATATGCGTATGTGAAAGCAAGAGTTAGTGAAGAAGCAAATGACACCCGTCAACACTTAGAGACTGTTAGTATTTCACGAGTAGTAGCCTTCCGTAACAATTGGGTCCAGTCATTATTGATTTCTTCAGCAAAGAAAATTAGAATTGAAGGAAATAAACTTGATTCCGGAAGTACAGGGTTGTGTGTAGATTACAGATGTTGGGAATTTTTCTGGTTCCGCTTGGAAGAGTCTGTAAAACTGCATGTTTCATTGAGCTTCTCACAGGACTTCTTACAGGTTATTTCACTTCACTGCAGGGGATGCATTATCACGACTCAGTGGTGCATCCTCGCATATTCAAGTGGAAGGTTTTGTCTGTGAATCTGGAGATTTGGGCAGTGATGTGTTACAATTCTACACTACTATGCTTGGTTGCATTTCTTGTATTTTCATATCTCATGGCAGAGTTTCAAATGAAAATTTAGAGTTATGGATTTTTACTGTTGAGATTGTGCTAAAGCTTGTTCGCAAAATTCTAGAAGACAAGCGTCATGATGGCAAGATGGGCATCTTTGTCCTGCAGTTCTCATGCATTGTGATTGAGCCATTCACAAGGTTTTTGAGGGTCCACCCAATCCGGAAAAATGGTTTTCATGAATTTGTTGATGAGCTTCTTGAGCCTATAATGCATTTGTTGGATGCCTTGCAACTAAGTACTCATACAAAAAATCCTGGACAGAAAGGATTGTTATTGAAGTTACTCGAAGATGTATTGTCTCAAGGGTTATTCCACCCAACTCATATTGAAGGATTTCTGAGCCTACAGAGTTTGAGCAAGTATAAGACCTCTGATTATGGAAAAGTAAAGGACTTGAAGACAGTTGTTAAAAGTTATCACAGACACCTGTTTGATAAGCTGGAAAATATTATGAATGGGGCAAATTCCTTGGTTTAGGTGGCATAGAGGATCTGTTTCGATGGTATGTTGACTGTGCTAAAAAGAAAAAGGGAATTTCAGTTGGAGGGGGACGTTCTGAGCAGTTGGAAGATGATCTTACTGGTCAGATCTTCAAAAGCTCTTCTAGAAATGGCAGTGTAGTTATAGAAAAGAGTCATCATTCAAGTGGTTTGAACTTTGAATTCAGAAACACGAAAGTCACTCTTTGACTTCTTTGTACAGATTATGGAACCTTTATTAATAGAGATTAATACTTACCTTCAAGATGAACTGGAAGTTGGTCCCATATTGTCAAATGATCATTGCACCATCAAATAATAAAATACTTTTTAGCTTTATGCATGGAAATGTGTATGTATGCACAGAGGATACCTCTGAAGGAGCATGTGTTAATTTCCTGAAGGCGGTCTATGATATGATCATGTCATTTTCTACCAAAATAAATCACTCGGTTTCATTAGTGTTTGATTTAGATGAGGGGACACACAAAGAGGTTATAAACCTAATTGCCAATGAGATTATTGTTGCTTTACAGTGCTTATTGGAAATTGAATATGAGGTTGTTGGGAATGATTTGGAAAACTTATGGCTTATGACGATCTCACATGGAGCCTTTGGCCTTATTTGGATGGATATGCCAGAACAGTCCTTGTTGACTCTAGAAATAATTCACCTTGGATGCCAACTAATTAACATTTATAGCGAAATTCGTCAGGTTAGTGAGCTGTTTATGGCCTGAATGAATGAGTTGAGTTTATTGTTAGCTATATATCAAATAGTTTCTCGTCTAATGGTGTGCACATGTGCATACAACGTGATTGGCCTACAATTCTTTATATTTGGCTTTTGTTAATTACTTATAGATTTGGGAAATATTTGTATATTGGATATGCTTTAATGTATTCTATTAAGCTACATATTCTTTGAACTTGGGGACGCTTTGTTGTATTCCGTTCATCTACTTACTAATATTGTTGGTCGCATTGACGAATCATCTCATGATTTAGGCAAGCTTGGGGTAAGTTAGGCTCCTAGCTTAGATGCCAAAAATATGTTGGGCAAGCAGTCAGTACCATGCCAGGAAAAGGTATTCAATGGATAGATCTCTTTCATTTTTGTCTAAAAGAAAGGAAAATATTGAGCTTTAGGGTTTGTTGATTGCACACGAAAGGGTAAAGGTTTGAGACTTAACTATGTAAGGTAAGAGGATTATCTTTTTTCCTTTCGCAATGATAAAATTCATTTGCCAGTGTTTCTATCCCTCCCTATTTATATCTATCTATCTATCTATCTCCCCTGATCTTTACCAATTCCTTACTAATTCTCCACTAATCATCTCCTTGGTTACTGTTTTGCACAAATTTCAGTTGGTATTTGCTACTGTTCTTCATCACTCCTTGACTAAAGCCTACTGTTACTGCATAAACATCACCATTCAGCCCTATTTCTTCACTGATCCAGCTCATTTTACCAATATTCTATCATCAAATTCAACTATTAACATTGTTAGTTAGTTGACTAATCTATTTTGGATTGGAATCGAAGTCAGGCCACTAGGATTGGGCATATATAATGAAAAGAAGCAAATTACTCCTACCTACTACTAGTAGATAGATGTTATCTTACCTCCAAGAAGCGAACAGGTAGATGGCCTCTGCTCTTAGGTTGAGGGAGCGATTGGAGTTCCCGAACGTTGGTAAGGAAAGCCAGCTTACCCTGTTTGGTACAACCCAACCATGTCCCATCAGCGACCCCATCTCTTCCACCCAAAATCTCCCCATCGTCCCACCATTCCAAAGGTTTCGTCAGCCTTCACAAACAAATTGAAATCAAATTTTGGTATTGAATGGATAACAAAGAGGAGCAGTCAAGTCATCATTATTGAACTCACGACTCACCGACTGTGGTATTCGTCCCTGTTGAGCAATAGAATGAATGGGTAGGCCGGGTTAGCTTGCCATATAAACACCCCTATACACATTTCCGCGCCCCCCTTCTCCCTAAATTTTGGTGAATCAACTCAACACACGACGCCCCCAATCTCATCAATTGAACAACTTCTTTTTAGTTTTCGAAGGCCTGTTCCGGGAAGACTTTGTGTTTGATAAAACTGAGAGCTAAATATATGATTCTGTTTGGGCTCAAAAATGAAGTTAATTATAATATAATACTTACCAATCATGTAAAAATAAGATATAACAAATCAAACATAAATAATGTTTACCAATAACAGCAGCTTGAGTTTGTCTACTAGCTCGTCCACTTGGTTGATTAAAAGCCGCATGACATGCGGAAGTTTGTACCAACAAATAAAGTTTGATTTCAGTAGTATTATTTTACTACTACAATGACCAGAAAAAGTTTTCTCAAGATGAAGAAATTACTCCTAATTTAGAAGAGAGAGGAGAAGAATCAACTATCAAGTCAAGTCCGACAGACAGACACGGTGAGTGAGCCGTGAGGAGGAGGTAAAACGTTTTACCCCCTCTTGCTCTTGATGTCCGTAGTACTAGTAGTATACCATAAACAAAACAACCCAAACAAACATGTCCTCTCCTCCTCTTGCTCTTGATGTCCGTATCCACTAGTAACTATCCGTCCACAAATTAAAAATAAGTGATTTTTATTCGGTTGGTCCAAACTTCAAACTGAGGCAGACGGGTTTTCACATTGATTCTTGGCTACTGCACCAAACTCCCTCCACAAATTCTTTCATTATTTAATCCTCACATTTGCTAAAATTCTTTTTGTTTAAATATAGCCCCACCCTCCCTTGCCCCCCCCCCCAAAAAAAAAAAAAAGAGGATGAAAATTAAAGAAAAAACTTGTCATCTTGACAACTACTCGTACATTTATACTTTTAAAATTATTTTAATTTTGAACCCTACATAAAATCATTTAATTTAATATATTATGAATCATTAGCATTTTCAATAAATCATGGAGGTTTAGGTGTGTTACATTAGTATTTTGGTTACTTTCACCTTCTTCTTCTTCTTCTTAGGGATACATTTTATTTGGATAACTTTTATAGTCTGAGCTAAAATCAATTGTTACAAATCAGTTCAAAAGTGGTAATTTAGTGGTAAAGATATTTTTATTTTATTATATAAAATCACAAGTTAAGTCTAGTCATTTGAAAAATTCAAAACTAATCAATACACTACATTTGTAGTGAAAGGTAAATTTCTCCTAATTATACACATGTTATCCTGACTGACACTAGGATGATGAAATCTATCTCTAAAATTGAATCTTAAATTCTAATATATTATATTCTTAAAAAAATAAAAAAGTTGTAGTCTAACTTCTCCTATATTTTCAGATTTGATAAAAAATTTGACTATTATAATTAAATAAATTTAATTCATAGTCTCAATAGACAATGGCTCATGGTTGAAACCCCACATGAGAAAGGGTCTTTCCTTCGAAACTTTCTCCATTGGAGAGAGGGATAAAAAAGCAAAGGCGAGAGAAAGAGGGCGTTGACTAAATAATTTTACAAACACGGCTGCTTGACTAGACTTTTAAGAAGAGCTGGCTCTGGCCTATGTGTAATGCATGTGAAAGCTCGTATACCAGAGTTCTCAGAATCCAAGTCAAGAAACTACTACTAAACAAAGATAAGCAGCTGGACTAAGGAATTTCACAACATTTTGATCAAAGAGGAACTGTGAAGAGAGAGAATACCCGTCATCAAAATCAAAAAGTTTGATTTTTTACTTCTTCCATATCAATCATCGCCAAGGAAGAAGAAAAGCATGCTCATATCTGTTTCTGCATAAAATTTCAAGAGGAAGAGAGAAAAGAAAGAAAGAAAGAAAGAGGAAGAAGAGATTCCAGATGGGTATTTGCTGGGGTTCTCCTTCTGTCAATCAAAGCCCCAACACTACCGGTCAAATCAGTTCAGGTACCATAGAATCGTATGTGTGACCTTTTTCAGCTATCAAAAAATAATCTATATTTTTATGCGATTATATTCCATCAATTTCTTCTGTTTATGAATCATCTTTATCCGCATTTTCTTATTCCAATACTTTGTTACTATGTTTCTTGATGTGGGTTTTGTTTTCCTTCCAATAATATAACAACTCTATTTCATTTTAATTGTGAATGATCTCATCTCCTTTCCAGTAGAACTAGCTCTACAAGATGCTGTCTTTTACCCTTTTTTTTCCTTCTGGGAGGAATCAAAACAAAAATCGTATTAACTCTGTTGATATACAACCTAATTTTGTTCTTGTATCAGGATTAGATTCTAGTAAAGTCATACTCCCTCCGTTCCAAAATTTGAGATGCATTTTATTTTTTTGAGTCAATTCGTGAAATCCTAAAATTCAAAATTGATGCATGTTATTTAGTTTTAATACAAACAAATATAACAATTGTAAACTAACTATAAAGTACTACTAATTATCATCTTTGTTGTTACCAAAGCTTCAACAAAATTATATCAATTTTGAGTTTTAGGATTTTGAGAATTGACTTTAAAAAATCAAAATGTATATCTAATTTTGGAACGGAGGTAGTAATTAAACTCCCTAGATTTGACTTGAATTGCTATAATTGTATATTTCAGGTGGTATATCACAGGTAACCAGTAACACAACATCTTCAGGGGGAAGCAATGTCTCTGGGAACAGCCAGTTCTCCGCATCGAGCGGAGGGGACGAGGTGTGCCCGACTGGACAGATCTTGCCAACCCCCAATTTGAGGATTTTCAGTTACTCAGAACTCAAGGTTGCAACTAGGAATTTCAGAAATGACACAGTACTGGGAGAAGGAGGATTTGGAAAAGTTCACAAGGGTTGGCTTGACGAGAAGGGATCATCAAGGAATGGAAGTGGATCTGTCATTGCTGTCAAGAAGTTAAATTCTGAGAGCATGCAAGGATACGAAGAGTGGCAGGTAAAGTAATTCCACCATACTAAACTCAATATGTTAAATAATTTGAAAATTCTTGTGGATTTCATTGGCATTCTTTTTCTTTGTTTACATATATGCTTCTTTATGTGTCTTATATAATTCTGTCTATAGGTCATCTAATACTAGAATTTAGTTATTCATTTCAAAGAGTATGTGCTAGTTTCTCAATCTTCTTTTTTTGAGAACCTAGTTTCTTAATCTGTAGCTCACTTAAGTGAGTTTAAGCGTTTCACTTTATGTATCCACTCAAAGTATTTGGGTTGATCTAGTGTTACTGAAGCGTGATATGTTTGATGCGATGGAGCGAATCTGGTCTGTGATAAGCTACATAGCTAAAGCGTGATACGCTAAGGTATCTTTATATAAGTTCTTATAGTTAGGAATTCTCTTATAATCTAAATTAATAAACCTAAGTTTTATAGAAGATTTTTAGTTGACTTAACAAGTTGATTGTTTTATAAATATTTTAGTACAAATGTAATGTTTGAGCATCTAATACTAAGTTATAATATTGATATTTGTGAAATTATAGTTAAATAATAAAATTTTCGATTTGCTAAATTGAGAGTATTGGTACGTAAGAGTATCCTATTTGGGTATGCAAGTACCAATACGCGGTTCGCTAGGTTTATGAGAGTATCTGGTAACTCTAGGCTGATCAACATCTCCATAATGTCAAGTTCTTTGTTTCATCAAGGACTTGAGCGGGATGCCTTTGATATTCTCTATTTATGGGTAACATCCTTCTGGAATTGACAAAAGAACTTGATCTTAGAAAGCAAAATGAAGGCTGTCAGTATTTTCCTCTCATGACAAATTGGCTGCTACCAAATGTTATCTTTGTATATCTCGGTGCATGTGTCTTTGTGGTTGGTGTGGAGGAAGTTAATTCTTTTGGGTTATGTGTATTTGAATCATAATTAAAATTAACTGAAGTTATTTGCACTTTTATAGTTCTAACTTGCATTGAGTCATATCCTGTGTTTTCAATCTTCATCCTTAATCTATTTTTCATGTTTCCTAGTTTTTATTTATGTTTGACATTCTTTATTATATCGGTGATAGGTGAGATGTGTTAATCTATTACTGCACCTTCAACTTTCTCCTTTCTACCAAAAACTTTAATTCAAATATTTATTTTGGATGATTTAATAAAAATCTTAATAAAATCTCTTTTTAGTATCCATGATTCATTATTATTATTATTATTTAATACGGCCAATTAAAAATTTCCTCTTGGAAATGTACGTAGACCTGCTTTGGCTATTTTATTTTTTGTTTTGTTTGTTGGGAATTATAGTAGACAACTATTGTGGTTATGTTCTTACTTCTAAGTAAAACATAAATTGTACATGGAGGGTTGTGCACTTGTTTAGGGAGAACAAATCTTGGAGATGAATAATTACAGCTTCTTCTCCATTACATCAGAAGGGAAACATTTCAAACTACCTCCTTAATTCTAGTGACGAGTGTTTTGTTGCATATGCAAAGACAATTGATGGGTTTGATATATTTAGTGGAAGAAATCATGCGTTATCTTTTTCACTCTGATTCTATATAAGACGGGGCTAGATATTAAGTTGTTGAGATTCTAAGTAATTATATTCTCTCACCAATATCTAATCGAATTTGTTGGTTTCTTTTCTCTTCCTAGATTTTCTGTAAATTATTGTGTTTGCTGCTGCTAACATTTAAACTATTGGTGCAGTGTGAAGTAAATTTTCTGGGACGGCTTTCTCATCCTAATCTTGTTAAGCTGGTGGGATACTGCTGGGAGGATAAAGAGCTACTCCTTGTCTATGAATTTATGCAAAAGGGCAGCTTGGAGAACCACCTTTTTGGGAGTAAGTATTAAGTGCTACAGATGTGAAAGTATTAGCCAATTGGGAGTCATTTTTTGTGCCTAACAAGTCCTACCAGCTCATTTGGTTCCGCTTTGCGATATGCAGGAGGCTCTGCTGTTCAGCCACTTACATGGGGAATACGTTTAAAGATTTTAATTGGAGCTGCTCGAGGTCTGGCATTTTTACATGCATCCGAGAAACAAATAATTTACAGAGACTTCAAGGCGTCAAATATATTGTTAGATGGGGTAATTTCAATATTTTAGTACTAAACAATATTTAGAAAATGCAAGTTCATTTCATAGTTGAACTTCACCTTTTTGTTTTCTCGACACTAGTGTGGCACTCATTCTACACTAGCTCTCCTGTATTTCTTTATAGAGGATGCACTTCTTCAATATGTCTAATAATTTGTCTGCTGTGATTATCCAGTCATATCATGCCAAATTATCGGACTTTGGCTTGGCAAAAATCGGTCCTTCAGCTAGTAAATCACATGTTACAACACGGGTTATGGGAACATATGGCTATGCCGCTCCCGAGTATGTTGCCACAGGTAGTCCTATCCTTCTGAAATTTGTAACCTTGAGGCTGAATGAAGGTCAAAAATCTAACTTTGTACTTATGTAACAGGGCATTTGTATGTGAAGAGCGATGTCTATGGTTTTGGTGTTGTATTGGTTGAGATGTTGACAGGATTGCGGGCACTAGACACAAATCGTCCGACTTCGCAGCATAATTTGGTTGACTGGATCAAACCATATTTATCTGATAAACGGAAGTTGAAGAACATAATGGACTCCAGGTTGGAAGGGAAGTATCCTTCCAGAGCTGCTGTATTAATTGCCCAGCTTGCTCTAACATGCCTCGGAACTGAACCAAAAACGAGGCCAGGAATGAAAGAAGTTGTGGAGACGCTGGAACGGGTTGAAGCGGTTAATGAAAAACCAAGGGCACCTAGAATTCATTCTGGGCATCATACAGTTTCTCGGCATGGACAACAACCTTTGCACCATCGATCTCCACTTCACGCGAGACAAGATGGTAATCGAGTCTATCAGCTCCCAACACGGTGACTCTGTCCTTGGCCATTCGGATGAAGTCTTTGCGTACAGAAGTACAAGAATGATTCTTATATCAAATGGCCCCAAATTCTACTGCTGCTTGATCCCTGTAATGAGTTTTGTTGTTGTTGTTAACAGATGATGATATTAGCAGTTATACTGTTTGTAACTATGTCCATTTGTTGAGTTGTGGTTCATAATACCTAGAATTTTCATTTTCATATTTACATGTTATAGTAGAGTTGATTTCAAATGATCCGGATTAGGGATATTTAAACAGTGTAGTTGGTACTCGATCCCAATGGTGGTGATGATTATTAATTAAAATACATTTTTTAGCGTGTTTGTGAATTGTGAGTTTTATTTTTGAGAGAAGCGGAGAGAAGCGGAGAAGGGTAAAGCTTTTCTGCCTTGTTTTTTAACCTCAGATAAAACTCACAAATATAGTTATTAAAAAATTTGTATTTATAGTCATTCTCACTACCATATCAAGTTGGATTAGGACTACTAAATATGATAGTTTTTTCATTAAGAAGGCTCTTCTTGAGTTGGATCCAAAGGACTTTCACTAGTCTGAATATTATTCTTTGCAGCTTTAAAGGGTAGGGTATGTTCGGTTCAGCATTTACAACATCTGTAGCATTAATGTTTGTATATTTGGAGATCCAAATGTATGGCAAATTTTTTGTTTTGAAGTTCAAATACACTTGAACAAAATTTGCTCATTTGAAAGGCAATTTATTTATTTATTTAGAAAATTGATATTTCCAAAACAATTATACACGAATATATGATCTGAGTAACCAGCTAAATACAACTATCATCCTGAATTCCAATTCCTCCCTCCTCAGTCCTCACTGGCATCAGATTGCCTGAACATTCACAAGCTGTTATAATAAATAGGCTACCAGTGAAGAATTATTGTGCCGTCAAAAAAAGTTGTGGAAACCATAAATGGGTCTGATCCATATTTAACCCATTTACGACTAGTATAGAAATATATAAACAAATAAATACAATCCCTTCTATTGGATTCCCGCTGAAACAAAAATTCTCTCCTGTTCGCCATGAAATCTCCTTCTACAAGATTACTGATAACCGTATCTCGGAAGGCCATTTTCATTTTCCTGGTAAATGTTTCTCATCTCCTCTCCATCTGTTTCCGTTTTAATTTTTACTTATGCATCTCTTTGTTAACTTTATGCAATCATCAACTTAAACTAATGCTACTTGACTTCAAATTTTCCATTTCCTATACTTGTGCTACAAATCGAATGTTTGATTTGGGGGTTGGCAGACAGGGTTTTAGATGGAAGTTGAATTTTGTTCTATAGATCTGTCAGTAATAACGAATAAGCTATTATAGGTTTAATTTGTCAGTTACGATTTCTGATCATACTCGTGCATTGCTATGCACTAGGCATTACATATTTTGCCTCTCAATGTTTATTCGTTTTTCTTTCTTTCTTTCTTTCTTTATCCATAACTGAAATCAACATTTTCTATGGCTCCTTGTTATGGATTGGGTTCATATTAATTTCATTTTGTTTGTCCGTATATTTAAACATCTGACCACTTTGCCAAGCAGCTCTTGCTTGACCCATACTTGGTACTTAACCAAAGAAGTGCAAGTGCATTTAACTTAAATCATTACCATAGCAATTGATATAATAATTCAATGGTAACAAAGAAAAAAATAAATAAAGCAACACTTTAAGTTTAGAGCAATGGCAGGCTTCTCGGAGAATTAATGTCAGGAGCACCTGGATAGTGTACTGCAGAGAGTGTCATCGTTCCTGCTACAGTGCACTTTCTGAGTGTTGCGGGTCATATTCCCCCGGTGCCATAGATTTATTCTTAAGTTTAAGGCTTTATAGGAGTATGATGTACTAGTGCATATATACACATAGAGACACACACCGATTGTGTCAGAGAGTGTAATTTAGATGGTACATTTGAAGCTTCATAAAATATGATAGCACTCATTGACTTTTTCATATGGGATTTTTGTTTCAGATGTCCAAAACAAAAAACAAGGACATGTAAATTAGAATGGAAGGGGAAAAAAATAATGTTAGGCTTTGAGTTTAATACCTCGTAGGAGTTTGATGTCCCAGTGCATACATATATTTCTACACATGTATGGAAATATGTTTAGTTTTGATGTACCTATTGTGAGTGTTTGATTTGAATGGTTCATTTGAAGCATCATAAAATCTGATAGCATGATTTTTCAAATGTGATTGTTATTTTTAGACGTCCAAAACAAAAAAAGAAGGGCTCGTAAATTGGAATGGAAGGGATATGCATCCTCTTGAAAGTTACTAGAATTATTTTAAGCTAAAATTCACATCCAAATCATATATATAAAAAACATTAGGCAATGTTCCTCCCTGTGTCTCTGCACTTCTTATTTTGTCAAGGCCTTTTAATGTTTTACTTTCATAAGAGGTTTCTTAAATTAGTTTGCTGTCCCTAAATCTTTTGAATCCTCTGTAGAGTTGTGACTATGATTTTATTATGTATTAGCTTTCCCATTTACACAGACTCTTATACTTCTAGACGTTTCTATACAGGCCATGATTCATATTGCTCTAGTTGGAGCAGATATTTCAGATACTTTAACAGTGTAAGATAAGCATCTCTATTTTTCACATAAATGTGTCTGAATCTTACATGGATGCATGTGCACAATGATAAAGATAGTTACAGGATTGTTATATGTGAATTGTTCACATAATTCACTATATTTTGACTGCATGTCACACTTCTTTCAGTCAAAGAGACTTCAAAGGATATTGGCCCTTGTTTGATTGTCCGCAATGTATCGGCAGAAAGGTTCCTTTCTTTATCTTCTTCTGTAGACAGTATCACACATTTATATCATTACTTGTTAAGCTACATTGATCTAGAATATTGAGCTATTATTGGATCACTGGTGTGACAATGTATATCATTCTTCAACTATATCCCTCACCTGCTACCCTTACTTGCATTTAGAGTGATAAATCAGGAAGCATTCTAATGCATGAATATAATGCTGGCAGAATATAGTTATTGCGCAAATATAAGAGGGGAACCAATGTAAGCAGGAAGAGTTGAAGACTTTCTAATGAAATCATGGTCCTCGTGGAACCAAAATTTTGATACCAGTTTAGGTTTCTAATCCTCTTAAAGCTTAACCAATTAGCAAATGCATAAAATAGTGTATGTTTCTCTCTCTGCGTTACCTTTAGTGATGGTCATTACTTAACAGTTAACACCTAGTTTAAGAAACAAGAAAAAGTAAACATAGTTTAAGAAACAAGAAAAAGTACTTGACCAAGGCTTTAAATTGCTTCCTATTTTACCCTTAAAGGAATACATTGATAAATCTCATTGTGCAAAGTTGCAGTAGCGACCTAGGTTGTGGATTTTTTTTAATTTTATTTTTGACTTGATTTGGTTTCGAGCTGTACAAACTATTACGATATTTAGGAGCATTTTTTTTAAAAAAAATTATGTAGAAAATTGCAAATAATAAGAATAATAAGATCATCATAGGACGCAGGATAACATGAGCTTTTGGTTAAATTAGATAAACACAAAAACACCATCTAGTACACATAGCATTGTCCATATAATAATACAGATATCTCTTATATTTGTCTAATGCTATATTGCATAATAATTAAGACACTGTAAATAGAGTACATAAACAGTTATAAATTAGTCCTCCTCCTCCTCCTCCTCCTCTTCATGTTCCTCAGTATTAGGCGGAGGTAGAGCTAGGAATTTATGTTAGTAAGTACATATACATATTTTATTTATTTATTATTATTTTTTTGACAAGTTAGTATACACATACATAGTTTATTTATTATTATTATATTTGATAAGTTTATGGAGTATTATTATTTTTTGATAAGTTAATACATGTATACATATTTTATTTATTGTTGTTACTCACTCTATTCCATAAAAAGAGTCCCATTATTTGATATTATTATTATTACTCTCTCTGTTCCACAATTGGAGTCCCATTTGTCGATCTTCTGTTAAACCGGTATTTCACATTGATTTCTCAGTTACGTTGTTTTTTCTCCGTTACACCATTATTTTCAGCGTTACAGCAAAATCTCACCTATACGCAGCCTTTATATTGATAGTGTTTGAAATTACAACTCGTGACTCGTTATCGGTCAATGACTAAGGAAACCAAACTGAGTCGTCAAGATCTCAGCAGCATGGCTGCTTCTTTGAACAGTAAGTGGACTAGAGTCCTCTTTATTTTCAACTTTCTTTAAAACTTTCCAAATATAAAGGTTATATAGTCAAATTGAACAAATAATGCATTGATATGTGCAATAGGGTCGCTTGTTATCTGACATTCCAAAATGGAAAGTATGGGTCACTCTAAAACCGGACAAATATTGATTATATAACTTTTTTCCCGACTGTACTCATCATTGATTATATGATTTTTTTGCAGTTGAAGTTCATCATTGTAATTAGCAAAGTTGTAGTTATAGAAATTTATAATTGTGTAATTTCTGTCAACTTCATGTATACTCTTTTAAGGAAATTAGGTATTGGTATCTTAAAGAATGTTATTGCAACTTATAAGCAGTTTTCTTCCCTTCTTTAAGCTTACATTCGTTTCCATTCCAATCCCGTAAGAAGGGGCCACATTTCAATTTCATATTAGTAGCCACTTATGTTGTAGATGTATTCATGGTCCTCCCGTTCCTTTTTTATTCCCAAGGGATGAGGTGGGAGTTGAGTACACGTCTGTGCTATATCATTCATAGGGTGGAAGGTTGGAGTTAGCATAAAAAAATGACTGTAAGAGTGATCTCTTAAAATTAGGCAAGAATATATTTATGCCTTTGCCCTTTGGTATACCTGAGACTGCATAATTGATGTCTGATGAGACATGAAAAAAATGTAGAAAAAGGAAATTGCATTGTAGAAGTTTCCATCTGATGTTTAATTGATAGTTTACCACCAACATCAGTGTCACTTTCAGCTAAATGACTTCAGAGTTGTGCACGTAATAGATGGCTGTTAGCAGACTATTTAAATAACTTTTCTTTTGTGTTAGGATTTGGAGAGCATCATGTTCCTTTTCCCTTTCTGTTTTTTTCTCTTTATTTCTTTTGATGAATGTGAGTTCACGTTCTCTTAATTGTTTTCGAGAGTTGAAGCAGGTTGGTACCTTAGTCAGGTGGAGGAGTTATATTGGAGAAAGGTTTTGAATTTGACATGGTATATGGGGTCTAAGCCTTTAGGTAAAAGTTGCACAGATTTTTGAAGACATGCTTTTATGTTAAGGGGCAAGTACCCACTGAAAAGGGGTCCAAAAATAGAATTTATTTAATATAGTCATCAGTTAATCTGTTTGCGGTTAATGGTTATGGAGGAGGAATCACTTAAAACTTTGCATTCATAGTGCGTTCTCAAACTTTTGCATTCTGTTAATTGAATTTATATTAATCTAATTAATAAAGTAATTTTATTAATTTGAATTATTAACAATTAATCTAATTAACAAGTTTTATCAATTTGAATTCAATCCAATTGTTTTGTGATATTGTTTTGATTAAAATAAAATAATAAAAATACTAATTAAACTAACAAATATTGGTTACCGATTAACACAGGAATACAATTTCCCCAATTGCTTTTCATTAATCGCTTTATCATATTCCCACTTAATTAATCCAATGAGTTGCTAACTAGGATTGCTTATCAATTTACTAATATCTTTCAATGATTAATAAAAAGACCTATTTCAGTTATTTTGCTACTTTCGTGCAAGACACTTAAAACAGATTCATTAAGCACAAACTCCTAACAAAGTTACGCATGACATATAAGTACTTTCGTCTCATATACTGATATGTTATCCTTAACAAGAATAAACAAATTCACATGTTATTATAATCAGATTTAATCTAAGATTTCCTCTTTCAATTTCATCAAAGATATTAAATTAATTGTTGGCCAACCAATTATTCAATCAAGCACAAAATATAATAATCAACTTAATAAGATCAATAAATGAGAATAAATATAATTTAATTATTGCATCACAAAAAGTTCCATTGTATCCCTAATTAAGAATTTAGTTCATTATCATAATTAAAACTAAAAAATAATCACTGCAAAACATCTTGAGTACAAAAATTATATTAAGAGGAAGAAGAAAAACTCTATCGATCATCTTCAATTTCTCCCTCCGAAATCTGTCTCGCAAAGTCTCCAATTCAATATCCAAAGGCTTCAACAGCAGTGTAGTCCCCAATTGTTGTGAGTCAGAAGATTCCCTAAAACTAAGAAAGAACTCCCTTTTATATTCCTAGCCAAACCTTATTACATAAGGGAAAATACAAATCCTTAATTGAGTCAACTTCTGTTCTCAAGGAAACCAAATCAGCATCAAAGTCGTCAGACTGGTGCGCCCGGTCCCTTCATATAGTGGCGTGGCCCGCGCTAGGTAAGCAGTCAAGTTCTCATTTCAAATTCCGTGACGCTTCGGTTTAGCTCAATAGTGGCTCACCCAGAGTGACAATGTACACTTTTTGCTATTTTCTCTCCAAATTCAGTTCTTTAACCTATTCAAACCATTCTCCTGCAAAATGAAACAAAACCCATCACAAGTAATATGAATACACCCAAAAACTCACAATATACCAAGCTAATTGAGATCAACTCGTAGGTTAAAAACCTACTCATCAATTTGTTTCTAAATAGTTGCTTATGATAATCATTGAATAAAGTCTGTAGTCGGTTATTCTTAATATGTCTTTTTGTGCAAAGGTTTGACTGACAAACTTTTTCTTTTTCTTATTTTTATTTTATTACATTTTAGGTGGTCAGAAAGAGTCGTTCTAAATCTCAATTTGTCTTTTCTTGTAAATGGGCTGCGTTTTTAAAGACTACAATGATGTTTGCTATTACACCTTGTATAGAAATGAATCATTTGAAGGGTGTCACTTTTCCTTTTTGCTTTGGGAAACACGTTAGTGTTGGTTTGTTTAATTAATATAACAACCAATAATACAAGTAAAATCCAGGTTTTAGTGTAGTGGAATGAGAAGCCAAGACTTCTAAAATAGCTAACTTAAATTATTCCTAGTGCAACGGTTAATTTCTTTAAATAAGTTTTGCTTATGCATGTTTTTACTACCAACTAGTGGCTCTCGCCTAGGAAGAAACTGTTGTTTATGATTTTCAACAGTCTCCTTTCTTATTTGTTAACTTTTATGTGTGTTGCTTTTTATTTGGACCACAAGACAGCTGGGTTGGAACAAGAGCCCCCAAACTCTGCCACTGCAGTTGGCAGTCGTCCACATGACAAGGTAATAAGCTTCTCTTGTTTTCTTTATAACTTGATATCAGCATAGTGATGCTTTCGTCCATCTATTTAATGCAGGATATTGACATAATAGTGACATACAGTGACATTTCTGGTGCTGTCCGAATCAGGAGTGTGAAGTCTAAGGACCTGTCTGCTTCCTGGGTCTGGAAGAACCCTATTGATGGAAACCATGACCAGACAAAGAGTTCTAAAGTATATAGTTTATGCCAATCTTTTCAACTTCAATCTCCATTGTCCAAGACTTCAAGTATATAATAGATAATTGGACATGATGTTCTGAATATTGTAGATATTTTAAATGTTTTCATATATTTCTCTCCCAGCCATTTGAAAATTCATTTCAAGATGAAAGGAGATTTGAGGACAGTGATGACCATTTTACTGATGAAAGTTCAGCTGGAGGTGAAATCCAACATCCACAAATGTCCGTGGTCCACCCAGTGAAGCTCAAACGTCGGGTAAAAATCAATGCTTCTATTTTGTTTCTTATACTCCCTATGTCCCACTTTTTAGTTGCTATGCTATTTTTTAATGCGTGGGGCATGGATTTTTATTTGTGTACCAGAAACAAATTTAAATATTTTATATATTTAAATATTTTGGAAATATATTATGAATATAACATTTAGAATATATTATAAATATGCATACCCTATACCTCAAAAGTTAGAATATTTAAATGTGTTTTAAAAAGGGGGATGCAAGGTATGTTAGAAAATCATGCTTAAGATCCGTACCATAAATATAAATACCTCAATGTTAAATATTTAAGTGTAGCAACTAAACTTGGACAAAGGGAGTATATGTTTTCCCTTAGTTGATTTGGAATCATGGCTTTTCTTGCATTTCAGAAATTACGCCAAGAAAGGAGGGACCGTCGAGTTGCAGAGCTAATCCAACAAGACAAAGAGATTGATAACCAGATGCAAGCAGCTGCAATTGAACGAGCTAAAGAGTTGGACACTACTGTCAAGGGTAAATACAGTATATGGAGAAAAGAATACGAAAATCCAAATTCTGATTCTACCTTAAAACTTATGCGAGATCAGATCATAATGGCAAAAGCTTACGCAAGCATTGCAAAAGCTAAGAATGAAAGTGGTCTATATGATTCTCTAATTAAACATTCCAGAAAAAGTCAGCTTGCAATTGGGGAAGCAAATTCTGATGCTGAACTTCAGCCAAGGTATTGCTGAATTAAGTTTCTCCTGTTTACTTTTATATGTGTTGGCTCTTGGTTCTTATGTGGGGTTTCTGTTCCTCCCCTCATCCAGTGCACTTGATTGGGCAAAAGAAATGGGTCACACGCTGTCTTTAGCAAAGGACCAATTATATGACTGTATTACAGTAGCAAGGAAATTCTGGGCCATGCTTCAGTCGACAGAAATGAATGTAAATGCGTTGAGGAAAAAGAGTGCATTCTTGATACAGTTAGCTGCAAAAACAGTTCCCAAGCCATTGCATTGCCTTCCTCTAGTGCTCGCAACAGATTATTCCTTACAGGGTTATGGAAACAAAGGATTTCCTAATAATGAAAAACTTGAGGATCCTTCTCTCCACCATTTTGCTATATTTTCAGATAATGTTCTTGCAACATCTGTGGTTGTAAATTCAACTGTGTTACATGCAAAGGAGCCTGAAAAGCATGTGTTCCATATAGTAACAGATAAATTAAATTATGCAGCAATGAGAATGTGGTTTCTTGTCAACCCTCCTTCTGATGCAGCTATCCAAGTTGAGAATGTGGATGATTTTACATGGCTTAATTCTTCGTATTGTCCTGTTCTACGTCAGCTTGAATCTTCCCGAATGAAAGAATATTATTTCAAGGCACATCAAGCGACTTCCATCACCTCTGGGTCCGACAATCTCAAATATAGGAACCCAAAATACTTATCCATGCTGAACCATCTTAGATTTTACCTTCCTGAAGTTTACCCGAAGCTGGATAAAATCCTGTTTCTGGATGATGATATTGTTGTTCAGAAAGATCTGACACCTCTATGGTCAGTTGATCTGCAAGGAATGGTGAATGGTGCAGTGGAGACCTGTAAGGAGAGCTTTCATAGATTTGATAAGTATTTGAACTTCTCTAATCCAAAGATTTCTCAGAATTTTGATCCAAATGCTTGTGGTTGGGCATTTGGTATGAACATTTTTGATCTAAAGGAGTGGAGGAAGCGCAATATTACTGGAATTTATCATCGCTGGCAAAACATGGTAAATTTTATTACTGTCCGACTTTCCCTTTCAAATGGATTTTTGATCAAAAGCAAAATGACCAAGGTCTTTTTGGAAGATTTATGTTATATATTTTTTTCCTACTCTCTGCTACTCTTTTTTTTTGTTTTTGTTCTCTTTTTTCCTTTTTTTTATTTGGGGGTGGGGAGAGAAGATATAGACAACCCTCTTATAATTAAGACTCCATGGGTCCCTTTGTTATTGAGACAATGGGGCCTCTATGACAACTAAATTGCTTTTATTTGTTGGACCATGATTGCATGCATAATACAAATGTTTTAGTTGTATGACCGTATCCATGTCTTCTTGTAAATTTGATTTTTAACTAGTAATTACCTTATTAGCTGGGTGTACAAGTCTTACATTGTGAAATTGGCTCGATTTATACCTTGTCCAAGTATCTTTTCTGGGTTGATTTCAGTCGAACCAGTGAGATTACTCTTTTCGTGAATGAATATTATGAACTTGTGGAAGCTTGGTTGGTTTATAGTTTTAAGTGTACTGTGGACTACTAGATTGAAAATGTCTTGGGAAAGGCACGTGCAGGGTTCAATTATGACAAATATTCATCTTTTTTGATTATCCTGATTGAATGATTTTTTAAAAACATTTTTTTGCTAATTTATGGGCATGAAAAAACGAAATATTATAAATTATTACCCCAAAATAGGGAAAAAGTATCAAGTTTTATCATCTTTATATTATGCTTCACTATTGTTTGGGATTTCAACTCGTGGATTTGTTTTGCAGAACGAGGACAGAAGTCTTTGGAAACTTGGTTCATTGCCTCCTGGACTGATAACCTTTTATAATCTGACTTATCCTTTGGACCGGACCTGGCATGTGCTGGGACTTGGCTACGATCCGGCCCTTAACCAAACAGCAATAGTGAGTGCCGCTGTGGTCCATTATAATGGGAACTACAAACCGTGGTTGGATCTTGCCATCGCCAAATATAAGTCGTACTGGTCTAGACACGTTATGTTTGATAATCCATATCTTAAGCTTTGCAACATTGCTGAGTAATGGTGTCATATTATTTCCAATGTTCATCTGTTCCGTCTCTCTTGTAACATTTGACTATGGTGCTTCTATGTATACAAGTTCAAAATGCCTTCCCAATCATGTGATTGTTTGTTGGGTAATGTTGGGGGTTTCTATGAGAAGTGATGTTTCATCATTTCATTGGTTGAGTAAATCTCTTTTGATTGGCTATGTCGTAAAGTATCTTTAGTGTTCAATTTGTGCCGAGTAGACAGAAGTTTAGTGCAGAATGACTAAGGTTGAGGGTTTTGTGCTATGGCAGTTGGGGATATCTATGATGCTAGTAATTTATGAACTATTGAAATGTACAGGGAATTGTTGTGGTTGTCACAGCTATAAGCTGCAAGTGTACATTTGGTTAAGTGATGGCATGTGGTAAAAGGAGATTGATATAAACATTGTTCTTTGTCCTGATTTTGCTTTCATATCATGTTTCTTAGGAGATTGATATCACTCCAAATGTTTGCACATATGGCCTCTTTCTTTAAAATCCAAGGACCGGTTTTGCTCTTGCGTACATTTCACGCACAACGACCAACAGGACTAACCTTTGCACTCGCTATATATTTCATCTCTCTCTCTCTCTCAATGATATGTAGATCTTCAAGATTTCAACCATAAACTACTCTCTGTCTGTTTGAAAATGAAAGTCTAATTTGGTTTGTTGGATTTTTCTAATCTATATTAAGGTTTGCATATATAAATTATTATTTTTTTCAATATCATTTTAATAGTATAGTATTAATAATCAAGAACAAAATATTTAAAAATTACTCACTTAGCCAAATCTGACCTTAGTATTTTAAAAATTAGAATCTCCCTTTGTAAAATAGAAAATAAATAAAAGTTTTAATTTTTTTTTATTTATCAAAAACCAGTTACTAAACCTGAAACTTTAATAATAATTAGCATCTAATAATACACGCGTGTGTAAATTATCTAAACTAAAATAATTTTTTTATAAATTTTAAAAATTAAATATAAAAATAGAAATTTTTAAAAAATTAAATAATACTAATATAATTAAAATTATAAAAATAAAATAATAAAAAAAATAAGTGGGACACAAAATCACCCACACGCCCCCACATATATTATAGTGGAGTATTATAGAGAGAGGAGATATTGTTCAAACAGTCTTTACTCACGAGTATGCCGCGTGTTCCATATTGGTGTTGACTAGCAAACTCCAACATTTACTTGCTTTACATTCTTTCATTTCCGTTCCTTTATTTTTACTGTTGCTTCGATCTGCCAGGACTACAGACATTCAGCTGTATCCGACGATGATTCCAGATACAAACAAGAGGGCTTTGGCTTTGGCTTTGGCTTTGGTGTTCCTCATCTCGGTATTTCTATTATTAAAGGCAAGAATTTTGTTCCCCCCCTCCCTTAATTTTTTTTTCTTTCTCCCAGTTCTTGATAAGTACTTCAGGTTTCCTTCTGATTCTTCCAAACATTGAATGATTACTTGGAACTTTAACTTATATTCCGTCTGATGACCTGATACCAAAACTGGGTTTGTACCCAACAGTTATAATTTGCTTGCTCAAGAGAAAGATCAAAAAGAACAGAGAAACTGATAATTGACTTCAGCCTGTTCGGCAGTGCGTTATAAGTTGGTCAAATAACTTATAAGTCATTTGCCAATATTAGCGGTTTGTCGATGACTTAATTTTTTATTGATTTTTAAGTAAAAAAAATAAGTAAATATTTGTAACTTATTTTAACATAACTTATAAATTATTTTAAAATAAATTAGTTTGATCATGTTTATTTTGCTATTTTTTATTAATTTTACTTTTAATAATTTTTACATTTAATTTTAACTCATAAATAATTATGAATTGATCATCATCATAATTTGTTTTAACTTATTTGCTTACTTATAAATGAAATGCCCAAAGTATAAGTCACGACCTAAAACAACTTATAAATAAACTTATATCTTAACTTCTTCGTGTTTTCCTTTTAACTCTCTTTTGCTTACCCATTTTGAATTCTTGGGTCCAACCAAGATCTATAAATTTTCAACATTCAGAACTTTCATTTCCTTTGATTAAACCAAATGGAATCTTAAACCAGATGAGTTTTTGTGATATACTAGGTCAATGTGCCACATTTTTGTATCTCTCTGATTAACTTAACTCGTTTTAATGTTCAGGTTTCTATATCTGCAGCTTTACTCAATGCAGGGCAAGGAAACACACATGTTCCTTTAGTCTCCCATCCCACATATGGGTAAAAGACCCCTTGAGTACTCAACTCCTATCACTCAATGCTTTTACATTGCAGGATGTATATATTTATATATTTGATAAGTAAATGACAGGACATCATAAATTGTTTCCTTGTGGCTTGGTTCCATTAGGATTACTTTGGAACTCAAACTGTGCTTAAAAGGATACTAAAATGATGACTAGTTATAGAAAGATAACCGTCACAGTTCACACCTTCTTGTGTTAACATCTTTCTTCAGTTCATATTGTTCCATTAACAGTTGTCTTGGAAATAATGAAGCTTTTAAAGGATCAGATAGGGCACTGGACTCTTAGTTTACTGGGCTTTTAGCTGTATACTTGAGAAAAAAGCTTCCAATTTCCATACTTTTCATACATATGTTGAATCTTAGTTTACCTCTTTAGGTATCCTATGAAAGGTTTGATTATCTTCATGAGTAAATAATTGACAAGCTCTTTTCAAAAAAATAAAAATAAAATAATTGACAAGCTTATAGATTCTTTTATATGTGCTATATGTATAGTCTTCCTTATCAGGATAATTTTCCTTCTTCCTTTTCCTTGTCAACCTAAGCTGAAATGACATGGCCACTTATTAACTTTGGCTTATGATTATCGATTGCCATTCTGTTTCTTGAATGTAATAGCTGGATAAACTGTTTTATTAATGACTATTAACTTCCATGTGATTATTTATTTCGCCTTGGAGTTTTGAAAATTTTCCACCATTTGTATTCTAATGAGTGATCACTGATCTTGTTCTGCTGACCAGGGAAAGGCATTCAAATGATTTTTGTGCTATGTATGATATATGTGGGGAACGAAGTGATGGAAAAGTTTTAAACTGTCCTTATGGTTCTGATGCTGTAAAGGTATACATGATTTGTCACGTTACTAGCTCCAGAATTATTAATCAAGAAAAGTTTTAAACTGTCCTTATGGTTCTGATGCTGTAAAGGTATACATGATTTGTCATGTTACTAGATCCAGAATCATTTCATTTGATTAATAATGTTATTCATTTATCTTTTGTAGCCTGATGACCTATTTTCTTCAAAAATACAAAGCTTGTGCCCAACAATAACTGGAAATGTTTGTTGTACGGAGGCGCAGTTTGATACTCTACGAGCACAAGTTCAACAAGTGAGACCTTATTTGTTTTTGTTTTTCTTGAAACTGAAATATTTTAGTGAATTAGTTTCTTTGAATGAGGTGAGACCAACCTACTTTTCAAGAATTATGTGATGAAAGAAGGAGTTGCATGATGATACTAAAACAGAGTAATTATGTAATCCTACTTATTGTTGGATATTTTCAAATCTGAAAAGTATATAATATATATACTATATATTGCCTTTATAACCAAATAAATTGTGTTGGTTCAATTGGCATGACTTGAAGGGTTTCAATAGTGATGTTATGGGTTCAATTCCTAGTAATTGCATATTGTATTTTATTTTTTAATTGGACCGTTGCATGGATTTTGGACCATTTGTTGGAAAAAGTACGCCAAAAATAATTTATATCCCAGGAATTACTTTTCCGTCTTTGTGCAATTAAATATGAAATCAACAAAACCAATTATGAGAACAAAAATAACAAATAACCATCCACAAGCAAGACACCAAAATTACGTGGAAAACCCTCTAAAATTAAGAGGTAAAACCACGGTCAAACTCCAAATCTCCACTACATCACTAATAATGGGCTTACAATAATCCTCTCAAGTTTTATGCCCTAAAACTTGAGGTTACACAATAAATTGAGATAGTTCAAATTTACCTTTAATTAGGTTGAGAAACCTAATTAACTTCACCACCCAAAAACACCCCAAGCAATAAAGTCTTTAAGCTTTCAATTGAATCGGAGATGATCTGGGATACTCACAAACAACAAAAGCGTAATTCTCTCAATTTATTCTTTTGGTATCTTCTTACTACCAAGCTTATCTCATGTATCAAATTAGACTCCCTCATAACCTTATTTATAGTACTCTTCCTAATCTATTCTATTATGGATTAGAAACAATTTATTCTCTAATCAAATTAGGGATCACATCTCCTTGTCTTGGTCACCAACCAATCTAACAAATAAATCATTTTCAACTTGGATTCTTTTTCATGGAATCTCCAATTTCAATATTGCTTCCATTAACTCAATTTCTAATTGGATTAATATCAAGTAAACCCCTTACTAGCTCACAAAGAAAATCAATTCTTTTACATCTTGGATTCTATCTCATGGGTGAGGACCTACACCCAACAATCTCCCCCCTCCAGAACCCGTGAGGAGGAGGATCACCAACCTGACTCCTTACTTGAGTCGATTCCAACGAAGTCTTGGTGAACTCAAGCTTCTTTGAATTTTCAAATATCTTCATGTCCCGGCTTTGTCTCATCGGCATGGTTCTTCTCAATGGGAGGATCTAACTCAAACTTGACTGATTTTTGATTGCCAAATTCATTCACAACCGTTTTGTACACTGGCTGCGAGCTATTACTTTCCTTCTTCACTTTTGATACCCATTTAAAGCGAAGAGCTTTTCTTTCGTGGTTTTCATGCAAGGCTTTTCACCCATCTCGCGCGGCTTTGTACCACACCTTTTTCTCGCGCTTAACTCCCCATCTTCAACACCTCTCACATGCGCGCAAGATCAGATTAAAAAAGTGTTCACCTTCTTACCTCTAGTCACCACTAGAGACCCTTTAGTGAGCTTTCAACGACCTTCACCAAAGTAACTTTTATAACCATTCTCATCAAGCTTACCAAATAGAGATCAAATTAAAGCGAATATCCGTAACATGTCCGACTTCTCTCAAGATCAACCCGCAACCTTTGTTAGTTTCCAAACAAATATCTCCAATGCCTAGATGCATTTCCGTTTTCCCATCCGCACGTGGCCAAAATCACCACCTCTTGTAGGATGTGAAGATTTCACCACGCTAAGTAGCATGGAGCAAGCACCGAATCAATAATCCAATCATTAACATGGCACTTGATCATCACAAAAACAATAGCTACATCAACGTCGGATAGATACCACAATCGAATCTTTATCCTCATCTTTTCCTTAGATTGCTCCTTCTTTAAAAATCTGCACTCGCCTTATGTGACCGACTTACGGCGGTGGAAAGAAAATTACTTCTTTTCATCTCTTGACCTTCCCCTGGATTTGTCATCTTCGAGGAGAGTTTCTCCCTTTGTTTTTGCCCCCTACTACGTATGCGACAAAAAAACTTGTGACTCAACGCTAACACCATAGTATCTCTTCGCCTCCGTTCCTCGTTAAACAAACTATCTTTGATTGTATCCATAGTCGTATTACCATTCGGGAGCGGAGTTACTCGATGATACAACCAGCGTCTCCCGGCCTATCGTGCAAAGAGCTCAACAACAACAAAACTCGCATCTCATCGTTAATGACCATCTTCATAATAATCACTCAAGTGTTCGCACCGGAGTTTCCATCCTTGAATTTAGAATTCACAAGCTTCTAATCAAAAAGCTTTATTTTTGCCTTCCTTTCATACATGGACTCCAATTTACGCTTGAGAGAACATAGGCTTTAGTTTTACGTGGCAACATGATGAAACACACTTTGATCAATCCACGATCCGGTCGGACAATAGTCTTCCTGTTCATCTTGTTCCACTGCGCGTCACTCTTGTTTGTGGGCTTAACTCCATCGTTGCAGTAAAGCAAATCCTCCATTCTTGGCTTCCAAATTGCATAATTTGTAGCATTGAGATTAATCATGCAAACTTCTTTGTCCAATCCTCCATTTAATTCGCACGCAGAAAACCACAAAAATAACTTTGGCTTTGATACCATTGTTGGGAAAAATCGCCAAAAAATAATTTATATCCTAGGAATTACTTTTCCGTCTTTGTGCAATTAAATATGAAATCAACAAAACCAATTATGAGAACAAAAATAATAAATAACCATCCACAAGCAAGACACCAAAATTACGTGGAAAACTCTCTAAAATTAAGAGGTAAAAACCACGGGTCAAACTCCAAATCTCCACTATATCACTAATAATGGGCTTACAATAATCCTCTTAAGTTTTATGCCCTAAAACTTGAGTTTACACAATAAATTGTGATAGTACAAATTTACCTTTAATTAGGTTGAGAAACCTAATTAACTTCACCACCCAAAAACACCCCAAGCAATAAAGTCTTCAAGCTTTCAATTGAACGGAGATGATGGCGGATACTCACGAACAACAAAGCTGTAATTCTCTCAATTTATTCTTTTGGTATCTTCTTCTTACTACCAAGCTTATCTCATGTATCAAATAAGACTCCTTATAGCCTTATTTATAGTACTCTTCCTAATCCATTCCTATTATGGATTAGAAACAATTTATTCTCCTAATCAAATTAGGGTCACATCTCCTTGTCTTGGTCACCAACCAATCTAACAAATAAATTTTTCAACTTGGATTCCTTTCATGAAATCTCCAATTCCAATATTGCTTCATTAACCCAATTTCTAATTGGATTAATATCAAGTAAACCCACTTGCTCACAAAGAAAATCAATTCTTTTCTATCTTGGATTCTATCTGTGAGGACCTACACCCAACACCATTGATTGCGTGGATTTTGGACCTTTACATGACCGTTGTATGAATCGTTAATGGATTTTGGACCTTTGCATGACCGTTGTATGAATTTTGTTGTGCCGATAAAATTGAGCGTTGCATGATTGTTGTGCTTGTCCATGTTTCTGTCCAGCGGATGGATTAAAACCAAGTCACAAACCAATGCAATGATTGAAGTCTGCACATTACAAAATCTATACAATGATTCAAATAATTAATTATTGGGTGAATCAATACAATGTTTCAACAGACCTCCTCCAAGGGGTGTTTGAAAAAGGTTGCAAATCTACCCAAAACAATTACTTCAATTATTCCAAATCATTCTCAAGTTCTTAGAAAAAATATCATTCTAATATTTTTTCTTTTTATAATTTTCTTTTCTCATTTATAGTTTTGCACTATATTTGTTTCTTACACAATAAATTCTAGTACAAAGTAAAATGTGGGTCTGTCTTAACTTGGAAAACTAATTTGCAGTAACCTACACAATAGTTAGGGGCGAGTATAGTCTTACGGAAAGTTTGGTTAACCATTCGATTTAGACGGTAATACTGTTGTTCTACATTAACCTATAAAGCAGGTTGCATCACTTATCTGGGAACTGGGATAGTCTAATTTGTTTCTTGCATTTTTTATTAAACATAATGAAAATTTCTTCGTATTTTTTTGCGTACATAATTATTAAAATCTACCTATGAAATTTAATCCTGATTCCTTTGTGTATGCATTTATCAAATTTTTTTATTTCAGGCTATTCCTCTTCTTGTGGGCTGCCCAGCATGTTTAAGGAACTTCTTAAATCTTTTCTGTGAGCTTTCTTGCTCCCCACGCCAAAGTTTATTTATCAATGTGACTTCAGTTTCTGAGGTTAGGCATTTTCTTTTTGGTGATTGTTTAATGTGATTTGGTTTCGTAGTTATAACTTGGACCTTTCATCTTCATCACTATATAATTTCATGTGTAAGTGATACTTTTCTTTTTCCTGTATTATTTATTACTCTCTCCGTTCCCAAAAGGATGATTAAATTTATATATGAGATAAAGTACAGGGTAAATATGTCCTTTAGTGGAGACCATTAGTATAAAAATATAAAAGTACTTATCACTTTATATAATCTTGTGGGACCACTACGGATAAGTTTAGAACTTTTTTACCTCTTTCCTATACTTTTACTTTTTTTAATATGTGTACAAATTGTACTTTGCTCATTTGTCTTAGCAACTGCCTTAGAAAGCAAGTTCATTAATCCCAGGTATAATGATCAGATGTCCATGTTTATATAGAAGTAACGTCGGCAAAAACTTACTAAAAAGTAGGTTGAGAAGGAGTTTAGAAATTTGGGAGATGTAGTTTGATACATCTATAAGATACTCCCTCCGTTCCAAAGTATATGATCAATGTTAACTTTTTAAAAGTCAATTTAAGATATTTTCAAATTTAAAATTGACAAGATTCATTTATATTTTCAAAACTAGTATTCTCTGTCCCCAAAAAGATGACTAAAAGTACAATTTTTTTGTCCTTTTGGATGAGATAAAGTACATAAAGTGAAGGGTAAGTAAGCTATTTAGTGGGGTCCATTAGTATAAAAAAAGTACTCATCACTTTATATAATCTTGTGGGGCCACTAGTGATAAATTTGGAACTTATTTACTCTCTTTCCTCTACTTTTACTTTTCTTAATATGTGTACAAATTGTACTTTGCTCATCCCAGGGACGGAGGGAGTAGTATTTTTAGATAGTTTAAAATATCTGTAATTGTATTGACAGTATTAATGAATTCTTATCAATCTGAATTTGTAAATGTTTCAAATTGACCATTCAAAAATCAAACATTGATCTTATATTTTGTAAAGGAGGATGTACTATGTTTCCTATTCTCATTCATTTACTGATTCCATCTGGTTTTCCTTGTACTTCACAACCATTTGCCATTTGCAGTAGTGGTTTTATGTGTTATGTCTTGTCCATTTTATTACATCTATATAGTAATGACATGGTTGCTACATCATTGTGCATCAAATATGGTGTTCAGTTACACATGGCGCCATCAGGATGCAATCTAATCTCAAAACTTATTTTGTTAGTTGTTTAATTTCATATGTTTCTTCATAATATGTATTCATTCATAATGTAACTATTCCTTCTCTTGTGATACGCAGTAAACACTAGATGTTGAGTATTATTGGTTTTCTTATCTATCCTTAACCCTTTTATGTATTACATCTTTTAGGTTAATGGCAGCTTGACTGTAGATGGCATTGACTACTTCATAACTGATACTTTTGGAGAAGGGTTATATGATTCCTGCAAGGAAGTGAAGTTCGGTACTATGAATACAAGGGCTATAGAATTTGTTGGGGCGGGTGCTGAAAATTTCAAAGGTGACTAATTCTTTTTGAATATGCATCCATCCATCCATCCATCCATCCATCTTTATCACACACACTCTCTCTCCCAGTCTCCCTCATATCTGCATATTAATATATCATACCCAAACATGTAGTTACATAAATAAATATCCTACTACTTACCATAATTATGTTTGCTATCACTCTTGTCTTGGTAATTAGGGACGGTCCAATGAAGCCCTATGATTTTTTTGGATGAAATTTCCTTATATATTGTTGATAATGATATAACAACAAAATAATTGCTTTTATCTACTTTCTGTTTGTTGCCTCTTTTTACTTGATGACATAAGAATATTCATATTTCTACGTTCATTCCCAATTGTTCTTTTCCAGAATGGTTTGCATTTCTTGGTCTGCAAGCAGATCTTGGCTTACCTGGTTCACCCTATGCCATTAACTTTCGTTCAAGTACTCCTGAGTTATCTGTAATGGAGCATATGAATGTGTCTACTTATTCTTGCGGTGACACTTCACTGGGCTGCTCTTGTGGTGATTGTCCTTCATCTCCTACATGCTCCTATCCAGAACCTCCTCCACCCACAAGGGAATCTTGCTCATTTAGAATTGGATTTCTTGAGGTAGGGTTTGGTTAATGCATATTTATCTTATGTTTTGCTGTTCCATTCATTCATGGCATTATGCTGAGGACTTGATTTGTATCAGGAAACTCATATTTATTGGTTGCTTTATGCAGGCTTGTATTTTCTTCTAAAATATTTCATTTAACTTATCGCTGCTGTTATTTGTTGCCTGCAGGTCAAATGCGTTGATATGGCATTGGTTATATTGTATGTTGTTTTGGTTTCTGCTTTTTTTGGGTGGAGCATGTTTCACCGTACGGGAGAAAGGGGGACTTCTGAATATGGAATGGAACCATTGTTGACTGATGTGGATGAAAGTGAAGTCAATTATGTTAATTTCCAGAAGAGTGAGATACAGGTGCTTCAATTTTATGTGTTCTGCACCAGTAATTACTTCTACATTCTGTCCTCAGCAATGGTTAAATCTGTAGTTCAACATTATGGTTTAATTAATCAATATTATGTGAGGTCTATTGGTGGTTTGGTTGTAGAATTGTTGATTGGTGATAGGTAAGTACAGTAATATGCCTTAGTTAGCTATAATGCTCAAAGAAATCTTAAGCGTTTTAAAACATCTGGAAAATATGGGTGATAAAGATTCCATAATAAATTTACTATAGGATAATATTACTGCTGTAAAACATTGTTGTTGATCAATAGAGTATAATACACTATGGTTATTACCAATACTACTTAGCAGGAAAAAAAATGTTGCCAATACTAGAATTGTGGTCTTATTCTAAGTATGTGAGTGAGTGTGTGTGTGTGTGTGTGAGAGAGAGAGAGAGAGAGAAAGAGAGAGAGCGAGAGAGCTGAACTCCTAGCTCTGAAACAAAATTTCTTTTATCGAGACAGCATCAAGTGTAAGGCTAATTTAATTAGATAACCATCCAATAGTATGGGAGAGCTAATATTGATATTGTTGTGAATTTAGCAAAAAAAGAAGAGGATATTGTTGTGTACATCTGTAATATGTTTTTCTGTTGGTATCACATTATATAATTGGGAGTAGCTATAAATAAATAGTAATACAATTCCATCTTTACTTGTGAGAGGTTCTTTGGCTTAGTGATGTTTCTTCGTACATATATATATTTTTTCTTCTTCTTCCTAATACGTTCTTATTACTTGGTTATTCTATCTTTCTTCGATTCATATTGCCCCCATTTTCAGATTTGTGTGTAGGGAGGGTGTCAGCTTCTCTTCGAACTTTAATTGTTCTCGCAGCCAAAATTATTATGAAGTAATGTATTATCCTTTTTACTGCTGCTTCTTGTTCATTATTCTTCTCTTCAGATGCATGAGTGTGGTTCTGGGTGTCCTTTGGTGGGTTGCTTACAAGTCCTATTCCATTTTTTGATTAGTCAGAAAATCCTACCTGCTTTCTTTTAGCCTCTTATATGTGGAAAGCTAAGGTGCCATAAAAATTAAGGGTTTTGTTTGGTATGTATCCTCATTAGCTTTGATACTAATAATTTGCAAACAGCATATAGAGGCTTTAGAAGGTACTATTCTTAGATCAGTTTTACGTATAAGCAATAAGACTAGTAATCATTTGGTTCTTTGTTGTCATATGGATAAAAGTTTGTGGTTTTTTTTGTTGTTGGTGGTGAGGACTGGCTGTGTTTTTTTCGCTAGACTGGTTCTGTAGGCGGGATTCCATGGTTTTGGAGGTGGAAGGAGTGGAAGATGTCAATTTCTTTTTGGGAAACCAAAACAACATAGCATAACAAATGTACCTTCCAGGCTATATATTTCTCAATTATTATGGATAGAATGCAAATATATTTCAGTTTTCAAATGCAAAAACTGATGATATGCTTCAAGTATAATGTATATGTTCGTCTATGCGCACGAGCAGTAAAGATTAACAGTATGGTGCTCCAGGTTCTGACTATTTTTATCAGGCTACTACTTTTTTGTTTTGTGTTGTGTAATTGTTTTTGTAGGTTTGATAATGCAATACGTTTTCCATGATTGCAGGTTCATGAAAGGGTTCCTCAATTGACAAATGAGGTTCAACTATCGATTACTCGAGGGCGCATGTCAAGTTTTTTCAGGTTATTCCCAGTCATTGCGTTTTGTCTTTATTGTCCCCTTTCTATTCCATGGTTTATTGATTGATCTTTGCTACTATCTGCAGGAGATATGGTGCATGGGTTGCTAGAAATCCTGCTGTTGTGTTGTGTTCATCATTAGCAGTTGTTCTTATACTTTGCTTAGGCCTATTACGTTTTGAAGTGGAAACACGGCCTGAAAAGGTTCAGATTTACTTCTTATTTTCCTAGAAATTGTGAAACAAAGCTTACAGACAGGTCTCCTATATGTGCAATTTTTTGGATTATTTCTATGAAGCATGGTTCATGAATGCTTTAATGTATGGAATAGGATGAACAATCATTATCTGTCAGTTAATTTCTCCTCATATTACAAGAATCATTTTAGGTCTTATATATATTCCTATATATAACTAAGCTTTTTGCATCTATTACATCCTCTATAGGGAGCACTCCAATTAATTTTCGAGATATTTTTGTTATTACACCTCTCTTTTTGAGAATTATGTTGATTTTTGAAGATGGTAGAAATGACTATACATACAGCTTTGGTGATATGTTAAAGTGGAACACCTTATAACTTATAAGGCATAGCGTCCGGTGCCTAATAAGTTGTATTTATCAAGAAAGAAGAAGATAACTAATGATCAAGTTGTGTTTGGTTACTAACTGAAAATAGAAAGGTTGTGGTAAGAGAGGTGTGGATAAATCACACCATGCTCAACGTTATAATTGTATGCTTTATATTATTGTCTGTTTGTTTTGGTGGTTTCTTTCAACCTTTGGTCGAGTTGAGCCTGGATAAAGGCTCAGTCCATTATGATAAGAGCATCTTGGTCACTTTGGCCCACCACAAGCTCACTTAAAGACTAAAGTTAGGATAAGTTATTGGTGTTCTTAGTAATAGATTCAAAACCTCATATGCAGTTTAGTCTATCCTAAATATTTCGATATGGAACCGGGGTTTCACATTCCTCCCCACTTATACCCTTAATGTCCTCCTTATGGTCCACATAGTCGTTAGGATCAACCCTGTTACTGTACGATTCTAGAGGTGGGGATTCTAGAGTAGGCTCCTATGGGTTCTGGACGTGGATCGTGTGTGTTTTAGACGGGTTCCGATGGGTTCTAGAGGTGGATCCTACCACCCATACGATGTAATACTTATCTACATATAACAACTAGTTCCCACATCAAGTCAGAGCTTTGCTCTATTACCATATATAACATATATAACGCCTAGTCCAACGTCCAAAATGCACTTGGTCTATGATAAGCCTACCCAATAGTAATGACAAGTTATTGGTGCTTTTAGTATTAGTAGTAGAGTTAAGACTTTATATAGTGTTTATTTCATCCATTTGGGACTGAAGTTTTATACCTCCATTTAAAACCCTGACACTACCTAAATCAACCTTAGCTAGTTCAAGACTCTCAAAGTGGCTCCCGCTTCTCATACCATTACTTTGCCATGCGTAATTGGTTAGTTCCACACCTAGTTAGGTCTTTACTCTGATACCTTATAATGACTTGATCACTTGAAGCCAGATTGAGTCTCTAATCAACGCTCATCCCAATGTCCTAGAGGACCTAGGTCCAAGGCTAACCTAGAACTCCTATTGCCATGCATTTTTTGTAAATTGGATATTTTTATTCTGATTTGTGGTACAAGAACTCTAAAATAAAACCAAGACTGAAGATTCTTAGTGGAAGATAATGATCTTTTTATTTCAATGAGTGAGAAACCACATGATTTTCATCCTATACTTTGCTTTGAAATGGGTTTGACAGCCCAATTTATAAAAAGTGCCACGTTACACCCAACTTTGATGAAGAGTTTTTAAAGTCCACCCTCAATCCTCTTAATTGGTCAAAAATGACCGGAAGATTTAGTCAATCACCAATTCTAAAGTTAAAATAGATAATTACTTTTTAAAGATCCCTCTTAGTCCCTTCAACCACCGCCTCCTCGCGCTTTTTCTATTCAATCATCTCTTAAATCGCCATCACCACCGCCTCTCTTTTTCTTTCCCTTTCCATCTCAAAACCAACCGCTGCTTCTCTCTACATTCAAATTATCAGTCTAAACACCTAATTTTGGATCTGTTCCGGATAATGGAGATTCACATCATCATAGCCAACAACTAGGATTCATTCGACACTAGGGCCATGATAAAGCGTTCGATGGTAAGTAACTGAAAGAACAGTTTTTATTGTACCATTGATGATTCTAATTTGGAATAGAAGACTGGATGTTAATCTCCGGCAACTGAGAATTTCAAATTAAAGAAAGGGCTCAACAATTTATATCATGCTTTAACAAAAATAATTTATAACTTTATCCTATCTTGCCAAAACACAAGCTAGAGCATAAGTTTTCTTATGCAGAAATGGTCCTGAAGTAGCCATTTTTGCTTAAGTTGCCTAATAATGGTAGATTATGTTCTACAAGTTATTTTTAACCTTTATTATTCCTTAGTCTTAGAAAGTTAACTACGTGGCGTCATTTTGGATGACTTTTACAACTGAAATTGACAATATAGTATTCTTAATTATAGAACATGTGATGGTATAAATCATCTGAAAACTAATGACGGTTTCCTGAAGAAGCCAGTGTGCTAATCTGAATGCTCATTTTCTAAGCTGTAATACTGACACTATAATTATCCTCTTTTTGTCAACTTAATTATGGAATTTTGTCATTGCAGCTCTGGGTAGGTCATGGGAGTAAGGCAGCAGAAGAGAAAAATTACTTTGACAGCCACCTAGCTCCTTTTTACAGAATTGAACAGGTGCCTAATTTATGCTTAATGTCCAGTTTGAAATTTTCTCTTTGCAGTATGAGGAACACAAGTATCTTCTTCTTTTCCTTTTTCTTGGGTTGATTTATATTATTTATTTCATTGGATTGTTTTTTTTTTCCTTCGTAGGTTTTATTCCTTCTCAAATTTGTGCTTTGCTTAAATAATGTATATTGTATGCTTACCACTGCTAAGGCTTGCATCATTGCATTAAGTCTACAAGTAAAATGACCATGCTTTGACCAAATCACCGTATAAGGTCAAGCAGTAAATTAATCAGGGTTCGGAACTCTGAAAGAGCAGTTCAAATTTTACTTGTCGTTTAGTTACAGCTTAAGCTCTATGTTTAAAAGTAATCCTAATAGAAAACTCACTGTTAATCTGTAGCTTAAGTATGACTTGACAAGTCATACTTGTTCACCTGAAATCACTTTGGAAATTATTATTTTTTGATGCTTGAGCCATTCTTTGTGCTGTGCAACTAAAATCTGAAGTTCAACTATATTGATCATATTTCCAACTGACTGGCTTATTAGTTATTTCACTTAAAAAAGTTATTGCAAAATTTTCGTGAATTTTCGTGAACTGTTACCACAGTATCAGATTTCTCAATGCTATAAATATCTACAACTTCTTCTGTTAACAAAAAAAAAAATCTACAACCTTAGCGAAGTTGTTCACTGACTGCTTAGTAATTAAATTTCGGAGTTTAGACTGATGAAGTTGGTGCTTGAGAACAAACAAGTACCTCCTACGAAAGGCCTCAACTGCAACACACAATTCTCATATTGAAAAGTCAAGATGCCACATAACGACCTGACTCGAGCCCACCACATTTTTTGATGAGGGACTTGGTGTTACAGTCTGCGTAAATAAACTCCTGATGTCCTCATGAAGTTCATTAGGTCCTGGCTCATCCCAGCACCCTTCCGATGTAGGCTAACCCTAGCACCTTTCCGATGTGGAACGTAGATCAGCTCCTCTACTGTTTACCTCACTATAGATATCACCACACTTTTGCGCCGCATGTCCCTTTCTTGGGTAAGAGAAAGTCAAGTACCACAGAGTTGTAATACTAGGTTGGCTGTGATTTCCAAGAGCGCATAGGCTCATCTTTTCCCACAATGCCACATCAAGCTCACAAGAAGAACTGAAAAGTTGTTGGTACTCTTAGTAGTAGAGTTAAGATTTTATATATAGTTTTATCTATCCCACATGTTTTGATGTGGGTTTGGGGTATTACATGACATGAAGACTACTTGAGAGGTTCACAGTCTTTTTGATTTGTCCAAGATCCTCAGTTCTACTTTTGTTGGTTGGCTTTCTGATCTTTTATGTTGTTCTAAGTTTACTGAATAAAATAGGCCTGGATGGGCAATTTGTTGTAGGCTTATACTATATAAAGTATCCCAAGATGCTTTTTTCGTTGCCCTATATATTGATTATTTTTTGTATGTAGTGAAGAACTATATTGAAGCTTACAGTTGTTGAAGAGTGAAGTACGATTCTAGGTCTCATTTCCTAAGCTTCACCCTCTGCATTTCCTACATTCTGTAAGATTAATTAAGCATATAGCTCTGGCATAAGACAAACAGATTGCTCCTCCAAAGACGAAGCACCCCAAGAACAGATGGCTTTCTGCCTGAGAGATGTGGAGACGGCTTCCTAAAAATTTAGCCTGGATGAGGTCGGCATAGAATGAAGGTACGACCCTATTGTGATATTGGCAAAGCCAACCAACCTTCTGGGATGCTGGCGGAGAAAAGTGGGTGTGGAGACTTGGATTGGGGTACAACGTTGTTGATCGATTTCACAATCAAAACATACGTGCAAGTATTCACGGTCAACAAGTAATAAAGTGAAAGTAAATATCGTTCCCACGAGGAATTATTTAATAGAAATCACCAAGTACTAGTTCTTAACCAAACTAATTTTATTTAAAAAATCGATTTAATGTTGTGAATTAAAATATATAATTAACCTACTACTACTACCACTAGTTGAAAATCAGGTTATGGAGATTTAAGATCACAACTTCACTTATTACTTCACTTATATTAAAATAATTCTTATTAATTATGCTCACTATTCTGGATTGTTAATCAGGAACTTAGTAGTATTTATAACCACCTTCCGATGCATCACAAACATATTAATCCAAATCCACAGTTAATAGAATTGAATCAAACACCTTTATTAACTAATTCACTATATCCCTATGTGAATTACAATTAAAAAGGATTTAAAGCACATGTTCCCTATCAGATTACATGCGGCGTAAAGGCATATCCCTATCCTAAACACAAATTATGATTTTCAACACCATGCAGAAAACACAATCACATGCTATTATGATCAAATCTAAATCTATATTTCATCTCTCAAATCCATATAGATTATCATGGTAATTGTTAGCTAGACAATTAAACAATTATACTTAATCATAATAGACAATCCATAGAATAGTTCGCGATAATTAATAAAGAAGTATACTAAAATAAACTATCCAATAAGATCCGTTGCAATCTTAAACAAGAATTTAGTCCATTGTCATTGAATTAAAATCAAGAATCACAAATCGAATAGACATTAAAAGACAAAAAGAAGTAGAGGAAAGAATGAAATATGTTGTATGCAAATCTAATGCTCCCCTCTTGCTCCCCGCTCTTGATCTTCAATGATCCCCAAGTTGCTTCAATCTCCAACAATCCAATATAAACTAGGGTTTATGTTCTAATCTAATAGTGTTTTATCTAATCTAATCTATCTAATTCCCCCTTTATTTCATGCCTCCCATCATGTATTTATAGGTTACAAGTCCAATTTCTAGCTTAGGAGGAAACTTAATCCAATTTGGAGTAAAAAAGTGTCAAAATTAGTCCCAAAATGTGTCCCAACTTTACAGGTTCGAGCCAGCGCCAGTAGCTGCTCACGATCTTTGGGAACACTGCCTTCTAGCGGCCCGCTACTGGAAATAGGCTAGGAATGGGGCTACGACACCTTTGGCCTCTTTCTAGGAAATTTTCTGCTCGACGCGTCCTTTGGGAAAATGGCCATAACTTCTTCGTCTCGAACTCCGATTTTGATTATTCAAGATGTTCAAAAGAGAGACGTAGATCTACAACTTTCAAAGAGTTTTTCGAAATAAGGTCCGGAGCAATGCTGAAATTGGTCCTGAAGTGGCTGCTATGTAAATGCCAAGCCAGAAATGCGAATCTAGCAACCCCAAACGTCGATCCAAGTAACTTTTGTCCCAATTCCTACAAAACAACGTAAAACATGCATGAATAGACACAAACACTTAAAAACTATTCTAAAAGACTTGAGAACAACAATAAATTAAGCCCGGATGTGTCCAATTTATGGGTATATTACCCATTCATCAAACGTAATTAGGAGAGCCATTCAATTTAGGGCAAGACAATGTCCCAGGGGTGGCACGGGTGGTATGTTATTTATGACTAACCTTTTCATTCCTTCAACATACTACATCTGAAACCCTAAATCTAATCCGTTTCCTTCTTTGCTTGCCAACCCCAGAACTTCTAGAAACTTAAAGAGCGGAATTACGTCCTCATCTACTATACATGGTAGTATTCACAGCACCCAGACCAGGCCTTCATAATCTCCTTCCCTTGCCACTCTTATTCCTCAAATCCTTACCCTTCTCCTGGTCATCCTGTTCATAAAAGCTACTTTCTTGATCGATTTCCTCGATTTTCAGCTATAATCTGGTCCAAATCCATTTTTTCTTCCACTACAGTGTGGTTGACCAGAAGGGGTTCTGGGCCTCTGGCATGCTGCATAAATTTATTTGGCTTTGGGTGATTATGGATTACTGCTATACACACAGATTTCAAACTTAGAACTTCAACTGTATCTCATATACTTCTTTATACTCATACACTACAGGTCTCTATTTTGTGATCAGTCCTAGATGAATGTTATGCAGGAAACACGTTGATCTCTTCTGGGTCTCATGGTGATAAGGTACAAAAGAGAGGTTTAATCAAAATGCGCTACCATCAGCAACCCAAGTAGCTTAAATCTACAAATTTTCTTCCTGGAGTTTGAGTGATCTTATTAGTGACTGTATGAAAGGGAATAACTTGTATCTTGGGATGTGGATGGTAGCTGAATCAGCTGAAGAGAAGCATTAAGAACCAAATTTACCCTGGCGAGTAGGGCCTTCTTTCTATTCACATATGGATGAAAATGGAAACTAGAAGTCATCGCCTATTCAATCTCCAGGAGTTTACAAGATCTTAAAAAAATTGTTTAGACCGACTTCACTAAGTCTTGAATCTTGTTGATGATGATTTTATGAACATTCATTTTTCTCTATTTATATATGTTATACTATTATTTTCCCATCCTTAGGTTGGTCTGACTGTGATTTACAAGTGGAACTTGTGGAGATTCCGATTTCCTATCTTTCTTAAGTGAATAAATATATAAACAATATCGATATCTGGATCCCCTAATGTATTTCTCTGGAACTTCCTTTATGTTCAGGGAATAACTCTCCTCATTTCCATGATTCCAGTGCATGCTATCATTGATGTTTGTACTTCCAAAATTTGAGAAGTGATGTGTTTGTGAGTGAGTTTACTTCGCGTAATCACATCTGATTTTTACTGCAGCTAATATTAGCAACCAAACCAGATCAAAAGCGTGGCAAATCACCTAGTATTGTAACAGAGGATAATATCCAGTTACTCTTTAAAATACACGAGAAGGTATTTGACTTCTTGCTTCTACTTTTTTGAACAGACTTTAAAGGTGCGATTTTGAAAGAAGATCATGTCTGTCTTTTGCCTTTTTTTTATTCAATTTGACAGGTTGATGGAATTCTTGCAAATTATTCTGGGACTCCGGTAGTTCTTACCGACATTTGCTTGAAGCCTCTTGGCCAGGATTGTGCTACTCAAAGTGTTCTGCAGGTTTTTGCATATTCCTTAATTCTATACTCTTGTATTGAGGCTTGCATCTATCATTGCCTCATTGATTGCACTAACAGCATCACCAGTCTCAACTGAACAGCATTGTTGTTCATGAGCAAGCAATGTAACTTGGTTTTTGCAAAAGGTCCAGTGGATACATGGTTGACATGTAAAGGATGTTTTCATAAGCCTCCTATTGAAACTCTAAGAGGGAGAGAAGTCTTTATGTTCTACGCACCTGGATTGTTAGTTTAGACAATCAAGAGACAATGAGCATATAATATTTTTAATTTAGTAACGAGTCAATTATGAGACAGTTACCACACAAAAGCCTTAACTTTAGATGGTTCACTTTAGGCATATATAAAGACCTTAATTTTAAATGGGGCTTTAGCCATATAAAAAAATGAGAACAAACCAGCTGCTACTGTATGTGTGGTTTTACTTGCAAATTCTAGATTCAGTTAGTTTTCCTGGTCTTTTGAACTGAATTTAAAAAAAATCATTTCAAAGAAATAGGAGCTAGAATAGCATTAAGAGTGAACTGTATGTTCTCTTCATTTTTGAGCTTTTTGTATTCTTTTGTAAAGTTTGTGTATAGCATGTTTGTTTATAGCCCACTGACTTCTGTATTTGGAGTTTGGTAATGTATTTTCTTTGTTTGTTAAAGTTCTGAGATTTTTTTGATACTCACTAATAATCTTGTCCCTTTTTCTCCGTCTTACAGTAATTCAATATAGATGATATTTTAGCTTTATTTCTTCCTTTTCCTGACAGTGCTGCTTCTGGGATAATCTAACTGCTTTGTTTTCTTGACTTGTTTATATTTATGAGTTTCATTGTCAATCAAAACAATAATTGTCCGTGTTTGCTTGTTTTTCAATGGCGCATAGTTCTTCTTGTACTGTCTTGTTCATTATTTAGATCTTGTAACAGATCCCTTACCGATATACATTCCTGTTTTCATGGTTGACGTGATTTGAACTGTAAGAAGTGGGATATCCGGTGGTGGTAGAATTACATCTTCCTAGTGTTGATATAAAAAGATTTTGTTTTTTGACAGTATTTCAAAATGGATCCTGATAATTATGACGATTATGGTGGAGTTGAGCATGCTGAGTACTGCTTTCAGGTATGCATTGATAACCAGCCGTTTGTTTTTATCTACTCAACTTTTCAGAATCTGAAATTAGGTGTAGATGCAGACTGATTTGCTGCATTAACTATATGATTATATATATATATATTTATTTATTTATTTATTTATTTATTTTTTTTTTTTGGGGGGGGGGGAGAAAAGAAGAAGATTTTATTACAGAGAAGAAGATACAGGAGGGAAGACAAGGAGTCCTTCCTTAGAAATAGACCCATTGTATTGAGGTTTACAGCTTCCTTAGAGCTTACCAAAAGATGTGAGGGGTGTTTGTATAGATAATGATAAAAAAAGAGAGTCCATGTTTGATAAAATATTTTATGTCTATTGATTCATGAATAGAAGATTTTTAGATTCTTGTGTGGAACCCCACTTGGGCATTGTTACTAAAATGTTATATGCCAAACCCAAGGGGTGGGTGAAATAGTATATGCCTTGACGAATAACCTCAAGGTTAGTTCCAGTCCTCATACCAGTGGCCAAAATCACTTATATATAAAATGTGTTATATACCTGATTGATATAGAATACACATTACTTTTACCAACTGTGTCATGCCTCTTTTCAGCATTACGCTTCTGCAGACACATGCATGAGTGCATTTGAGGCTCCCCTTGATCCAAGCACTGTTTTGGGAGGATTCTCAGAAAACAAATATTCTGAGGTAATATTACATCTTTGCTTTAAACTTTATGAATTTCAAAATTAGTAAATATGTCAACATTCCCACTACCAGACTCATCCTCTGTTTTGGTCATTGGAGTATATACTAATCATATATCTCTTATATATCAGGCTTCTGCATTTGTTATAACCTACCCTGTAAACAATGCTGTCAATGAAGTGGGCAATGAAAATGGGAAGGCAGTGGCTTGGGAAAAAGCTTTCATACAATTAGTGAAGGTTTTGACAATTATTACTGATTTGTGATTTATACGGTTGTGTTATCTTTATTTTATTTTATTTTTGGTTGATAAATTACTAAAGTTATTCACTAAGGCGCCAAAAAGGGGCGCCATCCCAGTATATGCAGAATATACAAAGAGCAGGCGGATACCAAAAGTTTACTTTCTAGGACCGGTGATTAGAAAAAACAACTTGCAAGAAACATCAAATCCCAGCTCCATGTACAAACAAGCTCGCTACAAAAACCTCAACTCTCCCAAAAACTAGTAAAGGGCACTACAAAACTAGGATAGGCCTCATCTGTCAAAAAAAAAAACAATAAGCTCAAAGACATGTATTTGACATGGAGTGAAGACTTCTCCAACCAACTCTGATCCTGTGCATAGGTCATAAAAAACTGTCATCTAGGCAAGGTCTCCATCTCTCCTCCACAAAAAGATCCATTAAAAACATATAATACCCTGATGAATATCCTCTTCCTCCACCACATTCTCCCCAATTTAATTACTTTGATAACATGGATTTACCGCCTGATGGAAAACTGTAGGTGTTCCCATCTTCCTCCCGAAGCTGCAACTCTGCAACCACAAGCCTGTAACTTGTGTCTCTAATAAATCTCTTCCGCCCTGTTAATATTGCCCACCTCCCCCTTAAGCTCCTCCCATCTCAATCTTTACTTTTCTGAAAGACTACTTCTACTCTCTTCCTCATCAATACCACAGTTCTCATTTAGATCCCTTACTATTTGTCCTAAACATATCTGTGCCTACACATGCCTCAAAATCTCCCTATTTTACTACTTCAAATCCTCTAATAATTTTAACTTGTCACAATGACAAAACTAGGCTATTGCCTCAATAACCACCAAGGCACCCTCTCACCATCTCCACAAATTTCAACAACACTAATAGGACTCTTCACCCTTCTTAAATCTCCACTATTCAAAATCAACAGAACATGATCTGAAATTTGTCTTGCAAAGCATGCATGTTGCATGTGAAAAGGTTTCTTCCCAATCCGAGGAAACAAATAATCTGTCAATCTGGGACATAATCCCCATCCATCCATGTGTACAAGCCCTAATTTACTGTATATCAATCAAACCCAACTCTTTAATGAACTCTGAGAAGACCCTCCTACATGTAATTGCTCTAGTGCAGTTAAACCTTTCCCATCTGACCGTTTTAAAATCATCATAATACAACTCGGTCCCACCCATTGGCCGTGAACCCCCAACTACTCTTCCACGACTCTGATCGGTCATAATCCTCCATCGGGCCATAAACACTAGAGAAAACACCTCCTCTGCTTTTGGTCAATTGTGTTGCTTGACATATTCCATCATATTGTTTTCAAGTTTTTGTCTGCCATTATTTAGTGATGCATCCTCAATAGTTCCAAAATGATTGGCAAGTTGAGAAATTTTCTTTCTGTTAAACTAATGATCTTGCAATATGTTTTCAAAAAAATTGTTGACATGCAACTTTGAACAGTTTGGCCCTTGTGGCCTGAAAGGCTGCTCTTAGTTGATGGTGAATGATGTAAATCTCTGGTGATATATACCTATTCTAAATTGTGTCTCAAGTCGAGAAAATTTTCTAGCAACTACTTAGTTTTATAGAACCTCTCTATTAATGTAGATAGTTCTGATAGTTCTGTATTTAAATCTGTCATTTGTCCTGCCAACCCCAAATGAATTTGAGTATGTAGCCTGGATGTCTATCTGTGCTCTAAAACTGAAGAAATCATGTTACAGGATGATCTACTGCCTATGGTTCAGTCTAGCAATCTTACTCTTTCATTTTCATCAGAAAGCTCAATTGAGGAAGAACTAAAAAGGGAAAGTACTGCAGATGTCATAACGATATTAGTAAGTCATTGCAAAATTATGTATTATTGATTTATTTCTGTTGTTTAGTACTAAGATCCTATCCTGATAGAGTGATAGGTGAATTACTTCTGACTGATCTACATTCTTATTGTGAATCTTTATCAGATAAGCTATCTTGTAATGTTTGCTTATATATCAGTGACCTTGGGAGATGTACCTCATTTGTCTAGTTTCTACCTTTCATCCAAGGTATGACTTCACTTTTCTTTTATCCCCCGTCTGTTGTTTGTTTGTTCTCCATTTAATTTAAAAGTAAGGAAGCAGATAACTGACTATTACGTCGTCATAGTTGTGGTTTCACAATATTCACAAATGTTCCATGATGAGGGTGATCTTGAGGCTTAAGTGGTTATTGGAACTCTAAATCAGGCTACTATAATAGTTCCCTGTATCTTGCAGAGTCTATTTCATGTTTTTAGTAATCGAAATGTCTCAAATATTTCATTTTTAGTAATCTAAATGTCTCAAAACTTCTGTATGCATTTGTACTTCTGAGTAGCTCAAGTTCAACCCAATTTTCGATATTGATGTTATACATTAAGATCTATTTGTTTCCATTAATTCATACAGCTAATTAGAGCGACCATTATTCACCTAAAGTTAGATACTCTTTTAACATCATTGACTCCCCCCAGTTATCTTGGCGGATTGCTCCAGTTGCAAGATCTTTTATCATATGAAGAATGCCAGTTTTGGACATTCACGTTCTTTGATTCTTTTTTATATGTATGTCTCAAGTCTTAACTTTAGTTAATTTGTAATATAACAAGAATGTTTTGAAGTGGTAGAACTCCTAGCACCATAGAAAGAGAACGATTGCCACTTTCCATTCAATATAAATTTTATTTTGTATATGTTCATTCTTTGTATTTGTGGATGCCATGCTTGTACTTCTGTTGAGTCTACTCTGATACTTGATAATTTTTCAGGTATTACTTGCACTTTCAGGAATCATGGTGGTTGTGCTTTCTGTCCTTGGATCTGCTGGATTCTTTAGTGTTATGGGAGTGAAGTCAACTTTAATCATATTGGAAGTCATCCCATTCCTAGTTTTGGCTGTAAGTTAATTGGGGTTTTCATAGTGTCATGCTTTGGGATGTGCTCCCAATTTATTAATGGTGGTTCTGCTGCCAAGGTCAACTGCATTATTGTGCAACATGCCTGATAGAAAGTTGTATATGTAAAGTAGTTAGAAAGATAAGATTAAAAGCTTTCAAATAGACATTTTATGGTTTAATGTGCATGAAGTGCATTACAACATTATCCATTGTCATAACTTGAAAATCTTTGAAGTTCAGGTGTTCAACAACATATGCTTGGATCCCAATTGTGAAGGGGTAAGCATATGTTGATTTTGTTTACGACTAGTGGTAGGCAATGGGTTTTATGAATTTGAACAGAGACAGAATGAACACAGTTGTGAAATGATTCTTCTTCATGTTGACTTAGAACAGAGGTACCCCACCCTGAACCTGTCCCAAACTTGTGAAGGGTCTGTGCTAAGTTTCAGATAACTTTAAAAGATCAGATTATAACAGGCCTAATATGACTTAACAACCTTTTGTCTTTCAGTTAAATTTTCAAGTTGTGCTACATGTCACCATGTGGCTGATAGTACAAAACAAAGTACACTACTTATTGTCCCAGTTGTAAAAAGGAGTATACTTTGACGTGAATGCTAACAAAGGGGTCAAGTTGCTTTGTAGATGAGATTTTCCTCAGGAAACATATCTTTTCAGAAAAGTATGAGATCAGATTATAACTGGCCTAATAGAATCGTAAAAGTTAACAACCTTTTGACTTTCAGAACTAAAATAACCAACTTCTGCCAAATATGGCTGATAATATAAAACAAAATCCAGAGTCGTAAAAAGGTGTATATTTTAATGTGAAATGCTGACTGAAGGGGGGCACTTGCTCTATTGAGGGATCTTTTTTATGTACCGGTGGTTTCCATCCCTTGATACTAATGTTGTACAGAATCCATAACAAGGAATGAAAGCTTTTATGAAAACTCGAGCATTGGAATATTTTTAGATGGATCTCCACCTCAGTATATGGCAAAACATATACCGTAAAATCTTCCTCTATCATATGCTAAACTGCTTGACTGAGGCAGGTGACTGGGCAAATGACTCTATTACTACCGCCAGATGTTTAAAGGTCAATTGATATTATAATTTTACTATCCTGATCTGAGCTCATTTCCCAAGTTTCGTAATACCTAAGTTAGTTTCGTAATACCTAAGTTACATGACTCCTTCCTTAGCCCAATTTGCACAGCTCGCGAGTAGTTGTGTACAACTGGAGTATATGTCTTGGTCGGGACATCTTTCAGTCCCCGAAGAAAAAATAAAGTTGGAATCACTAAGGAGGCTCTTGACTATCATCATGATGCATCGCATATGTGAATTTTTAGTAGCCCAGTGGTACTGCAGTTTACTTGTTCACTACAATCTCTATATACATGGTAGTGTAGACTGCCATCAGCACTGCCGATGGTTACGTGTAGCAATTCATGAAGGGCGCTAAAGGATGCTGGCAGCTGGCATAAAATTAGTCTAGATTGAGCAATAGATGTTTCACAGTAGATTAAGTTCAACGTAAATATTATTTTTTGATTTCTTTTTGGGTTAGAATAGCTAGCTATGGTATGCACTGATATCCAAGTTGTAGTTGTTCATATATCTTTGAGAGATATATTCATATAGGTTTGTAAACGTCATTAAGTTGTGCTGCTCCCTCTAACCTGACCACCTAAGGCAAGGCAACTTTCCCAACCTCTTCTTTATTTTTTGGTGGTTGGGGTAAGAGGTGATTAGGTTTGGGCTGTGTTTTATATTGGAAGAGTAGAAGCTGTTGTATCATCTAACCCAAAGTCAATTGGCTATTAGTGAAGGAGCCTCCCAGAGTTATATAACGAGTCCGAACGTTAATGTGTCCAATGCGGGACTTTGGTTATCTCAACAGGCCTCCTCATATGTGTTTTAATTTGAGCCAATTATGTGTGGAATTTACAAAAAGTAGCACATATACGATGGTGATTGGTTTTGCACGTGATTGAATTGCCTTCTTTGATACCATGTTGAAGCATCCTACTCATACCAACTCAAAATCAACCGGCTGTGAGTGGAGTTAGCCTCCTAGGGTTGTATATTGAGTTTGAACGCGTAATGTGCCTGCTTTGGGACTTTTGTTATCTCAACAGAAGCTTATTCTCACACTTGACAGGTCTTGTGTTTGTTCCATTCGAAGCACCGTCTCCTATTATCTGATGGTTTATTGTTTATACCTCTTCCTCATATTTTCTTCCTTCGAAAATCCAAATTCTTAATCTTCTTTAGGAGCATCTTCTGCATTTAATAATACCCATGAAGTCTAAAGTTTTAAAGTTATTTTTGGAATGGTCATGTTTAGCTGAATTCTAGTAGTGCATCTTTTCAACAGAAAAATGGTAGATAAAAAATGCTACAAAACTTAGTAAATTGACTTCTCAAAGCGGAAATGGATTGAGGACCAAGAAAAATTGAGGTCTCTAAGGGCTCGGCAAGGGGATCATCCCCTACCCGTGGGTGGGGGAGCCGAGAGTGGTTCTTATATACCAAAAGCAGATAATTTTCTGTCCCCTGTTTTCCCATCATTTCTTCTTTGTCTAGTTACATTATAATTTTTGGATTTTTGTAACTCTAAAACGTACAATGTGCTACTCATCCATCTATATGTGTTTCATTATTTGAGAAATTCCATTCTGTGCATTTGTAGTGTTTCATTGGTCATTATTATGTGGCATTATTTTCAGTTTTTTTCCCCTTACATCTGTTAACTCAGGTTGGAGTAGATAACATGTGTATACTGGTACACGCTGTGAAACGACAGCAATTGGAGTTGCCTTTAGAAGTGAGAATAAGTAATGCCCTTGGGGATGTCGGTCCTTCTATAACACTAGCTAGCTTATCTGAAGTTCTAGCATTTGCAGTTGGAGGGTTCATCTCTATGCCAGCATGCCGTGTCTTTTCCATGTTTGCAGGTGAGAAAAGCTTACCCATGTCCTCATAGATTATTTGAACAAATTGGAATCTTTGAAAAAAGGTGGGGTAGTGTAAGGGTTCTTTCCTTATCAAAAGAAATAGATAAACTTTGATATAACAATTGTGCTAATCCCTTCTCTTTTTTTTCCATGAACTTGATTGCCCTATAGCTTTGGCTGTTCTTTTGGATTTCCTTCTGCAAGTTACTGCTTTTGTTGCTTTGATAGTTTTTGACTTGTTGAGAGCTGAAGATAACAGGGTTGACTGTTTTCCATGCATAAAAGTTTCTTCATATGATGAAGGTACTAGCATATGCTTTCCTTTGGTACTGTCTTTTGGTTTCTACTACATCTTTCTAGTGTTTATATTTCACATTTCATTTTTTATATTTGGTGAGGGGAAGATCCTTCCGTACAGTCTTATAACGTTTCTGTACTTCATAATTTCAATCTGACTAGTAGTATTTCATTTCAAGCATTGGTGTGACCTCTAAATTGAACATCTAATTAGCTGTAGGTACCACTCAGAGGAGTCCTGGATTGCTGAGTCTATATATGGAGGTACTTCTTTGTTTACCTAAGAGAAGTTTCATTATATTTTTAGTTGCTTTTATAATTTCCCTTATTAAGATATATCCCTTTTTTGTTGTTACTTTGTGAAAAAACATTTGTGTTTTATTGTTTCATTGCTATTCTAATGAATCCCAATTATCTGTAAACTCCTTTTGTTATGTGTTTAACAAGCTTGACTTCGAGGTTGTTAGAGTTTATACACAATTTTGACAGGATCTACATAAAAAATAAGTATAGATTTAAAATGATGGGATGAGGCATAATGTCAGGATTTCTTGTTTTTCTAGATTTGAAGATGTTACAAAATATTTTCATAAGAAATAGCTGCTGAAGGAAATTGATAATCAAAATTTTCTTTAAGCTAATGGTTTAATGCATCTGCCATGATGACACAGCTAGTTGCAAGTTGGCAAATACTTTTAGATTACATGAAGAATAATTTAGCGTACATATGATAGTAAGAATTTTTAAGTGGGGCCTTGATTAATTGTAATTGTAATTAGTATTTATCTGCTAATGCAATCGCTCTGCAGAATGCAATCAGGTGTATAAGTTTGAAAATTCCACAAAAAATCTATAAAATTATTATAATTAAATAAATTTAAATACTTGTATGGTTATTCTACTTTAAGCATTTATCAGGTAGATGTTATTTTTTGGTTGGTGAATGATTTACTGTTACTTTGACGTGGCTTGACGTAGTCCAAACCGTTTGCGCATTTCAATCTCTAACATGTGAGGGAGAGTGAAGGTTAGAGAAAGAGTTTTCTAGTATGAAATATGATGTTACAACAAAAATTACAGAATAGTTGGTATGATGCACCTTGATTTTATCTGATATATTTGGCTTTTGTAGATGCTTGGTGGCGGACTTCCTTTTAACAATGTCCTCTAATTTCTCTTGCTTTGTTCCTGGTATTGATTTTGTAGTACTTTCATCTTGTAGGAAGTTCATGCACGCATTCTAAGTCTGCGGGCAGTCAAAATTGCTGTTATCTTCATCTTTCTTGCATTATCTTTAGCAAGCATCGTAAGTTTCTCAACTTTCTTGTCTTGATATGCTGGTAACGTGTTTGTTGTTTTACTTAGTATCACTCTCTTTAATTTTGTCAGTAACTGGTTTTTTACTTTATAGGCATTATCTACAAGGATCCAACCTGGTTTGGAGCAACAGGTTGCTCTTCCTCGAGATTCGTATCTTCAGGTTTAACTTCACAGATTTAATTTTGATGAGTTGATTTACAGCAAGTACTTCCATTTTATCTGTCTCTTGTGTGGATTAAAGTATTATCCGCTGCAGGGATATTTCAATGATCTTTCAGAGTATCTCAGAGTTGGTCCACCATTATATTTTGTTGTTAGAGACTACAATTATAGGTATTAACTACATTAATGCTCGGTACTTTTATGTGAACTAGTTTTCTCTCAGTTAATCTTCATCTTGTTCCACTCATATCATGACGAGTATAAATGTGATGTACATCTTGTTCCACTCATATCATGATGAGTATAAATGTGCTGTACATCTTGTTCCACTCATATCATGATGAGTATAAATGTGCTGTACTGATCCAAGCTGTAAGATTTGCTATATGAACATATTGATTGCTTTACTAACAGTAAATTGGTTTGGGTGGTTATTCATCACTTCAGTATCTATAAAGTGGGAACCGTCTACTTTCGGGTAAAGGAAACAGGCCTACTATGTCTCATTTTAAACCTATGCTAATAGTATTTTGGTCTTAATTGAACATTTATGACTTCAGTATCTATAAAGTAGGATCCATCTACTTTCGGGAAAAAGGAAATAAGCCTACTATGCCTCATTTTAAACTTATGCTAATAGTATTTTGGTCTTAATTGAACATAGAAAGTAAATCAGTAGCTGACAATTTCTTGAATACTGGAGTTCATGCATATTTTTGCCTACATGTATTTAAATGTCTTGTCCAGGTTCAAAGTAGTCGTATTAACTAGATTTGTATCAGTATCAATACTCGATGATATGTGATGAAATGACTAATAAAGTGTCCCCCCCCTCCCCACCCCCAAAAAAAAAAAAAAAAAAAATTAAATTATTGTAGAAATTTTCTATGAACAAGAACAAGAAAAATTATTGTAGAAATTTTCTATGAACAAGAATAAGGATCAATTATAAGTACACAATTACCATCTAACAACCACCAAACTATCTAAATGATAAAAACTTCGATCAGACTAGTCTTCTGCAATAGTACATAGACACCAACACACTGTGGATTCACACATTACATTAGGATTTGGGGATTACTTGTATAAATATAAATAACCACTACGATAGTAGTTTGAATTTCAAATGCAGGGTAAATTTACCTCGACTTATATATAAGACGAGCAATATAATTATGTATATACCATAACCATTTAATTTAATATAACTATCGACATGCATATATGGCATATATTATTAGTGAATTAAATACAACAATTTTTATTTATATTTTTAAATTCTTGTAATGTCCTTGTAATTAGTTGTAATCCCCTAATTCTTGCAATTAGTTGTTATTAGTTGTAATCTCCTAATTCTAGGATAATTTCCTATTTAGGTACTTGGGCAATACTCAATCTAGATTGAATATATATATATATATATATATATATATATATTCATTCTTAATCAATGGCAAAGCTAAGCCATTGTTTCTCAATATTTTTCTCTATTTTCTACACGGTATCAAGAGCCTAATCTTCCTAGGCGTATTTTTTTTTTCCAGAACAAGCTACAACTACGCTGCCCATCTCCTCAATGGTTTCCGATGCGACCTCCTCTTTCACCAATGATCCTATCATCATCCAAAACTTGTTGGATCCTCAACATCCGCTCGTTACAATTAATCTCTTCAATATCACCAAATTGTCATCCACCAATTATCTCACATGTAGCCTTCAAATCCAATCTCTTCTTGTAGGTTATGATCTTCATCACTTCATTGATGGCACTCCTCCTCCATCACCACCCACCGTCATTGTTAATGGTGTTGAATCCCCAAATCCGGCATACACAACCCGGAAGCGTCATGATGGTCTCATCTTTAGCGCTCTCTTTGGTGCTATCTATATTTCCTTGCAATCGCTTATTGCCCACACCACCATCCATGAGAAACTTCTCTTCAGACCATTCATCCATCTTATTTACCCGCAACGGCAAATTCCACAGCCTTCCGGAATTGTCCAAATTGGCGTCCACCAGCCATCAATCCACAACAACTAGGCCCTACCACCGCGCTTTCTCCTTATGATCAACGCCACCCCAAACCTTATTTGGGTCGTTGTCAAGCATGCGTCATTTAAGGACACACTGCCAAATGATGCCCGATGTTTCAACTTATCACTAATCAACAATTCTTGGCACCTCGTTTTCAAGGCTCTCAGGGATATCGCCCCGATAACAACACTATCTCTACTTGGCTGCTGGATAGTGGAACATCTCACCACGTATCAAGTTTATTTTGATGTCATGATCGGCGATGGATTGACCCTTCACATCACCTATACCGGTTCTACCACCATACCTACTTCCTCACGCATATTTACTTTACAAAACGTCCTTTGTGTCCCTTCCATGAAAAAGAACGTAATTTCGATTTATCAATTTTGCACTAATAACCATGTTTCTGTTTCTCACCCTTTGCCTATCAGGTGAAGGATCTAAACACGGGGGCAATCCTTTTGATGGGTGAACCTAAGGATGGCGTATATGAGTGGCCGACTACGTCCCCTTCAGTTATCTCTTCACCGTTGCTTGCTTTTTCTAGTGTCAAGACTACTTCGTCCGAGTGGCACTCTAGACTAGGTCATCCATCATTTATTATTATGAAAAATATTGTTTCCAAATTTTCTTTACCATTGTCTAGTCCGTTATTTTCTTCCACACATTGTAATGCATGTTCATGTAATAAAAGTCATAAAATTCCATTTTCTTCTTCTACCTTAACCTCATCCCATCCGCTTGAACTTCTCTTTTCTAATGTATGGAGCTCTCCTGTTTATTCAGTTGATGGTTTTCAGTACTATGTTATTTTTGTTGATCATTATACACGGTATATTTGGTATTATCCACTTAAACGAAAATCCCATGTGTATGATGTCTTTGTGTGCTTCAAGGCATTAGTCGAAAACCAATTTAAACACCGTATTATTACCCTCTATTCAGATAATGGTGGCGAATATCAAGCCCTTGATAATTTTCTCTCCTCCAATGGTATATCCCATCTTACTACTCCACCCCATACACCAGAGCACAATGGTTTTTCTGAACGACATCATCGCCATATTGTTGAAACCGGTCTATTTCTTCTCACTCATGCCTCGATGCCTCTAACTTATTGGAGTTACGCCTTTGCTACGGCTGCATATCTCATAAACCGTATGCCCACAACCACATTACATCTTTCCTCTCTTTTTGAAAAATTCTTGACCAAACTTCGGGTATTCGGTTGCTTATGTTATCCGTGACTTCGTCCTTATTTTCAACATAAACTTGTCTCTCGTTCCACTCCTTGTGTTTTTTTTGGTTACTCTTCAACACAAAGTGCCTATATCTGTCTTGAGCTGTCCACTTCTAAAACGTATATTTCTCGTCATGTCAATTTTCTTGAATACTCTTTCCCTTTTACCAATCCCATCTAGCTCGTCCCACCCCAGAGTTCATTTCCAAATGGCTTTCCCAGGTCTAAATTCTACCCATTTCAAGTGGGTCACTCAATACGTGTCCTCAAAGGATTACTCGTGTCAACATCCGTCTCAAAATGCTCAACCGGTCGACCTCCCCTCCTCACCAGTTGATCGTTTACCACCAGAGCCACACAATTCTGAGAACTCTTTTGCTTCAACCACAGCTCAACCCACCCATCAAAATATCCATCCCATGAACACTAGAGCGAAAATTAACATCCACAAACCCCTAACCAACCAAATGTAGACAAGCTATGAATGATGAATTTTATGCTCTTGTTCAGAATGAAACTTGGATGCTTGTTCCATCTACTTCTCTGCAGAATCTTGTTGGATGTAAGTGGGTTTTTCGTATTAAATGGCTTGTTGATGGTTCTATTGATAGGTAGAAAGCCAGATTAGTTGTCAAAGGTTTTCATCAACGACCTGGAGTGGATTATCATGACACCTTTAGTCCGGTTGTCAATCTGACAACAATACGCCTACCTGACAATCAGTAGAGGTTGGCAGTTGCGACAGTTGGATGTTAATAATGCCTTTCTTCAAGGCCATCTTTCCGAATATGTCTATATGGCCCAACCTTCGGGATTTGTTGATAGAGACAATCCAACACATGTATGCAAATTAAAGAAGGCTATATGGCCTCAAGCAGACCCCACGAGCTTGGTACCTTGAACTTTGCCAGTTCCTCATTGAGTCTGGGTTCACAAACTCTCATGCAGACACTTCTCTATTCATTCTCCACTCGAGTGACATTACTATATATCTACTTGTTTATGTGGATGACATTATTATTATAGGTACCAATACCAATATTATTCAGTGCTACATTGATCTCCTGGCACAAAGATTTTCAATCAAGGATCTTGGCCCCTTGTCTTATTTTCTCGGCATTGAGGTTCTCACCACTCCATCTAGTTTGTTGCTTACTCAAAGGCGCTACATTGCTGGTCTTCTTGCCCGAACAAAAATGATTGATGTTAAACCTGTTGCTACACCACTTGCTACAGATGGAAATCTCACACTTCATTCAGGTACAACTCTGACTGACTGCACTGAATATCGAACAATTGTTGGCAGTCTACAGTATCTTTGCCTCACTCACCCAGACATAATGTTAACAAGCTTTCCCAATTCATGCATCGCCCTACGTCTGAACATTGGAATGCTACAAAACGACTGCTGCTTCGATACACATTGACTCATGGATTATTTTTTCCCAAGGCAAATCCACTATCTCTTCATGCCTTATCAGATGCAGATTGGGTTGGCAACAAAGATGACTATACCTCTACGAGTGCCTATATTGTCTATCTTGGTCGTCATGCTATTTCTTCATCCAAGAAACAACGTACTGTTGCTAGGTCATCCACGGAAGTTGAGTATCGATTAGTTGTCGCTATTACTTCATAAATCAATTGGATTTTTTTTCTTCTCACAGATCTTGGTGTCACTCTCTCTACACCACCTGTTATCTATTGTGACAATGTTGGTGTCACCTATCTCTGTTCTAATCCTGTCTTTCATTCGCGCATGAAACATGTGGCAATTGACTATCACTTTATTCGGAATCAAGTTCAATCAGTTGCTCTTCGTGTTAGTCATGTTTCCTCAGCAGATCAACTTACTGGCGCTCTTACCAAACCACTTCCACGAAGCCGCTTCCAAGAATTAAGGGTCAAGATTGGCGTCTTCTCCGGAGCTCCATCTTGAGGGGGACATATTAGAGAATTAAATACAACAAATTTTATTTATATTTTTAAATTCTTGTAATATCCTTGTAATTAGTTGTAATCCCCTAATTCTTGTAATTAGTTGCAATATCCTTGTAATTAGTTGTAATTCCCTAATTCTAATTCTAGGATAATTTCCTATTTAGGTACTTGGGCAATACTCAATCTTGTATATATGTATTCATTCTTAATCAATGGAAAAGCTAAGCCATTGTTTATCAATATTTCTCTTTCTATTTTCTACATATATTGCTATTAGTTAGTTGATATTATTTATACTAATTACTAATATAGGGGTCTTTTATTTTCACAAGTGTGTACACCTTGAAGGGTTTATTCTGTTATATATTGGGTTAGAGCAACAACATTATCATGCTGCAATCATGGTTGTAAAGGTTAGGACATCAGTGATATGGTCAAGATATTGGCAATTGAAGTTCATTCCAATAATAATTTTGTATGAGTCACGATTCCATTTTGGTAGTAACCATAACTACTAATGGTTTGATGCTTGGTCTGGTCCATGGTTACCAGGAACGCGGATAGGGTTGGTAAGTAGAACATCGGGTACGAGGAACGCTACTTGTGGTAGAATGCACAAGGCATCTTAGTTCTCGTGCCACGATTCGGAATTATTGTACCTGGTACTCGGTCTCGGAAAGCAGGGCAATAAGAGTTCCTTTTTAACCCACTCTGGTCAAGATAATAATATCACTTCTGTAATAAGTGGTCTCTTTTCTAAGTTTGGTCTTAGTTCCTTGCTTTTATGTTTGTGGCTACAAGTTAATTAGTATGCCTTTTCTTGCCTGTAAGTAGAAATAAGTGTCATGCAGTTGTTTATCCTTATTGGTCTTTATATGCAGCTCTGAATCAAGGCATACCAATCAGTTGTGTTCTATCAGCCAATGTGACTCAAATTCTCTTTTAAATGAGGTACTTTAGTGAATCAAAGTTGCAATTTCTGCTCATTATTCTGCCTTCACAGTGTACCAAATTAATTTGAAACCTGGTCTGCAGTTTACATGGTTTTGCAGCATGTTTCCTCTTTAGATAGTATGTTTCTTCTATCATTTGGTTTCTATGTAAATGAGTGAGTATGCTACCAAAATTATTGTTCTCCCCACTCCTATAAGGTTGTACATAGCTTGACCACTTGAGTGGTAACTGGTATGAATATACTGCTAGCTGACAGCCGGTACAATTATGGACAAATGACAATATCATGCCTGATACGACTCTAATAAATTTGCCTCAAAGGAGTCACGTCGACACTGTCTGCAACCATATGTAGCTATCTTTTGAATTAGTGCCAATTGTACATGACCTGGTTGGCCTGCAGATTTGCCGAAAAAGACCTAGTACCATATCCGTAAGAGGCTTGCATGAGGAATCGTGAGTTTGTGGGGTGCATCATGAGACACTGTCACTGCAAGTAATGTGGTCTTGGTAAAATATAGATGGTCATTTGTAGAAATCGTGGTTCTTTTGGTTGCTAGCTTAGTTATGCATCTACCTGAAAAGGTTATTTTCTGTCAAAAAAAGGTGTTCCTAAGAACATCTTTCACATGGTGGATTTGATTTTGGGTGCCCCATGGTTAGGATCGTTTTGCAATCCTTGTAGATGCACGCATTTTGTTACCCTGATTTTTTATGTACTCTGCATGTACCGGGGACACTTCCTCTTTTTCCGTCCTTTGTGAATGACACATCCGGGCTCAGGCCACGGTACTTTAATCATATATTCACTGTTAAGAAACTAAAACTACCTTTTCCGTTGCACACTTAATTGATGTATGCCAAATGTGTCCTTGTTTCCTTTTCTTGCATCTCTTTCCTCCAGTTTTGATAGGAAATCTTAGTTCTACATTGAATATCTTTATTTTGATATAAACTTGTTCTCTTGTGCAATGTGCATGATAATGATGGCTGTTTTGATGAATTATATCAATCGCCGCAGATTTCAAGAGCATCTTCGACACCTAAGACCACTTACATTGCCAAGCCGGCTGCCTCATGGCTTGATGACTTTCTTGTATGGCTATCACCTGAGGCTTTTGGCTGTTGTCGGAAATTTGTGAATAATAGTTATTGCCCCCCAGATGATCAGGTTAGTAATTGTCCCACGTAGACATTTATGCCATTTTAAGCTGAAGCCTTTTATTGTTGGTATCTACGATTTGTTTTCTAGCTACTAATTTTATTGTTACTTGGTGCTTTCTGACTGCTCCTTATAGCTACCAGATGACATGTTTTAATTATGTATTGTCTCCTGTAGTATGCATAAGTTTATTCTTTACCAAGCATAAAGATTATTTATGCCTCTTTCTGAAGCATGATCACTGACAAGCAACTTACTGAATCCATTTGTCATACTATAACTGAAGCAGACATTTCTTTGTAGCCTCCTTGCTGTTCACCTGATGAAGGATCTTGTGGCTTTGGCGGAGTTTGTAAAGATTGTACTACTGTAAGACCCCCTCTTCGTATCTTGAAACCTGTTGTACTTCACTTTCTATCTATACTTCTGTCTCCGTCTATAAATTTATTATATGTGAAGAAAACAAAGTGTTGTGAACTGATATTTTCGGATGGTTGTAGTGCTTCCGTCACTCGGATCTGTATAATGATCGTCCATCTACAATCCAATTCATGGAAAAGCTACCATGGTTCCTTAATGCATTACCTTCTGCTGACTGTGCTAAGGGTGGCCATGGGGCATACACTAGTAGTGTAGATCTCACAGGTTTGTAGTGCTATCTCTTGGAAAAATGTGTTTAACATTATATACATACTTTTATGTAATCATGCTGTGCACGAAACCTCATATTTGAATCCTTATATTTGAATGAGTAGTATATATAGGTGTTTAACATCTTTCAATCTGTTTTCAGGTTATGAGAGCGGAGTTATCGTATGCGTCAGAGTTTTCGTACATATCATACGCCTCTAAATAAACAAGTAAGCAGATATATCTGTAAACTCTATATTGGTGATTTTCTTAACATCAATTAGATTTTGTAATCCTTTTTCTATTCTAAGTTGGAAAAAGTTTTTTTATTCTAAGTTGGATAGATTTTGTACTATATATATTTGGGGTGTGGTGTCATAAGACATGCACACAAGTTCTCTCTCTCTCTCTCTCTCTCTCTCTCACTCACTCACTCTGAAATTTCAACTAATTCAATTCCATCTTTCATCTCATCTGCCTCTCATTTGTTACAGGATGATTTTGTTAATTCAATGCGTGCTGCACGAGAATTCAGCTCAAGAGTTTCCAAGTCCTTGAAGGTTTGGTTCCAACAATACATGTTCTTTGTATATTCTTTGGCGGTGATGATTTTATAACAAGAACTGTGTTTTTTTTATTTGAAAAATGGAAAAGTAAAAAATAATTAAACATTTTTTTAATGGATTTTTTTCCCTCTTTAATCAAGTGGAATGTTTTAGTAAATTAAACTTTTGGTGTGCTTCTCCCCCACCCCCCTCCACACAATAAAAATAAAATAAAAGAAACACCCTCTGAATGGTTAAGTTTATCCTTTCTTATTCATGGTCAAGCTTATAGACTACGTGTTTATCCATTTTTTGTCAAAGGCAATGTGTGAATGATGTAGTCCCACATCACTATTTGAGTGTGAAGTTAAAGGCTGAGTGCAAGATAAATCTGTTTGAGCTTGGGTCAAGTTGGGTTAAATGGTGTATTAGGGTCTTTGCATGGACTCCCCAAGCAAGCTGACAGATTGGTATCGGAGCTATGGCTCAAGAAAATATCTCAAGTAAATTCTCAAACAATGTGCAGGTCTCAGCTTGTTGAGTGTTGAGATATCTCACGTGCTTCACAAACCTTATCCTGGTGAGTGTTAAGAGCATATGTTAGCACTCGGGGGAAGCAGTTCAATGCTGTTATGTTGGGACTCGCATGTGAAGTGGGTGATGTGTTAAGATAACATGTGAGCTGACGTATTCCCACGTTGGTGTTAGAGTTTGAAGTTGAAGGCTTAATATATGACATTAAGCCAATACTTTTCAGCTTAAGCTTTCGGGTCAAGTTGTATTAAAAAGGTGTATTTAGGGCCTTCGTAATGGACCGAGACTTCTTAACAATTCTTAAGGTGTTCGATGGATCTTTTTTACTTGTATCTCAAAAACATTTATTTATGGTAACCCATTTATGGTCTGTCTATTAATTGCGAAAGAACAAGGCAATGAAGAATCAATCTTCAGGGCTAAGCCAGAAACCGTTCGTTTACATAGTAAAAAAAAAGATGTCTCTTTTTCTTTCTTTCTTTCTTTTACATTGGAAAAAAAGTTATTTTAACTCAAAGATGTCTCTCTTTTTCTTTCTCACTTCAATGAAGCTGTCAGTAGGTTGGACAGGCCGCGGTGCAGAAAATTGCATAGTAGTTGAAAGCCATATTTAGCTGAGAAAAAACAAAGGAATTGGTGAATATAATCATTGTATATATATATATATATATTACATTTTATTACAATTAAGGGCTACAATTAAGGCTCTAATTAGAGATGTAATCAAGGCTAAATACTACATTCCCTAAGTAACAAATTTATAAAACATTTTATATTCTAACACTCTCACTCAAGTTGGTGCATGGATGTCTTGCAAGTCTAATTTAAAATAAGGATGAAACGTCAAACTACTGACCTTTGGTCAAGCAAGCTGATGATTCGGTTTATCATGTTGTCCTTCGGATCATTTGATCTCAATATGTTTGATTAAATATTTGTATCGGATATTGTCACTAAAAACATTCACGAAACATTGGCTCATTACTTACGATTCCCAAGTCTTCTAACAATGTTCGCAACCATATTAATTCACACACAAGGCAATAGCTCGATATTCAGCTTCAACACTAGATCTAACCAACAACCGACTGTTTTTTGATGCGCCAAGTGACAAGGTTGCCGCCTATAAATGAACAATAATTAGATGTGGAACGGCGGTCGTCAATACAACCGGCCCAATTTGCATCGGAAAAAGCTTCAAATGATGTGAGAATAATATTCCCTTTTCAGGACCCCAATTTTAGATATCTTAGGATTCTATAAAATGCTTTCATGTGACAATCTCTTGGATCATGCATTTATTGACTTACTATTCCCACAACATAGGAAATATCAGGTCTAGTGTGAGAGATAAATTAGTCTTCCCATTAATCTTTGATATATCTCCTTATCAACAGTGGGTCATATGTCACCTATAAAATCAAAGATGATTGTTGACCTCAATGGGAAAGTCAATTGGTTTTCATCTTAGCGTCTCTGTTAACAGATCAAGTACATACTTCCGTTGGGACATAAAGATGCCACTAGAAGATCTTGTACCTTCTATGCCGAGAAAATATTTCAAGGGCCAAGGTCCTTGATTTCAAACTCATTAGCAAGTGTTGCTTCTTCATTATTTTCAGTTACTACGATGTCATCGATCATAGACAATGAGAATGGTAATTTTGCCTATTTCCACGTTTGAAGAACATAGTGTGATCCTCCTGGGTTTGCTTGTACCCAGATCTCATCATGGTTTTATAGAACTTGTCAAACAATGCTCTAGGGTACAAAACTTTTCGTAACTCACAACTTTTCCATTAGTTGTTGATGGGGTAAAGCCTAGGGTACAAAACTTTTCGTAACTCACAACTTTTCCATTAGTTGTTGATGGGGTAAAGCCTAGAGGGACTTCCATGTATATTTCCTCCTTAAGGTTCCCATGAAGAAATGAATTCACATCAAGTTGTTGGAGGTTCCACTCAAAGTTCGTTGCACAAGATATAATGGTACAAACTAAATTCATTTTTTCCAATGGAGCAAGTGTCTCGTCATAATCAATTCCATGAATCTGAGTGTATTCTTTTGCAACTGACCCATCAGACTTTTGCTTCACTATATACACCCATTTGCACGTAACCGGTTTTTTTTCCATAAGGAAGAGAAACTAACTCCCATGTCTTATTCTTTTTTAAGGCATTCATTTCCTCTATCATTTTTCATCTTGGATCGCTTCCTTCCACCCAGATGAATAGAAATAGAGGACAACAAGGAAACAAAAGCACGATAGGAGGTGGATAAATTATCATAAGAGACAAAGTTAGAAAAAGTTAGAAATATGAAGTTGAGTACATGGTCTAACTTCTTTCCTAAGGGCAATAGGAAGATTGATTTAGTGATATTTGAGTTAGTACCATTAAGATCAATAGAGCAAGCTAGAGAACTAGGATCCTAGCAGGGCAGGGCTGGTGTGGTAGTACAAAAGGGACTGGTTCCTTATCTCTTCGGGAATAGGTAATCAATTCGTGTCAGTTTTATATATCATGACTTCCCTTGTGAAGAAATATAGTGGGAGGAATGCCACAACTAGGATCAAGGTTCATTAATCCCTCTGCACTAGTAGATTTCTCCCCTTGAGATGATAAGGGACATGATTTAGATTCCCAGAAGGTGACATCACGAGTAATATAAACTCGGTTAAAAGGAGAATGAAAACATTTGTACCTTATTTGTGTTGGAGAGTACCCATTAAAGACAGTAAAGAGATTTGGGATTAAGTTTACCCCGAGTAAAATTTTTATCGTGGACAAAGAACACTCAAAAATGCGTGGAGAAAGTGAAGGGCCATGAAAATGTTTGAGAAGTGAGATTGGGCTTCAATTTTCAAGTACTCTAAAAATAAGTCAATTGATGAGAAAGGTAGCAGTAAGAACTGCATCACCCCATAAAGATTTGGGTGTTTTCATGGTGAACATGAGTGTGCGGGCAACTTCTAGTAAGTGGCATATTTTTCTCTCTGTAATTCCATTTTGTTCTGGAGTTTTAACTCAATAAGTATGAAGAATAATTTCATGACTAGTAAGATAGGAACCAAAAGCACCATCAATATATTCACGACCATTGTCACTATGTAAAATTTTGACCTTAACATCAAATTGTATTTTTATCGTTTTATGAAATTCTCAAAAACAAGAAAAACTTCACTTTTTGAATGAAGAAGATAAAACCAACTTATACGAGAATAACAATCTATAAGTTTTCAAACTAACGATGAACAGTACGAGAAATAACTCGAGAATGTCCCCAAACATTAGAATGAATAACAACAAAAAGTTCAAAATGACGATTATTAATAACAAGATAAACTGATCGTTTGTGTTTAGCTAATTCACAAGACTCGGAAAAAAACAAATTTTTATTACACTTCTTAGTTTTATGGGGAAAGAGGGATACATTGAAGAGCCTGAATGGAAGCCCTTTCTCAACCAAAGGTAGACCAGTCGGAGGAACTTCTAGATAGTTGATGCCATCAACTACACTTCCACTGCCAATTTTCTGCCTCATCACCAAGTCATGAAATATATAATGAGAAGGAAAAAAAGTGATTGAACAATTTAGAGATTTGGTGAGATATTGAACAAATAATAAATTTGTAGAAAAGGAAGGTATGTGAAGAACAAAGGATAAAGATATAGTGGGAGTACAAACTATTAAGTTTCTCCCTAAGATAGGAGAAAGTGAATCATCGGCTACTTGCACTTTATCTTTGCCAGAACAGGGAGTATAAGTGGTAAATAATTTGGATATGTTCTGTAGAACCTGAATCAATAATCCAAGAGGAGCTAGGTTTGGACAAGAGTGTCCGAAAAAAAAAAATTCTTCAAGAGTGAGACCACTGGGATCGGGATCGATGGTGGAGCCGATGGAGATGGGTGAGAGAAGTGGTTGCTAATGATGGAGATGGAGCAATAAGAGAAGTGGCTGCCAATGGTGTCAATGGTGTAGATGCCATTCTAGTCACATGAGCCTGAGATCCATAGTCACGACCACTTGTCGAGCTATTACGACCACCTCAACCTCTGAGAGGTCTGCTATAAAGTTTGAAACAAGTGTCACGGGTATTATTTGGTCTCCCACAATACTCACATTCACAAAGATCTTTCTTAACAAGAGGTTTTACTGGAGTGGGAAAAGATCTAGGAGAGAGAGCTGCTATTAAGGTTAGATGCACCTCGAGTCATAACACGACGTCTACTCTCCTCATGTTGAACTTGGGCATGAGTCTCTCGTAAAGAAAGAAAAGGAATCTGATCAATTAGCCTTGCTCAAACTTGATCATACTCATAGTTTAGACCGGTTAAGAAATCAACAACCCGATCTTCTTCAACAAACTTTTGATAGGCAGTTGCATCCTCCGCGCATTTAGTAGAGAAAACTCGACAATGATCAAGTTCTTGCCAAAGAGCAGTGATCTCGACATATTATTGAGCTACCGACTTGTCTCCTTGAACTGACTTTCAAATGTTATAGGCCTTTGACATATCACTTGAAATACAGAATGTTTGGGCAATGGCCTCCCAAAGCTCATAAGTTCATAAGTAATCCCTAGAAACATATAACCGCTTCTAATGCTCGGTTCCATTGAATTAAATATCCACGTTTTCACCATGGAATTATCATACTTCCATTCTTCCTGAGTAGGTACCCACTTGTTCAAGCATCACTGTCATACCATTAATGAAATGGTGCATACGGTTAGCTCCAATTGACATACGACAAGCTTTTTGACCAAGCGAGATAATTGTTCCCATCCAACTTAAATGTATCAAGAGCCAAAGCATAATCCGCGTGGTGATTTCTAACCAACTGCCCTTCATTCTCTATGTTACTCGGACTCGTGTGCGGGTGTTGTCAAAAGTGTCACGAATCTAGATGTCGGACATGTGAAGTTAAAAAAATAGATGATCTGGCGGATATGGATCCGAATTTGGACAGGTGCGGGGATACGGTATGTTATGATTTTTTAACAATAATATTTCTAATTATATCACCAAGTTTTTTTGCTCTAGGGACTGAAGTGCAAAAATATAAAGAAATAGGGGTAGAAATGGAAAAACACAAAACTACAGGGACTAATATGTAATTTTCTAGGGGCTATTTTGAACTTTTAGAAAACCTGGGCGACTAAATTAAATTTTTTTAAAAACTATGGGGTGTCTAATTGTAATTTTTCAAGGGAGATCTGATCTCACTCCTCTCTTCTTCTTCCTCCTCGACAAATAGCTCTTCTTCTTCCTCCCAAACTTCTTGTATCCGTCTCTTCTTTTTTGTGTCGTTTGAATTCCATGCGAATTTAATCAGAATGTGTGTCGTGTCGTCGTGTCGACACGGGTACTCCACCAAAAATGGCGAGTTCGAGTAACACAGACCCCAGTAGTATCACCACTATTGATGAAACTAGATTCTGCCATGATATGGTATATTAAAAATAAAAAGAATATCCAAGAAAATATCAACAAGGATGATTCAAAGGCTTAAGGAATACTATATGGCAAGGTAAACAATATAGTTTCCGGTAATGGAAAAAAGAGAGGTAATACCACTGTAAATGAGAAAAAATTGAAGAAACCTTAACCAAATAACACAAGATGAGAAGAGGAGTGAGAGGCGAGCACACTGAGACTCATTGCGCTGGAAAAGGAGGTCCCACGTGCCGGCAAGAGGAGGCGCGTGGCGTCGGGAGCAGGCTCGTGTGGTGGCGCGTAGGGGCGCGTGGCAGTGGGTGGTTTGGCTGAAACTCTTGTGGTGGTCGTGTGGCTGTGATTGTTGTTCTGACCTCAATTTATCTATACAAACTCGTTTTACTAGCTTTTTGGAAGAAAATTAAAAAACTAGCGATGGTTTAGAATCTGGGCAGGTTTATGTGTGAATATGGGATCTTCTGCTCTAATACCGAGTTGAAAGCCATATTTAGGGCGGAGAGAAAAAAAGGATTTGGTGAATATAAGAGGTTGTAATCCTTCTCATCATTTCATTGTGTATATAATATATATATTACATTCTATTACAATTAATCTACAATAAGGCCTGCAATTAAGGCTCTAATTTGAGCTGTAATCAAGGCAAAATACTGCATTCCCTTAATAACAGATTTACATTCTACATTCTAACAAGTGTCTTTGTATTGATCTTATGGGGTCTACTGTCTACTCCTTTACACATTTCAATCTGGAATGTGACAGTATTCTCATATCTTATATTTTGGAACATTGAAGCACTTCTCTAGAATTTTTTAGAAACAAAACAAGAAGCAAAAGGTAAGGAAAAAAATAAATTTATTGCAAACAACGTACTTCTCACAAGGTTCTTGACTACAGTTTCCTTTTGCAGATCCATGTCTTTCCATATTCTGTGTTCTATATTTTCTTTGAGCAATATTTGGATATATGGAGGACAGCTCTGATCAACATTGCCATAGCACTTGGTTGGTATTCAATCTCTGAAATTATTGTGATGTATGGCTAAGACTTTCATTCTGTTTAATATGTAATGTAAGTTTTAATTTAATTTTGTTTCTTTATTGTGTTGGTTGCTATTAGAAACTACATTATATGAATCTACTGCTTTTCTGCTTAGCTCATGTTTCCTTGCTAGATTTTAGTTGTGTTAATTGTATGATCAAAATTGTAGCTATGGTAGTTAGAATCCTGACATACGGCAAATTTTTGTTATCCATTTTCTGGAAATTGTATTGAATTTTCTAAGTTTGTATCCTTAAGGGTCTTAACAACTGATGAGCTTCTTTATGTTATTATTTTGTTATGGTAAAGTATGTTAATTATTTTTAACCAAAATATTGCCATGAAAAGCTAAATGTTTTCTTCTTAGACTATATTTTTCTATATACAAGTTAAAAGATATATGCATTTCTAACCTGTGGTCTTATTGAAAGCACTACCATTTGCGGGGACACTTTGTTTGTTAATCCTAGACCAGATTAAATATTCTGAGATTATCTTTTGTTGATATTTTTATATATTACCTCTCAATTCTTTCTTTTGGCATTTTTTTGGTTGCGTGGTTTTGTGTGTTTGAGATTATTGCATTGTGATGGAGCAATTGGCCAACATCTGATGTGATGTGATGATTTAACATCTCAGGAGCTGTATTTGTAGTCTGCTTTGTAATGACATCCAGGTTTGTTCTCTCCCTCTCTCTTTTGATAAAACTGCTCTCTTTCTAAGGCATTAATTAGTTTACTTGTGAAAATCAGTCAAGCAGAAAGTAATAACTGATAATAAATTTTATTCATTTTTTAGTTATAATATTTTCTTTCATTTCCTAATTTTTTAAGTGCAGTTTGTGGAGTTCAGCAATCATTATACTTGTCTTGGCCATGATTGTTCTAAATATGATGGTAGGTTCTGTGCCGGGGCAAATTGTTGTGCACAAATCTAACACTAATTTTTTTTCCCTTTGTTTTTCCTATTTCAAACCAATTACATCAATGCTTTTACTTATATTTGCCTCTTGGAATAAAGTTAAGGGGAATTAATCATAAAGAAATTCTTCAGGGTTTAATGGCAATTCTGAATATCCAACTGAATGCTGTCTCTATCGTGAACCTACTTATGTCAATTGGGATTGCTGTTGAGTTCTGTGTGCATATATTGCATTCCTTCACGGTCAGTATCAAAACTCCACGTGTACTTATTAAAGGCCTTTTGTTTTTTCACTTAAAGCTGTACTGCCAGAAATCAATACTAATCCCACACAAAATCATTTTACATTGGTTACTTATTATTGTTCTGCCAGAGAGCATAAGCCACAGGATTGATGCATATGGGAGCAAACTTAACATAAAATAACTGGCGAAACTGTGGATCCTTTTGTTAAGGTTTTAGTTTTTACCTGGTGTTAAATTTTTTAAGTTCTTACTGTTCTTCTGCAGGTAAGTTTTGGAGAGAGGGAAAAACGAGCAAAAGAGGCATTGCGTACCATGGGATCTTCAGTCTTGAGGTTAATTACCATATATTTTCCCTGTATACATGCAGAGATTTTGTACTTCAAATCTCATCAATGGATTATAAACATGTTGTATGCAGTTTTAGCAACTATCTATTAGCATCAGATTAATGAGATAATGTACCAGATACGATCGTATTTGGAAAGTGATATTTGGCAAATTTAACTGTATATCAATAGATGCAAAAGAACACAAAGTAGTATTGATGACTTCAAAATTTTCATATATGCTTACAATATTTTCGGATCCTACGTCTTAGCTAATGATTGAAAACTTAATAAACTACGTTTTAGCTAATGAATAAAAACTTTATTAGTGCAAAATAATGTCAGCAATAACAGAATTGAATATGCAGTTCTTTAGAGAGACACACACTTGGTAGAAAAGATATCTGACATTTACTCCCTATTTCCATAAACAATTGATCTTTTCTCAAGGGTTAGTTCCTTGCAGCCATTTCCAGGAATTATTAAGTGCTTGAGCAAAAGTAGTGATGAGTTGGGTTAATTTTCTTCAGAGAAGTTGTTTCGTTGACAATTGTGTTATTTGATTAATTTATTTGTTGGTACTCTGCAGTGGAATTACACTTACAAAGCTTGTTGGAGTTATTGTCCTCTATTTCACGAGATCAGAAATTTTTGTGGTCAGTCTCATCTTTCTATATTATGTATTTGTTTGTATGTTCCATGAAAATTAAGTTTCTGCTTTGATCTTCTGCAGGTTTATTACTTCCAAATGTACTTGGGGTTGGTTCTTATTGGGTTCTTGCATGGCCTTGTGTTTTTGCCGGTAAGTAAACTAACATGTTCCCCGCCTGCTCAGTTGACCCCCAACTATTCCATATGGTGTTGGTCCATGGAGAGTCAGAGTGAGATGATTTCCCCCATTCCACATTCCCCATCCAGCATCCATTCTTTCCTACTCCTGAATTAATTCACAATATACCTTCTGTAGTAAGCATACTGTTCTCATACAAGGCCTCTCCAATGAAGAGTTGGCATGACGCAGTATCCTGCACATCACTGCAGATGAATATTGCCATGCTTTTTTCCCTAACAGTGACGATTTTTGTTTTCTTTTTTAGTTTTTTAACAAAATCTTCGTATTGGGATATTTTTTTTCCCGTCGGTCTCTGGTCTCAGTGTCAAATGCACCGTTGGACCAAAAAAGAAACTAATCGTTTCCCGTTTTAGGGATAAATGATCTCATCCCAGGTGGGTTGGGAGTAAGGATGGTCTCAACTGGGAAAAGAATGATCTCGGATGATCACAGTTATTAACTTTACGGAAAAGGTTTGGATTCATCTTTTTGTATATCTTCCTTGTGCTAGGTTCTATTGAGTTTGTGTGGCCCGCCGTCGAGAGTGCAGGAGGTCGAGACTTGATCGTTGCATGTTGAGAACTAATTGATTAATGCCATCCAGCATGGTTCTTCCGGCATCTGAAACACCAAGTGGTTTTAATTGATAGTCAGAGATAGAAATATATACACAAGGAATTCATGAGCGAGCCGAGCTGTACAAGGATCAGATGAAACAGCTGCTTCCCCTTCTGTGACTCTGTACATTCCTATACTATACATGTCAACTGATTAATTGTACTGGTCTCGACAGACAATTAACGTACTAACCAGCATTTGCATTTTATATCAATGAATACATGTTTGTCCAAGTTTCACAATTCTTTTTTGGTAAAATGAGATTCTAGTTTCTTTCAAGAGAACTATAATTGTGATGTCGAGGAATTTTCTATCAGGAATTGTATTACTAGTATTCTTTTATAAGCCAAGCTAAAAAAATAATAATAAATAAATTGCATTTTGAGATTATAACACTAGTTGTAATAAATTGCATATAATCAATCACATTCCAAGCAACAAGTGGAGTTGTTTATAAATAAATTCATTCGATCAGCCAAATCATTTTATAATATATATATATATATATATATATATATATATATATATATTTACTTTTTTCAATTTGTATCATATCATAATGATTTCTACCACGGAGTTTTTCAATTATCATCATATACACAAGGCTAGGTTTTTCTTCTTAATTTTACTATCTAATAAATGTACAAGGAGTGAAGTAGGTGCCTGGTGCATTATTATTTATTATTCGAATGTACGGATGGTTACATGATGAGTCTATTATCACGAACATGTTCACATATATTTATATACATATTTAGATGACCTGCATGATATGTGATAGTAAGTAAATATTTAACTTCATACTAACCACTGTTATTTTGAAATGGTTAAATACTTCACAAATCTATTGCTAATGATCTGGCTTAGTTCGACTAGCTTTACGGTTAATACACACAACTAACGATAATGTTTATTCTCCCGCCATCTCCAACACCCAACGTTGAGATCAGTAAATTCGAACACATGATATAAAAGAAAAACACAAAAGGGGGACGAGGATTCAATTCAGAGAGGGGAAAAAGAAGAAGAAGAAGAAAGAAACGAACGTTACATGGGTGAGCAAGCAAAGAAACTAGCTACAACTCTTATCAAGAATACTAACAACCCAACATTGGCATGGCAGTTGTTCAGGCGCATTTCCTCAAATCCCAGTTCCTTCAGCCACATCCTTGACTCAGTACCTCTAATGACTCGTATTCTTGTTGCCGCCCAAATGTTCAATGAAATCGATATCCTCAATCAACTCCTTCTCTCTCATCCCTTCAAACTTCCCACAATCACCTAGTCACCATTGTCCGTATCATCGCAAAATCGGGTCATATTGATAAGGCTATACCTCATTTTCGATCCCTTCGCACCCATTTCCCTGCAAAGCCTCTCTCGATATCCTTGTACAATTTGTTATTGAATCTTCTCTTCGAGACAAGAACACAGATTTTGTCTCCTGGTTATATGAGGATTTGATTCTTTCTGGGATTTCTCCTGAAACTTATACTTTTAATCTTTTAATTGGCTGGCTTTGTGATTCAGGTCGTTTGGAAGATGCCTGGAACTTGTTTGATAAAATGTTTGACAAAGGATGTAGGCCTAATGAGTTTAGTGTTGGGATTTTAGTTCGTGGGTATTGCCGGTTTGGGCTTGCTTCTCAAGGTGTGGAGCTTTTGAATGCTATGAGAGAATTGGGTGTTGCTCCTAATGCGGTCATTTACAATACTTTGATTTCAAGTTTTTGTAAGGACGGTAAGACTGATGAAGCTGAGAAATTGGTGGAAAGGATGAGAGAGTCTGGCATTAGTCCGGATGTTGTTACTTTCAATTCCAGGATCTCAGCTCTTTGTAGTGTGGGAAAGATTTTGGAGGCGTCTAGAATTTTAGAGATATGCAAATAGATAAGGACTTGGGATTACCTCAGCCTAATAAGGTAACTTTCAATTTAATGCTTTGGGTTTTTATAATGAAGGCATGATGGAAGAAGCTGGTACTCTGGTAGAATCTATGAAAAGGAATGGTGTTTTTACAGAAGTGGATAGCTATAATATATGGTTGTTAGGCTTGGTGAGGAATGGGAAGCTTTTGGAGGCTCAATTAGTTCTTAGTGAGATGGTGGACAAATGCATAGGGCCAAATATTTACTCCTACAACATCGTGATGGATGGGCTCTGCAAGAATGGGATGCTTGCTGATGCAAGAATGGTTATGGGATTAATGAGAAGTGATCGAATTCCTCCGGATACAGTTACTTATAGTAGTCTACTCCATGGGTACTGCAGAAAAGGGAAGGTTGGTGAAGCGAATAATGTTCTGCATGAGATGATGAGTAGTAGCTGCTTTCCAAATACTTACACTTGCAATATCTTGCTGCATAGCCTGTGGAAAGAGGGAAAGATATCGGAAGCTGAGAAACTGCTGCAAAAGATGAACGAGAGAGGTTATGGCTTGGATACTGTGACCTGCAATATTGTGATCGATAGTTTATGTAGAAGTGGAAAGGTGGACAAAGCAATTGCAATTGTTGGTGGAATGTGGACTCATGGAAGTGCTTCTCTTGGTGAGCTGGGAAATTTATATATTGGTCTAGTGGATGACAATAATAATGTGAAGAATTGCTTGCCTGACTTGGTCACGGAGGCTTAATGAAGCTAAAAAGAAGTTTGTTGAGATGATGGGAAAAAAGTTGTACCCTGATTCATATCTTTATAATATATTTATACATAGTTTCTGTAAAGTAGGAAAGATATCATCGGCATTTCGGGTTCTCAAGGATATGGAGGAAAGAGGTTGTAGCAAGAACTTAAGAACTTATAACTCATTAATTCTTGGGATGGGAAGTAAAGGTCAAATATTTGAAATGTATGGACTGATGGATGATATGAAAGAAAGAGGTGTGTCTCCTAATTAGCACATATAATAATATGATCAGCTGTCTATGTGAAAGTGGGAGAGCTGAAGATGCCACTAAACTTTTAGATGAAATGTTACTGAAAGGTATATCCCCTAACATATCTTCCTTCAAATTTCTAATTAGTGCTTTTTGCAAGACAGGAGAGATCAAAGCAGCAGAAGAGGTATTTCATATTTCTCTGAGTATATGTGGCCACAAGGAAGCACTTTACAGTTTACTGTTTAAATTGATTGCTAGAGGGGAAGTCTTAGAAGCTAAGGAACTATTTGATGCTGCATTAGATAGATCTTTCAACGTGGGGAACTTCCTATACAAAGATCTCATTGACAAGCTTAGCAAGGATGAGAGTTTAGATTGTGCAAGTGATATACTGAAGAAGATGATGTATAGAGGATATGGTTTTGATCCTGCATCGTTCATGCCAGTAATTGATGGTCTAGGTAAAAGGGGAAATAAGCATGAGGCTGACGAGCTTGCAGAATGGATGCTGGAGATGGATTCAGAAGGTAAGGTAGGAAATAAAGTTTGCCGAAATGTCAGGTCTCATGGGAAACAAAAGAAGCATAGTGGAAGTAACTGGCAGACAATAGTTCACAGGTATGGCTGTTAGAAGAGGTCTCTTGGTTTCTCTCTCAATTTCTTTTCTTTAATTATTGTTTTTGTTACTGTCCTCATTGCTCTTTAAGTCATAAGCAAGTGAATCTGAATATAGTGAGTTTCCATAGTTGTTTTAAATTTACTGGTAGATGTTCGAAAACGATTCTTGTGAACCACATCTACCTGATGCTCTGTTCGAGAAAATTTTGAGAATCCCAACTAGATCATCCAATATGAAAACTTTATTATGTTCTCAGGGTGGTACTCTTTTTACTAATTCCATCAAAAGCAATATAATTTGTAATGCATAATATGCTACCATGTGAGATAATAAGTATGTGGTTCAACCTGTTGCACCCAATTTCCCATTTATTATTGAGACTCCTTTCTGACAAAATAGCTGATAATTGTGTTTCTGTATATTGGAAAATTAGTATTTCTCAAGTCATTCATATCTGTTACCTAATATTGTACAGAGATGATGGCAGCAGAATGGCATTAAGAACCCTGAAGCAGGTACAAAAAGGCTGGGGTCAAGGAAGTATATCAAGTCTTCAACCCCAGAGAAATGACTTTTCTGATAGCTGGGACACCACTGATTGAAATATATTGATGCATGGATGTCAATTTAAGAATTGTTTTAGATCCAAAAGGTCGGTATGGCAATGATTACTCTGTTTTTCATTTTTTCTCTTCTCTGTGCGTTCATTATGGATGTGATCACCTCTCTTTTTGCTTTGTCTTTTCATTTGAGACCAGTAACCTTTATCAGTAAAGACAATTAAAGAGTCCTGTCGTCCGGTGTTTGAACCGCAGGTGCAAGCTTTACTCATCCTTGTAAGCTGCCTTTCTGTAGTCGATGTATTAGGAGATAACATTAAATGATTTTTTGTATCATTCAGTTTGTCCAGACTTCTTTTTCTTTTCCTGTTTTTGTCTTTTGTCTTTTGTCTTTTCCCATGGTTAGCATGCCAAGACAAGGACAAGCTATCATCAGGTAAAGGATATAATAGCCAGCTACTAATAGAAGGCTTTATGAACTTCTTATGTAGTTAGAATTCCCTACCTAAACATGGTTTTTTGGGTCAATATACATGCGTTGTTTCTCTACTTTCTAAATCATCATTAGTTTGCATGTATAAAATCTAAAACTTATTTTAAGTGACTGATACTAATATTCTTTAAGTTAGTGTCCTTCCATATCATGAGCCTTATGTCTCCAACATCCACGTTCTTTAAATTTAAATTGCCTCTTCAGTAGATGCTGCCTAGTTAAACATTTCAACATTAAAGAATATAATAAACCTATTGAGTTTCTGCTGCAATCTATTTTTTTTCTCTCTTTTTCTTTTTTTTGTTCAATTGAGATTCTTATTGTGCATCCCACATACTTTCTTGGTAAATTGCACCTTCAAATTTGTTTAATAACTTATTTCAATTTAAAATTTCTCTTCTGTAGATGCTACCTAATCAAAGATTTCAATATTAAAGTACATATAATAAGTCAATTTTGTTTCTACTGCAACATTTTGTTGTTGTTGTTTTGGTCAATTGGGATTCTTATTAGGTATCCACAACATGTTTACTTGGTCAATTTTGGCTTATCACGGTTAAAGGGTTTTTGAACCTTCATGGTGTTTCGGTGATTGTGATTATTGTGTCCATCTGACTGACACATTTTCTTTCCTGTGGGCCTTATTCAGTTGAGAGATTAATAAGTCACCATTACTTCTTGCAGGGGAAACCACATACCAAGATTTGTGTTTGCTTCTGAAAGCTCAGCTTCCTTGCTAGTCATTGTGAAATTCAACAGAATTTAACCTTTTGCAGTGGGTGTTTCTGTGGACATCAGGCAAGTATCAGTCAATGTAGCTTAATTCAACCATCAATATCAAGTTATAGAGGTTAATGCACGTAGCCTACCCCAACTAGTTTGTTAAAAGGCGTTGAGTTGAGAGGTTATGCACATACATACAGTCTTTTTCTGCAGTGGATTCAGTGATCTTCTTTCAATATTACTGCGAGTTCCATGTCCTGATTCAATCAGACCGTCTGAAGATCTCATCTTTTGCATGAACCTGGTTAAAAAAGGGTTTTCGATATATATTGATGAATAAAATATCCCTTGTTATCACAGTTGCAAAGAGCCGCCCAAGAATTGGAGAGCGAATACTAGCAGAGAAAGGATAAAAAGATACCTACTGTGGACGTCTTCTTGCACAGTATGTAAATCAAATGGCGAATTTTTATAATCAAATCTGACCTGAAAGAGAAGGAGAAGGTTAGCTTATAACCCTTGGGCTCGGCCCACAAAACTAACAGCCTATCAAAATCAAATGTGTTAAATTAGGTCCCACAAAATCAACCTAACAGCCTGTTTTTGCTGCTATTATTCATTGGTGTCTTTTTAATTAATTATAAGTTGCCTTGTTATTTACTACAAGAAGATTTCAGTCTTAAAACAATGAATGATAGAGAAAAGACCACTCATGCACAAAAAATTATAATTTTCACATAAAAAATTATTTTTTTATATGAATTGTGAGTTGGTCCACTTTTCACGTGAGAAAAAACATATGTGAAAATATTATTTTTAAAAAAAATAAAGGGTGAAACAATATATATATATATATATATATATATATTCTAATATACCAACAAATTTACAAGAAAGACCACCTTTTTGACTAAAAATGTTCATTGTAAAATAGGTGTTAATAACTTATGTTACAACTCATTTTTTTCCACGAATTTTGACTTTCAAAAGTAAACCAATTCCTGTTAGGGGACATATGAAAAAAAACAACCAGGACCAATCTGTAAGGTTGTCATTGTCTCTAACAGATAAGAGATCACATTGTGAAGCTTCATTTTTTTATCATTGTGAGCACACATCTGCTTGCTAATCAGTAACATTAGCAGAATTTTCAATCTGCTTACATTTCTTCTTGTTATCCTTCTTCAACAATGGACACTGATTTTTGTAATGGCCCTTCTCGTGACAATGATAACACTCAACTTGAGATTTATCCTTCTTGTCTGGTCTCGACTGAGATCTTTCTCGTTCATTACCGGAATACTTCTTTCGATTAGGACCCCTGCCACGCCCATATGAAAAAACAAGAAGACTGTCTCCTTGATCTATAGAAGTAGTGCTCCTGAACTTATCTTGGTCCAGACTGCTCTGCAAGTTTTTCCTTCCCTACAAAGAGTGTAGAGTTGAGTATGAATCTGGTAGAGAGACAAGAAACAATAAGGCTTTATCTTCTTCGTCCAACTTCACATTCGTCCAACTTCACATCAATATTGGTTAGTTGGGTCATCAATCTATTAAACTCATCGGCCAAATCTGACCCTTCTTCTATCTGAAGCCGATACAATTCCTTCTTCAAATATAACCGGTTTGACAGAGACTTTGACTTGTAAACTTTCTCAAGTTTCTCTCACAAGTCCTTTGAATAGGTTTCTGTCAAAACCTGATATTTGATTTGTGGCGCTAAACTCAATATGATTGTTGCCACAACTTTTGCTTCAAGTTTCATCCATTTTTCATTTGTCATAGTCGCTGGTTTCTTCCCTTCTAGTGCCTTCACCCATCCCTGTTGAGCCAATACATCTTTGACTGTACACTGCCAAATATTAAAACGGATCATACCAGTTGGGCAGGTAAGTCGGTGTGACTAATTAAATAACCACCTTTCTTAAAAGCGCTGCTTTTTGAACCACTTTCATAGACACCAACGGCGTGAACCAAACGCTTTGATACCAATTGTTGAGAAATCAGGCTCACACAAATACACTAAGATCAATACAAACACACTACTGTATGAGATATAAAATAATAACACCAGAAATTTACGTGGAAACCCAACTGGGAAAACCACATGGAGAGATCTCAGAAATTCACTATGAAAATAATATAGAGATTACAAACTTTCAATTGAGAAATAAACTAACTGTTTATCTCTACTTGTCTAACTCTCTAATGCTCAAACTAGAGCTTTATTTCTTTCTTGCTCTCTTGCTGTCAAGCTCTCAAATGAGATTGGTGTATTTTTCCCTTCCATTTGCATGCCCTTTTATAGCCAACAAACTGAAGGGGAGAGGAAGGAAAAAAGAAGGGGAGGAAGTCAAAGGGCTGGAGATCATTAAATGGGGAGACCAAAGACCAAAACAGGAGCCAATATTCAACACAGCAGCAACATTGTCATGCAGCAATTTCCCGACTGGAAGAAAGTAGACTGCATCTTATAGACAAAATACAAGATTTCCAGGAAAATGGGAGGAAACTCGACGTGATGCAAGAGCTAAATGCATGTTTTGGTGATGAGAAAATGGCGGAGAGAAAGATTGAGCAGCTCAGAGTAAATCATAGAAAATCTTGGTTTTTGGCTAATTTCATTAGGAGTTTGTTCAGTCCATGGAATCGGCACAATACTGCAAAAGTTGCCATAAAGTTGACAGTGGTTTCAGTTTCTATTTCTTCAACTTATAGCTTCTTTTACCAATCTAGGCAGGAATATGAAAGCTTTACACCAAAATGTGTATCATCAATGGATGGAAAAAGAGAATTTTTAGTTGGTGATATAGACAACCCTTTAGATATGTCCTGTGGAATGGGATAATTTCTGTAATCCTCATATTCTTATACGGTTATACCCATACAATTTGTGTTGATGTTTTTTTGGATAATATCTTTCCAAGTTGGCATAAAAATAGGACAAATACTATATTTTTTTCTATGTGCAAAAATGACTAGTTACCTAGTTTTTGAACGTGTCATATATAAACCTTAACTTAAAAGTCTTTTTGTGAAGTATTAATTTGATATAACAATTACCGACGAAGGTTGGCATGAGTGAAAGGGGCTCTGATCTCTTAAGCAAGTAGTTTCAGTTCGAGCCCTTGTGGATGCAACAAACTTTCTTGGGAGAGATTTCCGTTTCGACCCCCGACCGTATCTCAGAGGAATAGTTTTGGACAAGCTAAAAATGTGAGCCCAAAAGTGCTTTTGAATTAAAAGTACTTTTATAAAGTCACCAAACACTAAATAAGTAGAAAATTAATATTTTCACAAGTAAATTTGATAGTTTCATAAGGTCTCCTTCGCATGAGGTGGATCCAACTTACTATCTAGTATCTACTACGTATATGAGGAGGAGCGTGTGAAACTATCAAATTTAGTGGTGGAAATATCAATTCTCAATAAGTATAATTAGTCCATTTAGCCAAAAAAAAAAGTATTATTAATTCATTGGGTTATGGATGTGTTATAATTCTAAAAGTATTCGTCCATATACAGTTGCTATTTTAAAAAAAAATTGTTTAGCATTAAAATAGTATTTTCAGATATTAAAAAAAAAGAAAAAAAATAATACTCCAGTCCATAAAAATTACTCCCTCCGTCCCAGGATAAAAGTCCTGATGGATTTTTCACGCATATTAAGAAGAGAAATAAAATGATAAATTGCCCATAATAATGTCATTAAATATGGAGAGAGAATTAGAATAAGAAAAGTATGAGATATTTAATGCTACAGACATAATAGGAAAAAATATGTAAAAGTTTGGTTATTAAAAAAAAGTGGACATTTAATATGGGACAACCCAAAATAATAATAATGACTTTTATCCTGGGACGGAAGGAGTCAAATATTGTATATGAGGGGAATAATGGCTATACACATTTTATTTTATTTTTTTCAACACAATTTGCCAAAACGACCTCGATTTGGCAGATTTGTTTTTGTTTTTTAAAAACACGTTCCACCTACGACGTCCGTACAAGGCTTCTCTCCTCCCAAATCGCGCATAATGGCTTTATCCTCCCAAATCAGAAATCGCCACCGCTCGGAGACGCATAAGGGCTCTGTCCTCCCAAATCAAAAATCGCCACCGCTCTCGGCGTCTCCGAGCTCTTTCTCGTCTGCCGCTGCGATTTCAACTCCTTCGGCAGCCACGGTTCCACCTCCCACGTCCGCTTTGACAATTCTAGCGTTAACTCGACCAAATCTTTCTGGATTAATGGCATAATTTGCCTTTTATGGATCAGAAAATATTGAATTCGACGGGGAAGAACATTTTGATTAAAGAGGAGAGTGAAAATGAGTTAAGATCTTCATTTCAATCCAAAGAAAGGATAAGTTCAGCAGCAAAAGATGTTAATTTAGGTTTTGGAGAGAGCATTTTCTGCCGCCGGTGCCGCTGTTCTCTCCGCCGTCATCGTTAACCCCCTCGACGTCGCCAAGGTCTCTGTGTACTATATTCTCAGTCATTTGTTTTATGCAAATTGCAATTGGATTTAATTTAGTGTTTATACTGATTTGATTAGTTGTTTTTCATTTTTGTACTGTTATATCAAACTTGTATTGGTTTTTGTATATTTTTATGCATTTGGTAGTTCTGAGTTGATCATTTTTGTTATTCCTCTGCTGCTGTTGAACTCTAGCCTCAATTGTTTGAACGGTGTCAGTTTTTTTTGTTTTCATTTTATTTGCCAAATGTCCCAAAATGCTGAGATAAACGAGCTAAAAATTTTAAGGTTGGAATATCCTAAAAATGTTAAGCTAACTGAGCTAAAATTTACTCCATATGTTTGGTTCTTTTAGAGTTAGAGCCTAAAGTAGTCTGCTATTGAGATTTAGTTGAGATGTTCAGGAGCTCTGCATAGTGAAAATATTACTGGTCTATAAAGTTTGAGATATGGCTTGGTGGTATTAAATTTTAACAAATTTGGTTTTGATGGCATAAAGTTTTACAGAATATTACATTAAACTTTAAGAAATTAGTTTTTTGGTGTTTTACCTAATCACACTTCAATAAAGACAGGTCATTTACTGACCGACCAGAGCCCTATTGATGAATGAATGAAAGGGTTTACGAGGAGTTTTTAATGCTTTCGAAGGCATGGCTTTATCTTATAAATATAGTAAGAGCAATATCTTTTGATTATGTGTGATTTAAACATTTTTTCTTCAATAATTAGGACATAAGAGAGAAATTCTAATGTGTGTATATTATTGTGATATTCAAGCTCGGCTATTTTTTATAAGAACCATCAGTTTTGATTTATGTGCGGTCGTTAGAATCTAGTTGCTGGCGGGATATCTTTAAAAGTTAATTTGAAAGTTCCTTTGAAATAACTCATTAATCTGAACTGAATTTCATTCTTTGGTTAGTTTATGATATTATTATTACAGGTTCTTTTGTGTCGTTATTTTTAAAATTTAGAGCTTTTTTGGCCATCACTGATATCTTTAAGCTGCTCAAGCTTTAGAGATTCTAATGTAATTTTTTGGTTATTGTTTGTATTGCCTGATTTATCAGACTAGGTTGCAAGCTCAGGCAGCGGGTGTCCCTTATCATGGTCTATGTCGTACAGCATGTTTCGAAACAAACACAGTACGTTTCCAAAATGCGACTCTTGCTCGTTTACTTGATCATATTGCTGTGAGGCAACATATAAATTTACTACTTATTGGTCATAATTTACTATTTTTGGAAGAAGTTCTTGAAGTTTTCACTTGTCTATTGCTTTGGCACTTTCTCTCTGGTCTCTACACGTGTTAGAGGGAGGGGGTAAACAAGGGGAGAGAATATGATAGTACATAATACATATTACATGCACCTGCAGAAGATCTTTCATCAATATAAGAGATCAATTATCAGATATGTGTACTGCTTAGGAATTCCAGTCTACTGGTATGCATTACATGTTTCATAAACAATTTTAATATTTTATTTTACATTATTAATATAAAGTAAAATAATCTATAATAAAGATAATAATTAAATTATAGAATTAGTAGTAATTGCACTTATGTAGTAAGATATATATCCATTGCTTGAATAATTAAATTATAAAATTAGTGTTACTAGTAAGTAGTAACTAGTAAGAAGTATCTTGATATCTTCATATATATAATTATATATGTAATTCTTCTCTCTCAAAAATTTAAATAAATGTTATTTTTAAAAATTAGTGTGAAATTTATTGAATGAGACATTTGATATTATTAATTATGAAATTATTTTAATCGTGTAATTTTCAAAATTGAGGACTTAAAGAAAATGACAAATACCATATACTAAGTATGACTAACATATCTTTGACGTATTAGTTTTATTCATAAACAAAATGGTATTAAATAATAAAATTTAAAATTTTAAGAATTCAATTTAATATTAAAACTTAAGAAACTAAACATAAATTTAAGAATTATATTGAATTAAACTAAATATTACAAATGTATCATCATTTATAGAATTTTAAGTTGGTACAAGTTCAAAAAATTACAACTATAATAAAATTATCAATTTTGACTTGATCTTGTTCACTTCTTGTTGTGATCTGATATGCTACAACTTGCATTAAGAATATGGTAAATCATTAGAAAAATAAATATATCAAGATTTGGTTTTGGTAGTAATTTAAAAAAAAAAAACTCCGCCTATCCCGCTTTTTTCACCGATTTGGCCTTAGGCGCGGTGTCAGGCCCCCGCCTAGGCGCCGCCTAAGTCGATTTTTAGAACAGAGATCTTAGGCACAATAAGGAAGAAAGCATTTGCTTTCATCACAATAAATTTTTTGCTAAACCACGTTTACACAATATATGGCACGACAAAGAAATAAAAACATTTGGAGCTGAATTTTTGGTGGCTAAGAAACATGTGTATAAGATGGGATTAGTGGAAACAAGAATGCTTTGGTGGATGTTTGGATGTCATGAAAGGTTGGATAGGATGAGGTTATTCAAAAGAAGATTGTGTAGCACTGATTGAGGAGGCGATGAGGGACAAAGGTTTAATTTTTCTTATTGTTTTTCACTTTTATGCTTTGATTCATTTTCAGCCTACCCAACTAGTTTGGGATATAATAGGTGGAGTAAAAGGCGTTGTTGAGATGATTTGAACACATTACAAATTCCTGCCAATTCACCACTTGTGATACTGTATTCTTGTATAGCAAAACATAATGGTTATCTTTAGTAAATAATGTACAAGGGTCAACTAGGTGAATAAGAATCATGGATTGCCAGAGCTGCTAATGAATTCAAGCACAATATAGGTGAACAAATTGGGATTGTGAAGAATGAATCAATATAAGTTGTGAGGAAGGACCCAACAGATATTTTTGAGTTACCTGCACAAGATTGAAACTAGTTGAACATATCTTTTACTGGGCTGCAAATGCAACCAAATAGAAAGGTAAATAGTACCACAGTTGTTGCAAACTAAGTGGGTGTTTGATAAAAACTGAATGAATTTGAATTTGAATATGAATGAGCTGAATCTGAATTTGAATGAAAAAGTTGTTTGATAATTGACATGTCTGAAACATCTGAATGACAAAATTTTATTATTGTACCCCTCTGAAAAAATTCAAAATTGTTGTAAATTTATTTAATATTACTTAATATAATAGTTAATATTTTTTTAAATGCTTTAATTTTTTTATTTTTTTTTTACTTCATTCAGCTATTCAGCTAAAAAATCTGACTTAATCATTCAGCTTGTCCATCTTACCGATTCAACCATTTAGACTAAAACAAACGCACTGACCGATTCAGCCATTCAGCTCTATTCAGCTCTAAACAAACACTCCTTAAGTAGGAGAAATAAGTAACAGAACTTAATATTAATTTGGTACCTATAAACACAATTATTATTTTTTCTCTTTCTAAAACACGGTACAGGAAATTAGCAAACAACAACTTCTTCACCTTTTCCATTTAAACTGGATTAAAGCTAATGGGGAAATGTTCAAAAATGCCCTTGATGTTTACACGAATGTCCCATTTACACCCTAAACTATTTTTTTTCCCAAAAGTACCCTTAACGTTAGGAAAAGCAGGTCACCCGTGCTCCTGCTGTCAACAGACCAGCCACCTGGACTAACTCTGTTTACACGTGGATCATTTTTTGCTGATTAGGCACTTAGGGAGAGAGAGACAGAACAAAAGCAGTCGTGATTTTCAAAAGGGGCAAATAATATTGATTTCTCCCTCATCCTACACCGCACATGCATAATAATATTGATGATTTAATCTAAGGCATGGGCTCTGCAATCAGTTCGTTCGACAATCAGTTCGGCGAGAAGAAGAAGGAGAAGAAGATCGACCCCACTGCCCAACCGCCCATGCCCTAGATTAAATCATCAATATTATTATGCATGTGTGGTGTAGGATTGAGGGAGAAATCAATATTATTTGCCCCTTTTGAAAATCAAGTAACAAGTAACACGGTTGATGAATCTCAGCAGCCTCTGTTTAGTTCAAAATCCATGACAGACAGATACATCACCAGCCAAAATACTAAGAAGCAAAACTAATTTAATTATACAATAGGTTGTAAGCTGGCAAATCTTGTATTCTGTGAATGTCTTCTAAAGACAGTTCTCTTTCCAACTGTGTCCGTGTTACTCGTATAACCTCCTGCAGATTACAAAGGATCAAAATATCATGTACCACGCCAATAAAACCCGAGTTGACAGATTAACTTCGTTCAACAAAAGAATATGCTTCCCTGGACAGCCATTAACGGAGTAAATATTCAATACAAAAACGTCCGTATATGTTCCGGTGTATTTTCTCTTATCACGTCACGAAAGAACAGAAAAGTTACAAAATGAGAGGGATACATACACACACCATTACACAAAGGATGTTTGCAATGAATATTTACTCCCGTCAATGTTCGAGTCAGAGATGATATGTGGAGGTGTATAAGAAGCAACTAAGACTTTGGTTCAGTGGAGTTCTGTCCGCGACCCAACTGCACATGTTCTTCAGTGACAAATCAAGTTTCTTGATACCAATTTTGCAGCTTTGTGTAGATGAAGTAGACTTACAATTTTGCAATCAGTTTGTCTCTCAGTGGAGTGAAAGTAATTAGGGCTTTTTTGCCCCTTTTGAAAATCACGACTGCTTTTGTTTTGTCTCTCTCTCCCTAAGTGTCTAATCAGCAAAAATGATCCACGTGTAAACAGAGTTAGTCCAGGTGGCTGGTCTATTAAGAGCAGGGGCACGGGTGACCTAATTTTCCTAACGTTAAGGGTACTTTTGAAAAAAAAATTAGTTTAGGGTGGAAGTGGGACATCCGTGTAAACATTAGGGGTATTTTTGGACATTTTCCCTTAAAGCTAATTGAAGCTCAACGATAGTCCATACCACTGGCGGATCTACCCTTAGGGCAGTGGGGTCAATTGACCCCACTAAATTTTGAATAGTTAGTTTTTTATTTATTTTTAATTTTATAAAGTGTTTAGTGAAGATAAAAAAATTCAAACTAAAGACTATTAAACATTGAACATGATATTTTTGCAGCTATTGAAATGAGGTTATCATTGCAATAGTTTCAAGCAATGAAATCTCGAAAAATGTTATTATAAATAATATTTTAACAATATTATTTAGTTTTGTAATTTATTGTAGAGGACATGGGAGGTGAGGGACACCTTACGTTCTTGCGCGAGGTGTCTCTTATAATAACAATGTTTAAAAAAAATTATAAAATACCATTTTGTACATAACAAGGGAGGAAGTGTATTCAATTACATAAAACGACCTCGGTTTTATATGATAGCTCACACAATTATTTGCAATGTCTCTCACATTCTTTTTTGCCTTTATTTTATTGTATTTTATTTCTTTGTAATTTTTTGTTTTAAAAAAATTGACCCCATTGAACTAAGGGGTTGGATCCGCCCCTGGCCCCATACATTCTTTTTAAGCTCTCTGAATATTGTTTCAAATTTGAAGTAGCGTATTAACATGTTTTCTTTTCACAATTTTTTTCCTTTTTATTTCGTAGTTGTTACATTGTTTCTTTTCTCCCTTCACAGCTAACATGTATAAATGTGGAGTTTGAGAAGGTTGTCCATGTTTTCGCTAATGGTCATCATTTATTTTGAATTTGAACTTGCATGCTCATTTACAAGCTTGATTATGGAGGAATCGTGTTGAAACATGGATCTACTTTACATTGTTCTCTTCTAAATTCCATGTGGATCTTGGCTGTTTATTTTTTAGATGCTTCCAAATATGAGATGTTATCCATCATGCACTCATGCAGTTTTTGGTTCTAAATCAACATGTGCTCCAGATTGCTTGCGGTATAAAGGAACATTTGATGTCTTCTACAAAGTTACGTACCAGGTTTGTGAAATTGATATTATTAGTATAAAATTTGATTCTCACAAAGAAAATTTGCTAGGATTATTTGATTAAAGTACCCGCGACTTGCTATATTGGGGAAAAAATCTCTTTAATTGTGGTTGTGCGCTTTGTGTGTGATTTTCAATCCATTGAATATTCTTTTTTCTTGGTTTCCTATGCAATTGATACTTTGATTCAACCCACATGCACTTCCTTAACTTGTCAAAGCAGGCAAAGGTTTTAACAATCATAAACGAAATTCATGGATATCATACATCTGATTTGATATATTACTAACTATTATATAAATTCTGGAAGGGGTAGGTACTATTTGCCAAATGGAGTCGCTCAGTAGATATTTTAACAGCAGCATGGTTGACCAAAGTCACTCTACGGATACTTTAATGCATATTATTTGCATTATGTGTACATAAAATTGTCAATATGAGCTAATTTACAGCCATATCTATAAATGCATGATTCAGAAGAAATAACAATGGAGCCGATGTATATTCTAATGAGAACTTGGTTCCATTGATACTGCAGACACGCCTGTCATCTTTGTTGGTGTGTATTTTCATTTTAAAATTGTTCCATTGGAAACAAATCCATTAATATCTGGTGTTTATTTGGTGTCATTGTGTAGGAAGGGTTTGCAAGACTCTGGAGAGGCACATATGCAAGTTTAGCTTTGGCTGTGCCCACTGTAAGTGATTTTCTGGGTCAATTTCAGTCTTTCATTTTTACTCTTCCTTTACTTTGAGACAACACGAGTTGAATGGGAAATTTTTGTTCTGAACACTCACTTCTGTGCAATTTACTTTCTTATTGTTTCTAAAACTCTAACCAGGTGGGCATCTATTTGCCTTGTTATGATATTTTCCACAATTTTCTGGATGAATTTACATCGAGAAATGCTCCAAGCATGACACCATATGTCCCCTTAGTTGCAGGCTCAGTTGCGCGCTCGCTAGCTTGTATTACTTGTTATCCTGTTGAACTTGCAAGAACTCGTATGCAGGTATTACATGTTTCATATTGGTGTTTATGTACTTTCTTTGTTTTTTTTCCTTCTTTTAAAATGGTTGGAGGAGTACCTGTTATTAAGTTTAAAGAATTTAGTTTCCAAACAGAATGAAGGAAACAAATGGTCAAATTTTGAATTGATATGGTGAATGGAAGAACTGTATCTACTCATTCAGATTTCTACTTGTTTTGTGGATTTTGTGTTTTTATTTCATTCACAATTTCCAAGGATATATTAAGTGTTTTGAGAGTGCTAATCTAATGAACTCCTTTTGAGGATTTGATATGATTCTATTGTTTTTCATGTTTTTTTTAATTACTACTACATTTCTCAGTTTGCCTTCATTCTCTTTATAACAGGCATTTAAAGAGACCCAAATTGGTGTGAAGTCTCCAGGAGTGTTGAAGACATTGGTTGGGGTGATCTCCCCTGTCAGAAGCACTAACAACCTCCAATCCTGTAAGTTTATACATGGATTTTTCGTTCTTAGATATATACCTAACTTGTGATTTTAATAAAACGCCATGAAACTTGGATTTTTTCGTAGTGGTTTGTATATCATCCTGTTTCCTCAATATTCTTGTGATTTGTAATATAGCGCCATGAAACTTGGATTTCTTAGTAGTGGTTTGTATCTCATTCTCTTTCCTGAATCTCAAAAAATTGGGAACAACTTCCCATTGGTTCTGTATCTTTTTTTTTGTGTGTGGCACGCTATGATGATAATTTTATTCCCAAAGATCTATGACAAATTACGAATATGATTAGGATATCGAATCTTGGAATGTGATATATTAATGTAAAATTTATACTGATGAGGTGCATGCACAAATTTTACAAAATATAACATAAATAATGTGTTTTACCTCATGAATGACACATACATAGATCTATCAACTAGATATTATGACCTTAGTTAGTGGGAAGGTTTACCTTTTGAGTCTGCATTAGAGTATTTACGTTCTTTAGATCTGCGATGACGACATGGATTATTATTAGTTTTTCTTGTGCCTGAGTTCACGAGAATCAATAGAGCATCTAATGTGGTGCATATCTTTGGTTATTTGTTTATATAAATCATTTGTGAATGCGATACCATTGTAGCAGTACATAACTACCATTTCTTATGGACTGGTCTTGGGTCACAAATTGCACTTTATGTTCCTTTTTCTGCAATCTGCTGATCAACCCTTGAGCCTGTAAGACTTTACTCTTCACTGCAGTCCCGAATACTGTATTCTAAAATGTTCTAAGGGAGCATAAGAAACCAACTTGATGCCTGCTTTTTGCTGCTTTGGCAGCTCAGGAGGCGGATTTTAGGTGATCAGGCAACCATAGCCACTGTCTTTGGGGCAAACTTCTCTGCTGGTTTTGTTGCCGGAACCCTTGCAGCTGCTGCAACATGTCCTCTAGACTTTGCAAAGACCAGGCGTCAAATAGAGGTTGTTTCTCCAAAACTGAAATCCATTAATGCTATTTACCAAAATTGCTTGCTCTCTAGTTACCCTCCCCTCTGTAGTCTCCCAGAACACTCAATCCACCCAGGGAATTAATGAAAAGTTGATAGAAGCACATTAAAAATGAAGAAATTAGGGATTTTATGAGTTGCATCCACAATCTGGCATTGAATGATTTAATCAACGATGATAAAAAGGGTACATAATCAATAAATGAGAGTATAAGAGAGGGATGGAGTTGTTAATATGATATCCACACCCAGACTTGTAATATTAGGGGGTTCCTGATTACTTAAGTTCTATTTGTGGCTATCTATATGGGTCCCTCGTGCACATAATTTCAATGGTTTAACTTTAGTATATCAAAAAAAACTTTTCTAAGAGGTAAATATATCATATATATGGCATTAGCTGATTAATAAGCTACTCAGCCTGGACTTGATGAAAAAGTGTTTTGATGCATATGTTCAAGAATTTGAACTTATTATTGATCCTTTAAAATTTTATTTGCTCAATTGAACTACTAGTGCAGGTGTTATAATGTTCTATTGGGAGGTTCATGTCTCTGTCAGTACTATTCTTCTAGGTGCAAATATAACAAGTCTAAGTAGATGAAGCTAGTAATCTAAAATGGGAAACGAGTTAATAGCATCTCTTTCATTGTGTTGCATATTTTATGCATGTGAACATTTTTCCTTTCTTTGTCTGTCTGCTTTATTTAGTCATCTTACCTATTAGGCCTCTATCCAATTGATTATAATTTGTAGGAATTAATTAAGTGCTTGATTGAACAAAAAATGCTGCACTGTTAATTTACACATGTTGAAAGGGCCGACTGAATCTGCACATGTTACCAGTTCATTACTTCAATTTTATCTTTCTGGTTGCTGATGCGGTGTTCCTTCTTTCCAAAAAGATCCTTCCCGAGCATTGAAGATGACCACAAAACAAGCTTTGGTTGAGATATGGAGCTGTGTAGCACTTTTTTGTTTTTGAATAAGTTATGGAGGTGTGTGACATGTATTTGTATCTTTTATATTACTTAAATGATTAGAATATCTATTAGGATAATTAGAATGGTAGAAGTAGTTGGAAAAATTACCAGTTAAACAGCCTTTGGTCATGGATACACCAAACTTGTGCAGAAGCTAACTAGACCTTATCGTAGGAGGAGCTACCTGGTGTGCTGGCATCTCATGGAGCATCATGTGTTATTGTAGTGGAGGGGGTTAGAGATCTATATCTTGAGATTAGCGCCTTCTGTACAAACCTATAGGTCGAACCATATCTACCAAACCGTAAATTTATGCTTATATCTCCAAATGCAAAATAGAAATGAAGAGAGTTGTATTCGTTGGCCAGCCTGCAGCAAACCTAGCATGTAGCACGAGATGCACTATTATCCTGCTATAGATATTTCAAAAGGAGATATTGTTATAGAATGTTTCATGGTTTACTATTGCTGAAAACTTTAAATTTCCTAAAACTTCCTGTTGTTAATAAAGACACTTTCTTATCTAACATAACGTTGAGTCTTGTTTGTCATTGATAGGTAGTTATCTATTGTACTGTGTTTTAGTGCCTTTATATTTTTGGATCCACTCGGACCATATAACTTCCCTTGCAGTCTTTATCAATGGTTTCCTTGTGAAGGTGGAATAGTCGAATGAAGTTCCCTTGAAATGTGAAATTTGGAGTCTTGGACCACTTATTGACGACTTGTAAGGTAGGTCACCCGAAAAGGAAAGGAATGAGTACCAAGGAATACTATTTGTTTTCCTTCATTCGAAGGAAGCTTCTTAGCTTTCCGTGATTATCTCATTAACAAGGAAGGGTTATATAGATCTTATATTCTTTTAGATTCATTTTTCATAAATAATGATTTCAGATACGTGTTAGATTTATTAGATTTATAAAAATGGGCCTAAATCTTACAATATAAAGATACTAAACTTTTACATAACTTCAAAATCAATTGCAATGAGAATTTGCACATGGAGTTGATGAATGAGACCCACACAGATAAACAAGCGTACAAGAAATTAGTCATGAGACAAGCCTAGAAGAAAGTAAACTATGGGCAACTATTGACTACCTTAAAAAATGGACTATATGTGGGTAAGAATGAAAGTCAAGAAGAGTGTTTAGTTAGCCCAAGGACAGCCCGATACCATGACACAAATTTAGGGTATAAAGACATCAAGTTATCCAACTCAATATCAATTGGCAATGAGAAGAGTTGCGATAGTTGTTATATATTAGACATACTTTCTCTCAATGTATTCGATGTGAGACATCTTATATACTAATAATACGAAATGGAACTGAACTCCTAGAAGCAGAACGATAGACTGAGAGTCAAATAACTGAGTTAGTGTGCAGGTGAATACATAAAACTGATAAAACTAATAAATCCAAGTACAATATTTGGTAAACTAGTGTCCCAACCAGTAAATTCTTTGTCGCTTTATTTGACTTGCTAAGATATGCAGGCTTACGATTGTTATTTTGTAATTGAAAGCTGTAATTGAACAATTTTAGCTTAAATATTTGGATTTGTGTCCTTTCTTTTTGCCATCCTAATTCTTATACCCATTGAACAGGGATGGAGGAATTAAGGGAATCTTTACTGGTGTTGGTCCTCGTGTTAGTCGTGTTGGTCCCTCTGTTGGAATTGTAGTATGTTTTTATGAAGCAGTCAAATATGCTTTAGGTCACAGAAGTCCACCCAGAGACCAGGAAGATTTGCATCATACCAGAGCAAGTGATTGAGGACAGATTATACCATCCAAGATTGTTATCCTCATTTTTAGAGGAATAACCTCAGGTAGTGTTGATCTGAGACTGAGGCCATGGTGTGTCAAATCAAAGTTTGCATTCCAGCAGTGAAGTGGTTAGTCCGAGTCATGGATATTGGATCATTTCACTAAAAGGACACTCTTTGAGATCACTTCAAAATTATAATTCTTCTTAAAACACTGCATTTTGGCATGTGACAATTTTACTCCTTAAGATGGCTGATAATTAATGTATAGAGGCAACAGTAGGTACCACGGCTCGAAAGCTCAAATGAACAAGGTTCTTTCGTGAATGATGCAAGATTTTCAATCTCGTGCTTCTGGCTCAAGTTCTGGTTTGCCAGCCTATGTAAATGGGATGCTAGCCTAGCCAAAATGAGAGCACGTTTGATTTATTTTACTTTATTATTTTTTATATTTTATATTTTTTATTTTATTTTATTTAGCCAAAAAAAAAAAGATAGCACGTTTTGACACGATCACAATTTCCCCATCCATGAACCCTTTGGACGAGATACAACCCAATCTTATATATTGGGCCCAATCTATAAAAGGTTATATGACGATGAGGGTGTTCATAATGGGTTATTGGTGTCTTTCGAACACGCTGTAGCAGGATGTTCTATGCCTTCGCTAGGGTCCATTCTGCTTAATAATGGACTTGTATTGGGCTTTGATGGCATGTCAAGGCCCAAAAATTAGTTTTGGGCCTAATGTTAAGTCATTTTGGACCTGTAGTCGGTAATTAACAGGCCCATAGAAGGGCATTTAAATGTATGCTTAATAATAGGTTTGTATTGGGCTTTTCTGGCGTGTTGAGACCCATAAATTGATTTATTGGGACTAATGGTGTTCATTTTGGGCCTGTAGCCGGTATTTAGTAGGCCCAAAGAAGAGAATTTAAACACATGTTTAATAATGGGCTTTGTTGGCATGTCGAGGACCAAAAATTAATTTATTAGGACTAATGGTGGTCATTTTGGACATGTAGCTGATATTTAACAGGCCCATAGAAGGTCATTAAAACATATGCCTAATAATGGGCTTGTATTGGGCTTTTATGGCATGTGAGGCCCAAACGTTGATTTATTGGGCCTAATGGTAGTTATTTTTGACCATTAGTCGGTATTAGCAGGCCTATAGAAGGTATTTAAATATATACTTATTAATGGGCTTGTGTTGGGCTTTGCTCGCATGTTGAGGCTCAAAAATTGATTTATTGGGGCCTAATAGAAGCCATTTTGGGCCTGTAGGCGGATTTAGTAGGCCCATAGAAAGACATTAAACATATACCTAATAATGGGCTTGTATTAGGCTTTGTTGAGGCCCAAAAATTGATTTATTGGGCCTAATTGTAGCCATTTTGGGCTTGCATAGAAGGCATTTAAATATATACTTATTAATGGGCTTTTAACATATACTTAATTGGGCTTTGCTGGCATGTTGAGGCCCAAAAATTGATTTATTAGGGCCTAATGGTAGCCGTTTTGGGCCTGTAGGCAGATTTAGTAGGCCCACTAGAGGGCATTTAAACAAATACCTAATAATGGGCTTGTATTGGGCTTTGATAAGGCCCAAAAATTGATTTATCGGGCCTAATTGTAGCCATTTTGGGCTTGCATAGAAGGCATTTAAATATATACTTATTAATGGGCTTGTATTGGGCTTTGCTGGCATGTTGAGGCCCAAAAATTGATTTATTAGGGCCTAATGGTAGCCTTTTTGGGCCTGTAGGCAGATTTAGTAGGCCCACTAGAGGGCATTTAAACAAATACCTAATAATGGGCTTGTATTGGGCTTTGATAAGGCCCAAAAATTGATTTAGTGAGCCTAATTGTAGCTATTTTGGGCGTTTAGGCAAATTTAGCAGGCCCATAGAATGCATTTAAATATATACTTATTAATGGGCTTGTATTGGGCTTTACTGGCATGTTGAGGCCCAAACATTGATTTATTGGGGCCTAATTTTATCCATTTTGGGCCTGTAGGAGGATTTAGTAGGCCCACAGAAGGTCATTTAAACATATACTTAATAATGAGCTTGTATTGGGCTTTTTGTTGAGGCTCAAAATTGATTTAGTGGGCCTAATGGTAGCTATTTTGGGCCTTTAGGCGAATTTAGCAGATCCATAGAAGGGCATTTAAGTATATACTTAATAATGGGCTTATATTAGGCTTTTTGTTGGCATTTATGAGGCCCAAAAATTAATTTATTGGGCCCTAATTATAGCCATTTTGGGGACTGTATCAGTTATTTTCTAGATCCATAGAAGGGCATTTAAACATATACTAATACAGGGTTTGTATTGGACTTTGTTGAGGCCCAAAAGTGATTTATCGAACCTAATTGTAAATATTTTGAGCCTGTACCAAAGTAAAATTTAAATATATTCTTACAAAAACTTGTATTGGGCAAACTATGGAGGCCCAAAAATTTTTATGGGGCCTAATGATAGCCATTTTTCTGAAAGTGATTCATCCTTCTCCAATTTGGTATGTTAATATGTTCGCAATTTAAACAATTGTTTCATTTAGATGATGACATGGAATGTACTAGAGGTCGGAAGAAATAATTAAACAATGAGAACTCCTAGATCAGCAGTCATTATAATAAAAAAGTTAACTTATCAAAAAAAAAATGATAATAAAAACATGAATTTTGCAGCACCCAAGTTTATAGAGAGAAAAATCCAAAAGAAAAAACTGCCATACTGATATAAAATTGAAATGCTTAAAAAAATAACAATCAAATGGATGCAACAACCATCATAACAGTCCACTACCCTAACTTCATTTAATCTAATGGACTGATCAGATGAAGTTGAAAGAAGCATCCAAGGGATGGATGAGATACGTAAGTAGCAGTGCCAAAAGCATCAGCACGTATGTAATACCCTGATCAATAGAGGTTCCTGCAAAAGACAACAATAAAACCAACTATCAATGTATAAAACAACAGAACTATAATATCAAGATAAAATAATTGCTCCACCAAACACAATATTAATTAATTATCATGTTCAACTACAGTTGTCATACATATAGTAAATATATGCAAACTCAACAACTATGAAGAAAACAAAACAACAACGAGGAAGTGTAGAGTGTAGTGATGAAAGAGTATATAAAAATATTAATTATTGTTAACTTCTTTATTGATAACATATATGCAGTAGGATACATATATGCAGGTGAGAAGCACAATGATGTTATACAGCTCTTGCAAGCAAATAGGTTAGAAGAGTTACCCTACATTGGCATAATACAAACACATTACCCTACAGACTGAAGAAACACAAACCAGATTCAAGTCAGATATTAATCTGACTATCTAACCCAAAACCATATGCAACAAGTAAATATGTCATAACAACATTTATGCCAAGTTTGGATTGAATGAATGAAATTTGTACCGAAAATGCAACTAGAACTTCCCATATCAATTTCTTTTAATTCTTTTAAATAAGTCACATCCATTATAAGTAATCAGTTAAAAATAATACTAAGCACTTGCAATATATTAAGCAAAGAATTTTATACAGCACAAAAGTGCACTAATAATGAATGATGATTAGTCTCTAAGATCATGAGCTATGGACGTAATAAGGATGGATAAGGATACAATAGAATGTCCGTCCTAAATATTACATAAAAATTCAGGAAAATAATAAGACAAGTTAAGATGGTGAGAAGTGAGTACATATCAAAGTGCTCTCATATACATACATATACTAGATGTTGAAGAAGACTTGTTAAGAGAGGTAAGACTTTACTTCCTCACAAAAACTAATTTCAACCCAAAAAAATAAAAATAAAAAACAAAATAAATCCTCTTTGAACAAAAATTTTGCGTTTGTTTCCTCAGACTTCAACTACATTGTTGGAGGAAAAAAAAATACATGCACTAATGCACACAAATCTGAAGAGCTTATCAGATCTAAAATTCAACAACATAGATATAATAGATAATAGATAGAATGTACCATTACTGGTAAGGAAGGCCAAAATCAAAGGGCTGGACTTTGGAAAAATCAAAGGTCCGGACTTAAGACCAAATGGAAGGCAATGACTTTTTCCAACAATCTCCACCTTGGCTTGCATTTGTCAAATACTGTGAACTTCTATGTATCTGTGAATGTATCCCTCTCTCTGGATACTCCACCACGAACTCAACATTAGACGAAGTGAATTAAGTCCAAGCAGTGCTTGAACTTTTCTGCTGCAACCGACTTTGTAAGCATATCTGCGACATTCTGTTTTGTGTGAACTTTGTGAGCTGCAATGTCACCATTGTTCAGCCACTCACGAATCTTATGATACCGAACATCTATATGTTTGGTTCTGGCATGGAACACCTGGTTCTTTGCTAAATGAATAGCACTTTGACTATCACACTGAATCTGGATACTGCCTTGCTTGAAACCTAGTTCTTCAACTAGTCCCTTAAGCCACAAAGCCTCTTTGTTTGCCTCTGTCAATGCCTTATACTCAGCCTCTGTTGTTGATAATGCTATCGTGGACTGCAACACTTACCTCCAATATAAACATCCTCCACAAAAGGTGTATACAAACTTTGTTGTAGATCTCCTTGCATCTAGGTCTCCAGTATAATCCGAATCAACAAACCCTGTAACCTCACTTCTTGCGGTATCACGATCAAACATAAGACCGTAATTGGTTGTACCTGCTAGATAACGAAAAATCCATTTTACAGCATTCTAATGCTCTTTTCCTGGATTTGCCATATACCTGCCAACCACACCGATTGCTTGTGAGATATCCGACCTTGTACATACCATGGCGTACATTAGACAACCCACCGCATTTGCATACGATACTTTGGACATATACTCCACCTCATCCTTTGTCTGTGGGCTCAACTGTGAAGATAACCTGAAATGTGCTGCCAACGGAGTGCTAACTAGTTTAGCATTGTTCATGTTAAACCTCTCCACAACCTTCTGCACGTATCATTTCTGAGATAGCCACAACTTTCCTGCCTGACGATCCCTGTGAATTTCCATACCTAGGATCTTGGTCAATTCCAAGATCTTTCATGTCAAATTCATCGCTTTCAACAAATTCTTCAAATTTGAAGAATATCGACTTCTCTTTCTTCTTGCTATTAACATGTCATCAACATATAACGTCAACAATACTAGAGAGCCATCATCAAGGGATCTGAAATACACACATGGATCATACTCTGAACGAGAGTAACCATGAGCCACCATGAAGTTGTCAAACTGTCTTTGGGACTGCTTCAAACCATAGAGAAACTTCTTCAAACTGCAAACTAAGCCCTCTTTCCCTGGTTCAATAAACCCTTCAGGTTGCTTCATGTAGATCTTTTCTTTTAAATCACCATGGAGAAAAGTTGTTTTTACATCAAGCTGTTCTAACTTCATATCCTTTGATGCTACAATAGATAAGATCAACCAAATCGACGTGTGTTTCACAACTGGTGAGAAGATCTCATTGTAGTCGATTCCCTCTCTCTGAGAGAATCCCTTTGCCACTAATCTGGCCTTGAATCTTTCACCTTCTTTATCAGACTGAGCTTTCTTTTTCCTGAACATCCACTTGCATCCTATAGCCTTCGATCCTTTTGGAAGTTGAACTAACTCCCAAGTCTGGTTCTTCTGTAAAGACTCCATCTTTTCTCGCCATCATTATCGCCCATTTATCATTATCCTGATTGAATAACATCCTAATAGCTAGTTGGATCTCCACTACTACCAAGAATCAAGGCAAAAGGCAACCATGTCTTCAAACCCATATCTCTGACTTTGGTTTTTCGGCGACTCGCTTTCCCAATCACTTAACAAGATTATAGGACTCTCTTGGGGATCGAAGGATGATCATCTTCAATCTCTTCAGAAACTCTACCTCGGTTGGGTGCTTCGCAACTCACTGCTGCGATATTCTTTATTCTCGGACTTGTTCAACACGTGTTTCTCATTGAACACCACATCTTTGACAACCTTCTTCTTGGATACTGGATCCCATAACCTATATCCCTCGACTCCATCTTCATATCCAAGGAAAATACATTCTTTTGACTTTGGATCAAGTTTGGATTGTCGCAATTCGACTGGCAGATGAACATAAGTTGGATAACCAAAGATTTTCATCACAGAAAAATCAACAGGTTTCTCACTCCATGCCTCTTCGGGGATTTTGTAATCAATTCCAGCTGAAGGAGATCGATTTATCAAATAACACGCTATGTTGATTGACTCATCCCAAAAACTCTTGGGCAATCCTGAATTCAACCTCATACATCTGGCACGTTCAAATAGAGTTCTATTCATCCTCTCGGCAACCCCATTTTGTTCTGGAGTTCTTTTGACTGAGAAGTGTCTAGTGATACCTTCATCCTAGCAGAACTGTAAAAATGATCTGTCTTTGTATTCTGTGCCATTATTTGATCTGAAATGCTTCAACTTCTTTCCGGTCTGGTTCTCTACTTTAGCTTTCCACTGCTTGAAGATTCTGAAAACCTCGGATTTCTGCTTCATAAAATACACCCACACCTTTCTGGAGTAGTCATCTATAAAGCTAACAAAATAATGGGCTCCACCCATTGATGTATGCTTGATCGGGCCCCACACATCCAAATGTACATAATCAAGTACATTCTTACTGGTATGTGCTCCTGCCTTGAAGCTGACACTCCGTTGTTTGCCGTACACGCAAAACTTGTAAAATTCCAAACTGCACGTTTTGACATCTTTCAACAACTGCCTTTTGTGAAGTTCTTTCATTCCACCTTCATTCAAATGACCAAGTCGCATGTGCCATAATTCTGTGCTATCACTTTTGGAATTATCCTGCGCATGAAATTGTCGCTCCACCAAAGAATCGTGTCCCTATCAACTTGTAGAGGTGCCCTTCTTACGGTCCTTCATAATTACCATCGAACCTTGGTAATTTTCATGACACCATCTCCGATCGAGATCATCAGAGCTATAGAATCAGTACTCCAGCAGATAAAGAAGCTCTTTTACTATTCTGGAATATTCCTTACATCACCCAATGTTCTGACAACCCCGTCAAACATTTTAATTTTGATGGTGCCTATCTAAATAACTTGCAGACTGCATTGTTACCCAATAAAACTGTACCACCATTGCAGGATGTAAAAGTATCAAACCAATCCCTGTGAGGGGACATATGAAAAGAACAATCGGAATCCATGTACCAATCTATAAGGCTGCCACTAACAGATAAGAGATCACCTTGTGAAGCTTCATTTTTACATTCATGTGCACACTCTCCGTCATTGCACACATCGCGCTTTCAAAGAACATTAGTAGAATTTACAATATGTTTACCTCTCTTCTAGTTATCCTTCTTCAACAATGGACACTGATTTTTGTAGTGACCCTTCTCGTGGCAATAATAACACTCAACCTGAGATTTATCCTTCTTGCCTGGTCTCGATTGAGACCTTTCTCGTTACTTGCCGGAATACTTCTTTCGATTAGGACCCCTGCCACACCCATCTGAAAAAACAAGAAGACTATCTCCTTGATCTCTGGAAGTAGTGCCCCTGAACTTATCTTAGTCCAGGACTGCTGACATCACATTGTCAATTGCAAGCTTTTCCTTCCCTACAAAAAGTGTAGTCTGGAGAGTTGAATATGAATCTGGTAGAGAGACAAGAAGCAATAAGGCTTTATCTTCTTCGTCCAACTTCACATCAATATTGGTTAATTGGGTCACCAATCTATTAAACTCATTAATATGATTGGCCAAATCTGACCCTTCTTTTACAAGTTTTTCCCACAAGTCTTTCGAAGAGGTTTCTGTCAAAACCTGATATTTGATCTGTGGCGCCAAACTCAATCTGATTGTTGTCACGACCTTTGCTCCATTTTTCATCTGTCATAGTCGCTGGTTTCTTCCCTTTTAGTGTCTTCGCTTCGCCTGATCCTGTTGAGTTAATACATCTTTGTGATTACTGCGCGAATCATGAAATTTGACTTCATCAATAAATGGTTCAACTTCATACCTCGGACTTGTGCTTGTTATCTTCGTATTTGTGACCTGCCTAATTTCTCTTTAAACAAATCGTACCAGTTGGCCAGGTAAGTGTAAGTCGGGTGGGAGTCTCTTCGTGCTTTTGCAACGGTGACTAATTAAATAACCACCTTTCTTAAAGGCGTTGCCTTTTGAACCACTTTCCTAAACACCAACGGCGTGAACCAAAAGCTTTGATACCAATTGTTGAGAAATCAGACTCACACAAACACACTAAGATAAATACAAACACACTACTGTATGAGATATAAAATAATAACACCAGAAATTTACGTGGAAACCCAACTGGGAAAACCCACGAGAAGAGATCTCAGAAATTCACTATGAAAATAATATGGAGATTATAAACTCTCAACTGAGAAATAAATTAACTATTTATTCTCTCTACACCCTCACTCTCTCCGAATGCTCTAACTGAGCTTCTCACTCTCTAACTCTCTCTTGCTTTGCTAAGCTTCTTGTTGTTGTGGTGTGTTGAAATGGGGAGCCCAAGCTCCCTTTTATAGGAGAAATCTGGAGAGGAGAACAAGAAATGGGGAAGGCCAAAATCAAAGGGCTAGACTTTGGAAAAATCAAAGGTCCGGACTTGAGACCAAATGGAAGGCAATGACTTTTTCCAACATTATTCTTTGTGGAAAAGATACTCTTCTTGGCGCTATATCACTAGTCGATCGTGTATACTTGCATGTATTTTGCTAGTATAGAATTAGGCAAACAGTCACTCATTTATATTTTTGTTTCATGTTTATCTTTTTTCCCTTCTTGTCTTTCTTTTATTTGCATTTAACTTTTTATGTGTAATTTTTTTTGGTAACAAGTATGGATGTCCTTTAATATATATATATATGCACTTTTTTTTGTATTAGGTATGTTTGTTCTTCATATATTGTTTTTTGTCAATTTTCTGTAGTTCTATATTATTTTCTGGTATTTTCTTTCTTACTGGTTTATCTTTCTACTTTTACGCTTTCATAAGAGATCATTTTCTGCCTAATTAAACTAGTTTTGGATAAAAGGTGTTGAATTGAGAAAAGCAAAAAAATAGAGCTAAAACAAAACTAATGATAGTAGTGAAGTAACTTACTTCAAACAATGGGAAACTCCTGTATTTCTCAAGAAAGGCTTGCCTCTTTCTCAAAAGAGAATACCGACTCAAACACTTGCTGAATAGGTGCCGGATACCAGTATAACTTGCTAGCATAAGGCCACTGACCTAAAAGATATATAAAGAAGTTTTTGTCAATCATAGTATGCGTTGGCCTTCCAACAATCTAACATTGGGTCAAATAGAAACCATGGCACTATAGTTAACAACTTGACATTCTCAAATATGTAATAAATCAAAAACAGATTAAATGATCAAAGAAGGAAACTATATAAGTAAATTCTCACCCTGTGGGCAGTTTGAACATAAGGAGACTTTCTTGATAAAGCAACCTGCCAAAAGAAATGGAAACAAATGAAAGGTAAATATATGATATAAAATTCTAATAAAAGGAAAGAACAAACGAAATATAATAACTAAGCATGGGTATGAAACATGCCTGAATGCTTGCAGGACCCCATTCAATAAAACTAACAAGCTTTCTTTCACGGATTCTTTGCAAACCATCATGAACCTGGTTTTGAGAACAGAAGTATTAGAATACAGATCCACAAGCCTCCTCAGCGTTGCAGATATAGACAAATGACAAATCTAGAGTCACTAAAGATCAGTTCTTATGAACATTGCCTAATTATCTCAAAAATATTTATGCACAACAACTAAGCAATAAAGATTAAAATAAAGAAAATTTGAGTGTAACAGTGCATTCATATTATGAATGAATTTAACTGATATTGTGGCCTTGAGTGAAATAGAAACTACAAGCTTATGTTTTTATTATTTTTTAATACTTAAGGAGCTAAAGTTAACCAAAATTTACGTCCATTCATCTAGAATTTCTTCCCCATAATAAGCCATAAAATGTTGAACACGACCAATAAAAAGCATGTTAATGAAAACAAGAATAGTTAAGGAGAATAAAGATCTTCAATTTCCTTTCTAAGTTATACTACTATATAAGACGATTAGACAAAGTTCAGAAGAAGGCAATTAGACAAGCACTTGGCCCTGTTCTGGGCACCTACAAACATTCATTATTCAACTTAAAGAAAATTACCACATAGATTCCTAGACTGAGCTCTTAGAGTTACTACAACATTCAAACTGATGAACTACTTCGATTATTACTGATAAAAACAAATCATCTTTTTACCATATATACTAACTACTTTTTCCAGATCAAGATATTTACTTAACTTCATCCACAAAGACTCCTTAAAAAATCATCATCGAACAAATGTCAAAAAATAAGTGGCAAGTTATAGAACATTAAAAATTGATGCAAGTACTACTACAATTACTTGAGTAGGATCAACTTCCCCTTGGATAATGTTTATTATTGATATGTATTTTGCCTGACTAGCTTCTTTTGTTCGAGCATTAGAGGTAGACCTGACAATATAGTTGGTTAACTGCCGGGTCAACCCATATTAACTGGAATCAAATGGGTTGGTTAACTATATTTATTTATTTGGGTTGGTTAAAGTTTGGAACCATATTTTAAAAAAGAAATATAGTTCCGACCCGGTTAACCAATTTTCGACCTATATTTTATTCCAAATCCAAATCAAAAGTTTTTTCAACCCATATTTACATATTGAAGAAGCTCAACCACCCACCCCACCCCACCCCACCCCCACAAAAAAATATTATGTGATTATATATGCACGCCTTACCCCCCCCACCCCCCACCCCCACCCCCACCCCCACCCCCCACATATTTACATTAGGCAAACTCTCATCTCTAATCTTAGCCGTCAAATTGCTGGTAGACTAGAACATGACACAACAGGAATTGTTTGCCAAGTCTTTTTTTTTTTTTTGTCATTAATGCAATAGTTGTTTTGAATATTATTTGAAACAAAAAATAAATTACGAATAACACCAAATGTGATTTGAAGGTTACCCCCACCCCACCCCCCACCCCCACCCCACCCAAAAAAATAATATTATGCGATTATTTATACACCCTTACCACCACCCCCACCCCATCCACCCCCCACGCCCCACCCCCCCACCCCACCCCCCACCCCACCCAAAAAAAAAATAATATTATGTGATTATGTATACACCTTTACCCCCACCCCAACCCCCCACCCCTGCCCCCCCCACACCCCCACTCCCCACCCCAAAAAAAAATAATATTATGTGATTATCATACGACTGCAAATAAGGAGACCAGTCTTAATATTATTCCTTAGTATATTTAGCCATATTTTCAAGGGTAAAAAAGAAAGGGAAGTATGTAACTTTTATCTGCTATTCGAATCACTACTTCTTTGCTAGCATCTACTTCCTCCTTCTAGGCTATCACTATCTCTATATTAAAGTAATTGCTCCAACATAAATTCTTTTTCCTTTCTCTCTATTTTGCATAACTAAACTTTGTTTTCTCTTTCCCAGACATGTAATCAAAAGGTGAGTAAGTCCCTGTGGTGACAATAGTTTATATGTTACCACTTTGTTCCACCCAAAACATGACTATTGACCATACTGGAATGAGAATGAAATCTGTAATGATGGTAATTAACTAAATTGATTTCTCCTATATGCACACACACACATACAATTAATGAAATAACCAAAGCTTTTAAAAAAGGTTATCTAGCAGAAACAATCACTTAACTATATATAGACTTATTAGATTTAACATATGGAAAACCATTACATTACATATCATGATCAGTTCAAGCTGGGCACATTCAGAGCTAATCGGAATATCAATACTCTTTCCAAATTAACTCATGAAGAAGAAAAAAGAACACTCCGCTCAAATAAGCATTCTTCTGAATGTGATTTACCTTGATGAGAATCATGGCAAAGTCTTAAAAAGGTAAAACTGATAAGCTTTAATACATGATTGCAGCAATAGGTTTTGCATCAAAGGAAGATTCACCAGAGACCAAATCGCTATGCTTCTAACCAAGTTCAAAGAAGCTTCCACCGATGAGTTTAATCAGAGTACTTAATTGGCTATAGAAAATTTAGCACGCAATATGGCAATTGAAATTTTACCTGTAAGAGGTGTATATCCTGTCATTAGAAAATGGCATCTTGGTGTTGGGAGCAAAGAAGCAAGAAGGTCAACCAAGTCATTGTTCATGTACCTCGGGTAACGCAGTGTGGTTGTGCTTGCAGACATTACCGTAGACACTAAAAAGTTGGTTTGGGAGACAGAAGGATTAGGAATATGAAGGCGCTCCACAGCAATTCTATTCAGAGCAGTATTATCAAGAACAACTACACAATCAGCATTCAGTGTAAGCCGCTTGAGTGTCGAAAGAGAGTTGCATGGCTGGACCACCACATCACTTGTCTCATGCTGGTTAGGAAATACGCTATATGTCTGTACAAGTTTCTTACTGTAGCAATCATTTAAAGTCTCCAATAGACTGTGTTACTCGGACTCGTGTGCGGGTGTCGGGTGCGGGTACGGGTACGAATTTAGGTGTCGGACACGTGAAGTCAAAAAATATAGGATACGCCGATATAGATCCGAATTTGGACACGGGTGCAGAGATACGGTATGTTATGATTTTTAACAATAATGTTTCAAATTATATTACCAAATTTTTTTTTGCTCTAGGGACTGAAGTGCAAAAATATAAATAAACAGGGGCAGAAATGGGAAAAAACAAAACTATAGGGACTTCTATGTAATTTTCCAGGGGCTATTTTGAACTTTCAAAAAAATTGAGGGACTAAATTAAATATTTTTTAAACTATGGGGTACCTAATTGTAATTTTCCATAGATATTTTAAACTAATCTCACTCTCTCTTCTTCTTCTTCCTCACAGACGCTCCTCTCTTCTTCTTCTTCTTCTTCTTCTTCCTCACAGACGCTCCTCTCTTCTTCTTCTTCCTCACGACTCTTCTTCTTCCTCCTCACGGCTCTTCTTCCTCCTCTCGCGTCTCTTCTTCCCAAACAGCCGTATCCGGATTTATGTGGTCGAATAATTGAATCCGTCGTGAGATCTGCACCCTTTACACTTTTTAGCATGCCGTGCCCGTGCAGGTAATAAACACGGATACTCCACCAAAAATGGTGAGTCCGAGTAACACAACCAATAGATATGAACTCATAGATAGTGAAACCACTTAGAAAATTCTTTGGCGAAAAAGTAATCAAGCAAACATTTCACAATATCATATAGTAAGATATATATTTTGTTTTGTTTCACCTCTTCACTTTAAAAAGAAAAGGTAAGGGTCCAGAGAAGCACCAATTCAATTAGATCAATACAGATGACCACCATATATTTCTGTGCAAAATTGTAAAAAGACAAAAAAATCAAGTGCCAGAATTTTAGACATTTGGTAGAAAGAATAGTCAAAACCTGAGCCTGTTCCCCCAACAATTGAATGGCATAAAACAAAACCCTCAAGACTGTCACTTCCATCTGCTTCTCTATCAATCATGTCCATTAGATCCTCTTCAACACTCTTACCCTGCACAAAAGTCGATCACTACATGAAAATTTTGAATATCTACAGCTTTATGAGCACAGTTCTCTTAACAAACCAACTAAGCAAAAGCTCAAGAAATTGTGCCACCAAAATTTACAAGCTATCAAACATAACTTTTAAAGTTGCACTACTTAAGAATATAAGAAATTCTGACATGAACGAATATAAGAAAATCTGACACAAGAAAGAACAACTATTAACCTGATGATATCCACTAGCCCAATTGTTGCATGCACCCCCTCCCTCTTTTGACATAAATAAATTCTCGTGATTAAATAGATTTCGATAGTCACCAGTTTGAATACCATTAATCACCCTGGGCTCCAAATCCATAAGCAAAGCTCTTGGTATGTAGTGTTGATCATCAGCTTGATAGAAAAACACATCCTTTGGAACCTCCCTGCAGCATTTTAAAAAGCAAATCAATAAAATTGAATGTATCCTCACATTTATTAAGAGGAGTTACTGTTGAATGAGGAGGTAACTTTCCTATTGAAACCTACTCTCATAAATACCATCATTAACCTTAGGCCACCTTTGTTAATATTTAAGCATGCTCAAACCTAATACCTAGGGATGAAAATGTATCAGTACAACTCATACTTGAACTCAACTCACTAAGGACTTGGTTAGTTGGTTTGACTCAACTCATGAGCTAAATGTACTGAACTACAACATGATTTTAAGCTTGAGATTAAACAAGAGATACTATATTAATACCTCCATCCCAGTTTAAGTGAGTTCCTTTTGGTTTTGCATATCCCAAAACGAGCTCACTGTATCCTCACATTTCATCTCTCTGATCACAGATCAGTAATTGTAATTTCTCTATCCAAGGATTATAAGAAAAAGTAGAGCATTCCTTACATTTCTCCTAAAACTACAACTATGTGTATGTGGCCGTCAAACCAGCTCACTTAAATAAACAAATGCTTGAATACAAAACACTGAGCTCAACACAAACACACAAACTCTATAAGAACCTTAAGTAGCCGATATGACACCCCCAAATTCGAGTACTTCGATTCCACGGGATTTGGTGTTCACTGTACAAATATCATCTATCTATCTACCCATAATAAATGCAAACCATGCAATAGATAGAAATAAAATCTTCCCTTTATAGGGTTACAACATCTGAATCATAAACATAAACCCAGGTTAAATTAACCTTAAACATCTGTGCGGAAATATAAACAATAACTCTTAAACAACATCATTAACTCAAGTCTAACATAAATGTATCATCAAATAAAATAACAAGTCTTCATCACTTGCTAACTTTGCCCTTGCCTTTACTAGTGGAAGGTTCATCAGTTCTTTCGTTCTTAACTGCAATGTTATTATTAAGCAAGAGTGAGCACTAATGCCCACAAGTATAATAATGAAATAACAGTATAATAACATGCGAGTAAATCAAAGACATCCGAATAAAAGCTCAACTTTTGAATCAAGAATGAATAACAAGAATCAAAAGAATTTCGAGAGTCATAAGACCTTGAACTATGTCCTAGGTTATCAAGGGTTATACTTGAAACCTTTGCTTGATCATAAGACTATGGACCTTCTACTTTCGTACTTAGGGGATCGGCCCTTAGTACCATCATCGCATGCACAATATCATAACGCTAACGCATAAGTAAATCCCTTTGGGGTTGTTCATCTCGATTTGACATTTGAGTCCGCACCAAAGGAAGTTTGGTTTGGATAATTCGATAAGGGTTACGAAATTTAAGCGTTCATCAACTAAGGACTAGTTGAATCAATAAAGTTCACTAGTCTAATAAGGTTCAACAATAATGATATTCAATTCGAATAATAATCTCAAGAAGAATACAATAGAACAATTATTGTATAACTGAATCATGCTTTGAAAAGATAATAAATCTTTAATATAACATTTGAACTTGAATAATAGTAATGATAATTTACTCGGGGTAAATAATAAACTTGAACAACAATGACAAGTAGGGTTAGGAAACTTGCCTCGTGCGTAGATTACACTTTAACTAAACTCGTTCTTTGATTTAAATCCTACATACCATTCACATTCACAATACCAGTTAATTATAACTTAACTAATCGTCATAAACTCATTCTCTTTGTCTACTTTGATTATTGACTATACTTAGTTAAATTACCACTTTGTCACATAATTTGTACTTCATGAATTATCAAGCTAATTATGTATTCAATAATTCAATCCACATGAAATTATGTTATTTACATGTTAAACAACTATTTTAACATCTCATTATACTTCTAACATGTTTACATGTTCATTAAATTAATTTACTACCACATTGTTAGACTTAAACATTTTAAAAATTACATTTCTGAACTTTCTGGAGAGTGGCGCTTCGGCGCCACTTTTATATTTCTGATTTTATTTATTGGGCGATGATGGCGCTTACTGTTGGGACTCTTGGCCATTTATGACTCGAGACTAAGCCATTTGTGTTACGGGACTTCGATTACAGAGTTGGCTTGCAGGCGGCTGAAACTCCAGACTTTGATTCTTAGTTCGCGAAGAACACAGAGTTCAGCAAAAAGGACACAAAATGATCATTAATTTCACTAAATTAACATACCCACATGCTATGATTTATACATAATTATTACCCAACATCTATAAAGTGATTTTAACCCATTAAAACACATAATCACGTAATTAAAATCTATAATTTCTTGACTTTGATGTTCTTGAAGGTTTTGAAAATAAAACATGAAAATTGACACTACTCTGATTCGTTATAACACCGGATTCGTTCATTTAAATTTTGGTCTCTTGAATCAACATGCATAATAATATCTGAGTGTAAAATTTAGGGATAATATATGATCAACACATGAAATAACACGATATAAGGCCATAAGGCCAAAACCCATACTCTGTAATTTTGTAGAAATCATATACTACGTATTTTCATGGCCCGATGTTATGGGTTTACAAAATATATATAATTAAATACGATGTGATACATATTAATACATACATAACCCATAAACATTACTCCTTTCTTAGTTACAGAGGCTTTACAACAGGTTTGAAAGCCAAATTTATAAAACTTAAACAACGTGAAATTTAGAATTTAAGAAGAGGAGATTACCCTGAGAATAAGTATAGATTAGTAGGGAATAATTTCTTCTCAACTCTTCTTCAATCAAAATTCTCTCTCAACACTTCTCGATCTCTCTCTGAAACTCTCTATGTTTCTACTTTTCTAGACTTAGGAAAAATGAAGAAAGAAAAGGAAGACGTCAATTGAAATAAAGAAGCGGACAGCGTTGTGGTGGGTTATCCAATCATGGGTAACTGTTCCCAACTCCCAATAAGGCCTCGTTTGGCTAGCAAGAAAAGGTTTCAAATCCATTTAATTTAATAAAACCTTTATAATATAGTTTGGAAATGTCACACTCCTTATAAAATAAATCCAATATTTTATTTAATTTGCTTTAAATAAAATATAATAAATTCTCATAAATTCACAGTCACATAATTGAATTTCTCATTAATAAATAATGTCACATTATTAACTCTCTAATTAATAATTAAATTAATTAAAATAACATCATGCTTAATTACATAATTCACTTAATTGATAAGCTCACATAAATACATACTTGAATAATAAATATTCTCTACATTAATTTAATAAATGTAACACATAATTAAATTAATCTATCACAATTGCATCAATTAATTATTTAATCTAATAATTAAATCATTGAAAATATTTATTTACTTCAATAAATATTAAGATTAAATTACAAAAATCTTGTTCGTCACATCTTTCCCCCCTTAAAAGGATTCTGTCCCCAGAATCACGACTCAATAAATTTGACCCGTTACATTCTCCCCTCCTTACAAAGATTTTGTCCCCAGAATCGCTTACAAATAATTAAGTAAATAAATGAGGGTAATTCTTCATCATATTCTCTTGAGTTCCCACGTAGCTTTTTTCATTGTGGTTCCTCCAAATTACCTTAATGTAAGGTATAACTTTATTTACGAGAACTTGTTCTTTTTCGATACGACAATTTGGACAGAATTTCTTCGTAAGATAAGTCTTTCTCAAAATGCGGGGTTTCGTATTCAATTAAATGCTTGTAATCGGCTTTGTATGGTCGTGTCTGAAACATGGAAGGCGTTGTGGACATTCTCGAGTCTTCGGAGTAAAGAAAATTTACCTCGTCACATGACTTCTCCGATTCTTCTCGATTACTTCAAATGGTCTAATGAATCTTGGGCTCAATTTTCCTTTCTTTCCGAACTTGATCTTTCCTTCCGGGGGAGACCTTTAAGAACACATAACTACCCGCCTCAAACTCAATATTTTTACGATGTGGATCAACAGATCTCTTCCGCCTTCCATCTTGAAATGCTACCATTCGTGTTGCTCGGATCACTTTGACTATTTACGCCGTTTCTGCATGCAATTCTCCTAGCATGAATGTCTTTCACCAACTTCATCCCGAAAGAAAGTTACGCACTTTCGCAGTATAACGCTTCCGTGGCGGCATGCCAATACTAGCGTGGTAACTTGTTGTTGTAGTCGAACTCTACTAACGGTGAGTGATCATCCCAATTTCCTTTGAAGTCCATCACACAAGCTCTTAGCATATGTTCTAACGTTTGAATTGTTTGTTCGCTCTGTCCGTCTGTTTGAGGGTGATAAAACTGTACTCATTCGCAATTGCGTATCCATGCATTCTGAAGATGTTTTAGAAATTTGATGTGAAAGCGTAACCTATCTGAAACAATTGATCTGGGAACTCCGTGCCTCGAAACAATCTCTTTTACGTATAGCCTCGCCAACTGATCTAAGTTGAATCTTATTTTGATCGGAAGGAAGTGTGCAGATTTCGTTAGTCAGTCAACGATAACGCATACTGCATCGTAGCCTTTCTGAGTCGTCGGAAGGCCAACCACGAAGTCCATTGTAATATGTTCCCATTTCCATTCTGGGATCTCTAACGGTTGTAGCAATCCACTCGGTCTCGATGTTACGCCTTCACTTCGGCAGGTCGGACACTGGCAACACATTCTGCAACATCACGTTTTAAATTCGGCCACCAGAAATGGTGTCAAAGATCTTGGTACATCTTGGTACTACCAGGGTGAATCGAATATCGTGAACTATGAGCCTCGTTCAAAATGTCTTCCTTAATTTCTTGTATTGGCGGTACCTAAATTCTATTCTCAAATCTCAGTATTCCTTCCTTATCCATCTTAAATCTCGGTTCAGTTCCTTCAGATATCTTTTTTGTCACCTTTTACATTCTTCGTCCTGAAGCTAAGCCTCCTTAACTTTATCCAAGAGGGTTGTGCAGTTGCATCTGAAATAGCTTCTCATCAATATCCATAGGATACTTTACCTCTAACTCCAGTTTCTCCATTTCTGAAATTAGTCCTCTTGAAAGCGATTAACATCATCAATTTCTCACAACCCTTCTACTTTAAGGCGTCCGATAACCACATTTGCTTTTCCGGATGGTATAAAATCTCACAATCGTAATCCTTAATTAATTCCAACCATCTTCTTTGACGATATTCAAATCTTTACGTGTAAAATATATTTGAGACTCTTGTGGTCCAGTATATATTTCACACTTCTCCCCGTAGAGATAGTGCCTCAAATTTTCAAAAAGCAAAGACAACCGCTGCGACTAACTTTCTGAAAGTCGTGGGTCGGATATCCTTCTCGTAATCTTTCGATGTCGTGATGATCATCTGTGATGACTTTGCCGTTTTGCATCGCAAGACACGCCAAGTCCTTTATGCGACGCATCACTATAAGCGACAAAATTTCTGTATCATCCAGGAAAAGATAACACTGTGGGTCGTACTCAACCTCTTCTTTGATTCTTGAAAACTTTCCTCACATTTATCCGTCAAACAAATTTCACGACTTTTTGAGTTAAATTCGTTAACTGAGTTGCGATCTTGGAAAAGTCTTGTATGAACCTTACATAATATCCCATGATCCAAGAAAGCGCGCCATTCTGGCGGCGTTCTCGGTGATCCCGATTAATCGCTTCACTTACTTTGGATGGATCTACCGAAATTCGTTTTTGTCGATCACGTGACAAGAAATTGTACTCGTTCGATCCAGTTCGCATTTAGAAAACTTAGCATCATACAACTTCTCTTTTCTCAATACTTCCAACGTTAATCTCAAATGCTCTTCGTGTTCTTCCTTGGTTTCGAATAAACCAAAATGTCATCTATAAATACCACTACGAACTTGTCAAAAAGCGGCTTGAACACACCATTCATTAGTCTCATAAATCTTTGCGGGAGCATTCGTAAGGGAAAACGACATTACTAAAATTTGTAGTGGCCAGTATCACGCTTACGAAGCAGCTGTCTTGGTACATCCTCTCCGCCTCACCCAGGTTGATGATAACCGCTTCTCAAGTCTATCTTGAAAAATATCTCGCTCCTTGATTGATCAAACAGGTCGTCGATCGCTCGGTAATGGATATCTGTTCTTAATCGTGACCTTATTCCGGTTCTCTGAGTCGATGCAGAGTCGTGTCGATCCATCCTTCTTTTTCACAAACAACACCAAGGCGCTCCCCACGGCGATCACGCTTCGGTTGAATGTACTTCATGTCCAACAATTCTTGTAGTTGTACCATTAATTCCTTCATCTCTCTTGGTGCCATTCGGTAAGATGGTGCCTTCGATATTGGAGCGATTCAAGGCGCCAAATCGATTCACGAAATCTACTCTCTATCGGTGGAAGTCTTGGTAAATCGTCGGAAATACATCGACGAAGTCCTCACAATCCAGTATTTCTTCACCTTCGGATTCTCTTTTCGATTGTCGACTATGTAAGCTAAGTATCTACACGACACTTGTCTTTGACAACTTCGGCGGCGCATCATCGTCCAGACAACTCACTTGTTTAAAGCGACTTCTTTACCATAAAACCTGACCTTTGATTTGAGTCATAAGGTTAATACGCTTCTTTTGACAATCAATTCTGACCGTAATTGAATAACCAATCCATTCCCGAAATAACGTCAAATTCCCCAAGTCGAATAGGAATAAGATCTACGTTCATGATATTACCCTTAATATCCACTCTACGCTTCTTATACGCATTTACGAGGGATTATTTCTCTATTCGCAATTTCTATGTTCATGGGGTAATCCAATTCATTCTTAGGCAAATCTAAATTCTTGGCAAAATCATCGGATATAAAGGAACAAGTAGCACCGAATCAAATAAAACATAAGCATTAATTTTATTGATCGGAATGATACCGACACCACATCACAGGATTGAAGCGCATCTTGTCTGTCGTCGTATTGAAAGTCAAGGCGGTCATTTCGGCTTGTTGCGGTAGGTCCGGTGATGGTTAAGGCATTTCCCATTGTTTCCTCGGTTTCCCCGATCCCCGACCCTCCCGATTCCTTCTTGGGACAATCTCTTGCCAGATGGTCCTTTGAACCCTAAGTAAAACAAGCACCCTTCTTTGGGTTTGGGCGGTTTGGTCTTTATGTGGCCTTCGACCACAATTGTAGCACTCTTTTTCCTTTCATACAAACTCCTAGATGGGCTTTCCATAAGTCGGGCATGCTTGATTCTTTTCTTCTTGATTACTTCTTGATTCCCCGATGATGATGTTTTGTCGTTCCACCTTTTCTCTGATTGAAATTTCCACTTCGTGCCACTTCCATTTTGGCCTTGTTATTAATTTCACCTTCACTCTTCTTCTTCTTGATCTTGATTGTACTTGGTCACCGTGATCGCTTCCTCCTTCAAATGAGGATGGCCTTTTCGAAGACTTCTAAAGAACGTGGTTTAGCTGAAACATTGATACCTTGATGTACATGTGACGCCCCCAAAATAGGTCCATTCCACCCTGACCCATTACGAGTCGCCAAATACATGGTGCGAAATAACTACAACTTCAATAATACAAATGTCGTGTGAAATACAATACATATCTTGTGAGTTTAAATCTGAGATATTAAAATGCAGACAATATCCACACGCATAAATAAATCCCAATCATAATTATTGATACATTATTTTACAAAATGGTGAGGACTACTAAACAACTCTCTCAGAACCTTCATTCCATTACCCAGGCTCGATCCTCGCTATGTTCTCACCTCACGAGAAGAAAATGGAACAACAAGGAAAAGGGTGAGCTCAACTAGCCCGATAAAGAATATTATGACTAAGATAATATACAACAAATTATCGTTAGTCTTCAACGAGGAAAAATCTAATAGAATACAATAGACAACAAGTTTTAGATCAACAAATGCAATGAAGCTAAACAATCCATTAGAAGAGTCGCGTAGAAAGAATTCTACCTTCTCTTAAGGTTTAAAAGTCCATCATCAATATTTTATCCCCGTAACAACAATCAATATTCATCTTTGCACTACGGGCCAAAGATATTCATTTAAATCACCGGTTGGTCATGTTCATCTCGACACACTGTTCATCTTTTGACTACTGAGCCAAAGATATTCATCGATTAATCGTTCATCTTTTGCACTACTGGGCCAAAGATATTCATCAAATATCACCATTAAGGATGAGGGATGATGAAAAATATTTTTAGAAACGAATCGGTGAGATAGAAGGACAAATATTAGGGATTAAATACAACGGTTTATCCAAGATCGATAATACTTTCATAATAAAGCGATTTTGAAGCAGAACTCAAAATAACGATCAAAACATGGATACAATCAAAGATAGTAGCCAAAATAGACATCTTAGACAAAAGAAAAATTTTCATTTTTAGGTGAATAATCTTGAAGTAGATTCGTGAATAAAAGGTCGTATCACGTGAATAGTAACCCCAAACACAAAAGATAGAAATTTCAAAAAACATCTTCACGCAACCGTGAATAGTACTCGTGAATAGTAACTCGTGAATAGTAACTCATGAATAGTAACTCGTGAATAGTAACCCTGAAAGCGATATGAAAAAGTTCCAAATTTGATAAAAAGTTCAACCAATATTTTGGCATAATGATATTGAAGAAAATAATATCATTTGCGAAAGAAATAACATCCTTTACCTCAAAATAATAGTATTTACGATTGATTTTCGGTATAGTCTTGTGTAACTTCTGACCATAGTATAGCTTGACACTCAAAGTATACTCACAAGAATAAACTCGATAATATAGAGAGAAAGAGAGAAAACTTAGTTTACGGTGTGATTTTCAATTCTAACTTAGCCCTCTATTTATAGGAAAATGTTAGAGCCAAAAGGAGACTAAATTAATAAAATATATTATTATTTATTCAAAATTCCTACCCACATGTTTTGAAAACTCTAGCATGCCTTCTTTGGTCAAAACATCGACCACCCATGTGCAACAACAACCACAAAAACGTTTTTCTTATATAAAATAATTAAAACTTCCAAAAATCAATTATTTGAACTCAAGAACTTCAATAATTCATGATAAATAGCCCTTTTGTAGGAAAATTGAATCTCGCGACTTTTTTATAGGAAATTCAATTTCTACAACTTTCTGAAGGAAGTTTTTCCAAATTTCAAAGCGAAATTATCCGAAATCCATAAATGAGCGATTTTACGACGCCTATAATCAATTTTTTGGTCAAGAATTGTGTCCACCGACACACAAAACATATGTTAAACATTTAATGCCACAAAATACTCTACCTCCTCATATACTCATATATCCCACATTCATTGTAAAAATATCATAGTTAATATATTATTAAAATAATATATTTAAATGAATTATTTTATCGAGAAAAAGATAAAATATTAATTTTCAACAATTGTCACATTAAAATTTTCTCCATCTATATCCACATAAAATAAATATTTTCTTTATCATAATAATCAATAATTAATTATTTTAAAATAATATTACGAGAATCACGATCTTGACAACCGGTAGTTCCCAAGAAAGAGGGGCTTTCAATAAGGATTTTCTCTCTTCTTGGTATGATTATTAGGACCAAACCTCTCCTAGATGAGAACTTTCTAGACATTGCCAATAATGTTATCTCGATAATATTATTCAAATAATATGAATTATTGATCCGATAATGGAAAATCTTTGTGCGATGACAATTATTCAAAAAAGTAATAATATAAACTAAGCAACGCAACAATTATTAAATCAATAAAATATTGAGCGGTAATTCTCGTAATAATTATTGAGTAAGTGCCTTCTTACGTAAGAATCGATAATTCAACAATATTGTGTAATGGTGTCTTCTTTATGCAACCACGCGTACATGCGTATTTTAACCACCGGGTAATCCAGCAATTGTTACTTGAATAACAACTTCTGTAGATTATTTATAAATCTCAATCTTTGTCGTTTTCTTTCATCAATCGTTTTTCCGTTATGGGGCCCATAAATGGTCATTTTGTGGCCGTCATGCGAATATTCCCCGACAGTAAGAATATTCCACGACCAAACGAATATTCCCCGACAACAATGAATATTTTATAACCACTTGCTTATTTTGTAAACTTTGCACATTTCACCCACAACCAAAGCATTATATCAAATCAACCCTTACTATTTCAAAATAATAAATAGAGGAAAATAAATTTTATTTATTAATAATTTGGGGTCTTACAACCTCCCCTCCTTATGAAATTTCGTCCTCGAAATTGACATAGGTACCTGGTGTATCGAAAAGATGAAGATACCTCGCTTACATTTCCGTTTTCAACTCCCAGGTCATTTCCTCAATAGCATGGTTTCTCCACAAAACTATTAACTTGTGGTATGACCTTCTTACGTAGCACATGCTTCTTCCTATCCAAAATCTTGACAGGTACATCCTCGTATGTTAAGTCTTCTTATTATCTCGTGCGGTTCTAACTTTCGATAATGTGGTTCGAATTCGTCCACATATTTACGTAACATCGATACATGAAAAAGCGTTATGCACGCGCGTCGTATCAAGCGGTGAAAGCGAGTCTATAGGCCGCAGTTCCTATTCGATCGAGAATTTCAAATGGATTAATAAATAAATCGAAGGTTTGAGCTTTCCTCACCTCACCGATTCTCGCTTTTGGAATAACAACTTCTTGCACCTCCTTCTTCAAATTCATCACTCCGATTGTGTAGCTTTGGCGATTTTAACTTTATCGATAAAAGTCGATTATACTCGTATATCATCACGTGGATACCTAGAGTCTTTAACTTTCTATCTTCATCATTTGTAAGTTATACGAGATGAGTCTTTGACAATATCGTACTCGTCAGATATCGATCTTTTACTCAACACGCGTCGGCTACCACGTTCGCTTTTCCGAGGATGGTATGGGTGAACATGTGCTTAAATGAGTCTCTTCTTAAGTTCTTGAAGCTCTTCCCACATTCCGTGCTCCATTCGAATTTTGTATCTCTCTCTGGTCTAATTTGAGTTAATGGACTAGCGATTTGAGAAAATCTTTCCACGAATCTCAGATAATAACCAACTAAGCCTCAGAAAGCTACGTATTTCGATTCTCGACTTAGGTTGCTCTCATTTGTAGAATTCATATCCCAATCTTGGATAAGACGTCACAATGACACTATCGCTTTACTCTTTGCTTGCGAATATGGCGTCCCCTACGAGATGCGGCGGTGTATTCCACAAAGAAGTCACCGTATAAAGGCTCGGTACTAACTCTTGTACTTGGGTTTTTAACTCACGAAATTCAATAGAGCCATTCGATATGAGATTTTAGAAATGGGTTTTGTCTTGGGATTCAAAGTCGATACAAAATTCAATATCACGCTACGGGAGTAAGCTAAGAAATTCCTCGAGAATACGTCGGAAATTCACTAATAACAAAAATATCATTCAAATCGGCGTATTATTGTTCGAGTCCATAACATGGCTAAGAAAGCTTGACATTAGTTTTCAATAAACAAATAGCTTTGTGGTTTGATATGATAGTGTTTGACTTCAATGGTTTGGTTCTTAAATTGAATAACTTGAGTTTGCTTAGGAATATGAAAACTAACAACCTTAAAAGCAATCAATTTGGCATGATGAGTAGTTAACCAATCGATCCCTAAAATCACATCAAAAGCAAGTATCTTTAAAGAAATAAGGTCAACGGGTAATGTGATGGTGCTGACTGAATCAAGCAAGATTTCTAAACAACGGATGTAATGAAAGTTTCTCTAAGCTGAGTCTCCATAAATAAGGTCAAAGTCTAATTTCTCGTAGTCGAGTTCAAACGTTGGTATAAGCAAGAGAGATAAAAGAATGGGTAGAACCCAGATCTGCAAGTAAGGTATAAACTTCGCAAGAATTTATAATTGACTAACCCGTGCTAACCGTTCGGGTTCCTCGCATTTATTGCCGGTCACGACAAACGCTCTTCCGAGAACAGATTGACTTTGTGTTTTTTCAGTATCCGCCTTTGGTGCCACCGTTCGGTGGACTTGATTTATTTCTGAGGACAAAATCGGCGATGTGGCCTTCCTTTCCACAGTTATAACATACCTTGGATTGTTGTGGGACGGTTTGGTGATATGTCCCTTCTTCCCGCATTTGTAACATCTAATGGCGGTCGTTCTCCTCCCCAGCATTTGTTGTTGGTGTTGATCTTTCTTGTAGAAGCGTCTTCCGCCATCGTTTAATCTTCTCTTCTTGAAATTTCCACTTGAATTATTTCTTCTATTATCTTGGCCATGATTACCCACCAAGTGGTTACCATTTCTTGCTCGATAATTTCTTTCACGATGGTTATCATTGTCCCGATGGCCGTTGCCACCAAAGTATGATTTTTATCGTGTTGTTGGTGCCCGGTTGAGCGGACTCATTATCTCGCTCTAATAATTGAGCCACTTTTACAACATCGAATATAGAAAATTTATGAGAAATGAGGTATTGATTGATTTCGAGTTTTGAACCCCCTCGAAACATATCTGCGTCATCGTTCCTCATTTTCCACCGAATGAGGTGCAAAACTGAACAACTCATAAACTTCGCCTCGTCTTGAGAGACCGTCGTATTACTCTGCTCCGGTCTAATAAACTCCACTTCCTTCCCGTACGCGAATACTTTGGGAAGTACTTGTCGTTGAACGATTCTGAAATCTTTCCCAAGACATGTTGAGTGCATCTGGTGGAGTGCGCTTCACTGATTCCCACCGATAATCTGCTTCACCACGAAACATAAAGGTGGCGAATGAAACCTTACATTCTCGCGTGCATTCAAGACATCGAATATCTTGGTAATTTGCTTGACCCACGTTTACGCCTTGATCGGATCCGACTTTCCATGGAAATCTGGTGGTCCTGACTCTTTGAAGCTGCTTGGTTGTGATGAATAGCGTTGCCATCATTTCCACCAGTATTTTTGTACACGAGTCTCCTCAAATACGATTTTGCATGAACGCAAAAAGCTCTAAACATTCCATCGTTCATCGTTTGCTTGGTAGTGTTGTTTCTACGGGAGGAATATTGCCTTCTGTTGCACGTTCTCCTCGTTGGTGAGTCATCAAGGCGTCTCCACGGTCTTATTTACTCCTTTGTTAATATTCTCGATCGACATTCTCAATCATCATCATAAAACAAGGGTTAATTAAACAAATTAACATGTCACATAATATCCCTATATTATGACTGACCAACAAATAAGCTTAGGTAGGACACACTAGCGAAGGATTTTCGTCTCTCCCCTCCTAGTTCTATTCCCGATCTCCTCCGGAGATCATATCCTAAGCTCGATCATTAATTTATGACGCCCCCAAAATAGGTCCATTCCACCCAACCCATTCGAGTCGCCAAATACATGGTGCGTAAATAACTACAACTTCAATAATACAAATGTCGTGTGAAATACGACAATACATCTGTGAGTTTAAATACGAGATATTAAAATGCAGACAATATCCACACATAAATAAATCCCGATCATAATTATTGATACATTATTTTACAAAATGGTGAGGACTACTAAACAACTCTCTCAGAACCTTCATTCCATACCCAGACTCGATCCTCTATATGTTCTCACCTCACGAGAAGAAAATGGAACAACAAGGAAAAGGGTGAGCTCAACTAGCCCGATAAAGAATATTATGACTAAGATAATATCTGACAAATTATCGTTAGTCTTCAATGAGGAAAAATCTAATAGAATACAATAGACAACAAGTTTTAGATCAACAAATGCAATGAAGCGAAGAATCCATTAGAAGAGTCACGTAGAGAAAGAATTCTACCGTCTTCTAAGGTTTAAAAGTCCATCATCAATATTTTATCCCCACAATAACAATCAATATTCATCTTTGCACTCTGGGCCAAAGATATTCATTTAAATCACCGGTTGGTCATGTTCATCTCGACACTGTTCATCTTGCACTACAGCCAAAGATATTCATCGATTAATCGTTCATCTTTGCCTTCATGGCCAAAGATATTCATCAAGTATCACCATTAAGACCGAGGATGATGAAAATATTTTAAGAAACGAATCCGGTGAGATAGAAGGACAAATATTAGGGATTAATGCAACAGTTTATCAAGATCGATAATACTTTCATAATAAACGATTTTGAAGCGAGAACTCAAAAAATAACGATCAAAACATGGATACAATCAAAGATAGTAGCCAAAATAGACATCTTAGACAAAAGAAAAATTTTCATTTTTAGATTGAATAGTCTTAAATGATTCGTGAATAAGTCAGTATCGTGAATAGTCTTGATACGTGAATAAGTAACCCCGACAAAAAAAAGATAGAAATTTCACAAAAAACATCTTCACGCCGTGAATAGTACTCGTGAATAATAAACTCATGAATAGTAACTTCGTGAATAGTAACTTCATGAATAGTAACCCCGACATGAAAAAGTTCCAAATTTGATAAAAAGTTCAACCAATATTTTGGCATAATGATATTGAAGAAAATAATATCATTTGCGAAAGAAATAACATCCTTTACCTCAAAATAACCGTACTTCTGACTGAATTTCGGTATAGTGCTGACAGAAACTTCACCCTAGTATAGAACACTCAAAGTATACTCACAAGAATACGCTCGATAATATAGAGAGAGAAAGAGAGAAAACTTAGTTTCTGGTGTGATTTTCAATTCTAACTTAGCCCTCTATTTATAGGAAAATGTTAGAACGCCAAAGGAGACTAAATTAATAAAATATATTATTATTTATTCAAAATTCCTACCCACATGTTTTGAAAACTCTAGCATGCCTTCTTTGGTCAAAAACATCAGCCACCCATGTGCCAACAACCACAAAAACGTTTTTCTTATATAAAATAATTAAAACTTCAAAAATCAATTATTTTGAACTCGGAACTTCAATAATTCATGATAAATAGCCCTTTTGTCGGAAAATTGAATCTCGCGACTTTTTATAGAAAATTCAATTCTCTACAACTTTACGAAGGAAGTTTTTCCAAATTTCAAAGCGAAATTATCCGAAATCCATAAATGAGCGATTTTATAGTACTATAATCAATTTTTTTGGTCAAGAATTGTGTCCATGACACACAAAACATATGTTAAACATTTAATGCCACAAAATACTCTACCTCCTCATATACTCATATATCCCACATTCATATCAAAAAATATCACAGTTAATATATTATTAAAATAATATATTTAAATGAATTATTTTATCGAGAAAAAGATAAAATATTAATTTTCAACAATTGTCACATTAAAATTTTCTCCATCTATATCCACATAAAATAAATATTTTCTTTATCATAATAATCAATAATTAATTATTTTAAAAATAATATTCTGAGAATCACAAGAGATCGACAACCGTGCCGCTCCTGAGAAAGAGGGACTTTCAATAAGGATTTCTCCTTCTTGGCGCCTTGATTAGGTGACCAAACCTCTCCTTAGATGAGAACTTTCTAGACATTGCCAATAATGTTATCTCGATAATATTATTCAAATAATATGAATTATTGATCGATAATGGAAAATATCGTGCGATGACAATTATTCAAAGCAGTAATAATATAAACTAGCAACGCAACAATTATTAAATCAATAAAATATTGAATAAAGAACTCTCGTAATAATTATTGAGTAGTGCCTTCTACGTAAGAATCAATAATTCAACAATCTTTGTGCAATACAGGTGTCTTCATTGTACAACCACCGCCAGACATCGTATTTTAACCACCGGTGTAATCCAACGATTGTTAAGCAGTAACAACTACTGCCAGATTATTTATAAATCTCAATCTTTGTCGTTTTCTTTCATCCAATCGCTTTTTTAGTTATGGGGCCCACAAATGGTGCTGGCATTGCGTCGTACGAATATTCCCGACAAAGGTAAGAATATTCCACGACCAAACGAATATTCTCCAAACAACAATGAATATTTTATAACCACTTGCTTATTTTGTAAACTTTGCACATTTCACCCACTGACAAAGCATTATATCAAATCAACCCTTACTATTTCAAAATAATAAATAGAGGAAAATAAATTTTATTTATTAATAATTTGGGGTCTTACAGTACACCCAAGGCTTTAGTCCTTGTTCGAATCTTCTGGCTTTTCTTTCGTCCGTGTGTACTTGAGCACGGGTGAACCTCGCTAACTTGTTGAATTTAGTGGCCAGTCAGAATGCGCTCATGTTTCCTCTTGAGCCGAAATTGAACTTCCATCCGATTCTGCGAACTAGTTGGGAAATACATTTCAAAAACATTTCTTTAAATCTCTCCCACGTAATTACACCTTCACCACTCGCACTTTGTTTGCTTTGCCACCAAGAGCTATCCTCGGACTTGACATAAGCGTTGCAAAAGCGGTCTTACGATCTTTCTAACCCTAGTAACGTCGAAAACCTTCTCCATTTCCATAACCCACGTTTGAGCCTCGATTGGGTTCATGGAACCTTTGAACTTCTGGCGGTCCCACCGCCCAAGTCTTTAAGCGTTGTGTTTGGTGGAGCTTGCGGTTGATTATTCATGGCTCCGGTCATTAAGTTAACCAAACCTTTGACGCGGATTAAGCGTTAGCATTATTGTTATTATTGGTTGACTCTTCCAGCCGGTTGACGTTGTTCTCTTCTCATGGCGGCATTTTTCTCATTAAATAAACGCTTATTAGAACTTTATTTATTCTCTAAATAGTTAAGGCATTACTCAACAATTTAACATATCACTTAACACATTATCTCAAACAACTTGATATATATTCATTCAACTCAAAAGTTTTAACATCAAACTATAGCATCACTGCTATTTACATCAACTATCCTAGAATAAAGAATCCATGGGATTTAAACCATTAAAATATTCCTTCGTTCATAAACATATCGGAATTTACATATAAAATTAACTAAGTCTTTCACATAATTAAGCAAATCATATCACTGTCTGTCAAGGTACTGATTAGCCTTGCTACGCTCCTCTTCTAAGATGCGATACATCGTCCTGCGATCCATCATGTACAATGGTAGTCCTTCGAACTGGATTGGGTACCTCAAAACTCGATCTTGGGTCTCATTCATTGCCTTGTTAAGTGTAGAATATGTCTCCCTAATCTTTGCCTTCTTTGCACGACCATCATCTTCTGCACGATCAGTTCGACGTGATTCTCTTACCCAGCCTTCCTCTGCTATTTGTAGTCTTTCGGAGGTTTCCTTCAGTTCCTTCTTCAACTTCTCTATCTCCTCGGTCTTATCTTCGGTTTGACCCTTCTCATGGACCAAATCCCATTCTACATTTCCCAGTCGTGAGTGAAGAGTCGAAATCTCCTTCTCCTTCTCCTCTAGAGTAATCTGTTGAATAATAGCTCGCTCGATCATCGGATCTCGCACCTCATCTCGTAACTCCGCGTTACGATCGTATAATGTGTCATACATCTCAATCATCAATCTGCAACCGTGGTAACTCCTCTTCTTCCTCTTCCTCTTCCTCAACAAATTCCTCCTCAAGATCCTCCTCGGGATGGGTCTCGAGTCCATGTTCACGACCCAACAACGGTGATCGATGGAGATGATTCCCTCTGCACCTGTTGCTCCCTAACGACATGAATGTCTGGGGCTCCTCCTGCTGTCGATCTTATAGGTACGGGGTTCCTCCTCGGTAGAGTCTTATAGGTACGGGGTTCTTCTCCCCACTTGACTAGCTTCTCCAACATTCGACATCCCGACAACAAAATTTTAAGTTTTAGTTACTAAGTCGTATCATCTAACGCATACTTTAACACATAACACATAAGGTCTTTTATTAACTTCAATGAATTGCAGAAATTCATTTCTTATAACTCGATAAGAGTTTTCCATCACTATCTTCTTTCTATAAGGCTACTACCTAAGGTTGTTCCCCCACCTAAGGTTCATAACCTACGGCTTTGATACCAACTTGTGACACCCCCAAATACGAGTACTTCGATTCTACGGGATTTGGTGTTCACTGTACAAATATCATCTATCTATCTACCCATAATAAATGCAAACCATGCAATAGATAGAAATAAAATCTTCCCTTAATAGGGTTACAACATCTGAATCATAAACATAAACCCAGGTTAAACTAACATTAAACATCTGTGCGAAAATATAAACAATAAGTCTTAAACAACATCATTAACTCAAGTCTAACATAAATGCATCATCAAATAAAATAACAAGTCTTCATCACTTGCTAACTTTGCCCTTGCCTTTACTAGTGGAAGGTTCATCAGTTCTTTCGTTCTTAACTGCAATGTTATTATTAAGCAAGAGTGAGCACTAATGCCCACAAGTATAATAATGAAATAACAAATTATAATAACATGCGAGTAAATCAAAGACATCCGAATAAAAGCTCAACTTTTGAATCAAGAATGAATAACAAGAATCAAAAGAATTACGAGGGTCATAAGACCTCGAACTATGTCCTAGGTTATCAAGGGTTATACTTAAAACCTTTAACGATCATAAGACTATAGACCTTCTACTGTACTTGGGGATCGGCCTTAGTACCATGCTCTCGTGCACAATATCATAACGTTAACGATAAGTAAATCCCTTTCATAGGTTGTTCATCTCATTTGACATTCGAGTCCGCACCAAAGGAAGTTTGGTTTGGATAATTCGATAAGGGTTCTGAAATTTAGAACGTTCATCAACTAAGGACTAGTTGAATCAATAAAGTTCATTAGTCTAATAAGGTTCAACAATAATAATATTCAATTTGAATAATAATCTCAAGAAGTATACAATAGAACAATTATTGTATAACTGGATCATGCTTTGAAAAGATTATAAATTTTTAATATAACATTTGAACTTGAATAATAGTAATGATAATTTACTCGGGGTAAATAATAAACTTGAACAATAATGACAAGTAGGGTTAGGAAACTTGCCTCGTGCGTAGATTACACTTTAAACAAACTCGTTCTTTGATTTAAATCATACATACCATTCACATTCTCAATACCAGTTAATTATAACTTAACTAATCGTCATAAACTCATTCTCTTTGTCTACTTTGATTATTGACTATACTTAATCAAATTACCACTTTGTCACATAATTTGTACTTCAAGAATTATCAAGCTAATTATGTATTTAATAATTCAATCCACATGCAATTATGTTATTTACATGTGAAACAACTATTTTAACATCTCATTATACTTCTAACATGTTTACATGTTCATTAAATTAATTTACTACCACATTGTTGGACTTAAACATTTTAAAAATTACATTTCGAACTTTTACGGAGAGTGGTATTTATATTTCACTTTTATATACTGATCTTCGTGATCATGCTGCATAGATGGCTTATTACGGACTCTTATTGTTGCGGGCCGTTGTATATTTCTTGGTTTCGAGACAATTATTGCATGGCTGGGACTTCGCTTCGAGTTGGCGCCATATGTGAAACTCCAGACTTTGATTCCCAATTCGCGAAGAACACAGAGTTCAGCGAAAAGGACACAAAATGATCATTAATTTCACTAAATTAACATACCCACATGCTATGATTTATACATAATCATTACCCAACATCTATAAAGTGATTTTAACCCATTAAAACACATAATCACAAAATTAAAATCTATAATTTCACTGACTTTGATGTTCTTGAAGGTTTTGAAAATAAAACATGAAAATTGACACTACTAATTCGTTATAACACCGAATCCGTTCATTTAAACTTTGGTCTCTTCGTATCAACATTCATAATAATATACGAGTGTAAAATTTAGGGATAATATATGATCAACACATGAAATAACACGTATAAGGCCATAAGGCCAAAACCCATACTCTGTAATTTTGTAGAAATCATATACTACGTATTTTCATGAAACTGATGTTATGGTTTACAAAATATATATAATTAAATACGATGTGATACATATTAATACATAACCCATAAACATTACTCCTTTCTCAGTTACAGAGGCTTTACAACAGGTTTGAAAGCCAAATTTATAAACTTAAACAACGTGAAATTTAGAATTTGGAAAGAGGAGATTACCCTGAGAATATGTATAGATTAGTAGGGAATAATTTCTTCTCAACTCTTCTTCAATCAAAATTCTCTCTCAACACTTCTTGATCTCTCTCTGAAACTCTCTCTGTTTCTACTTTTCTAGACTTAGGAAAAATGAAGAAAGAAAAGGAAGACGTCAATTGAAATAAAGAACTGACGCGTTGTGGTCAGTTATCCAATCATGGGTAACTGTTCCCAACTCCCAATAAGGCCTTGTTTGGCTAGCAAGAAAAGGTTTCAAATCCATTTAATTTAATAAAACCTTTATAATATAGTTTGGAAATGTCACTCCTTATAAAATAAATCCAATATTTTATTTAATTTACTTTAAATAAAATATAATAAATTCTCATAAATTCACATAGTCACATAATTGAATTTCTCATTAATAAATAATGTCACATTATTAACTCTCTAATTAATAATTAAATTAATTAAAATAACATCATGCTTAATTACATAATTCACTTAATTCAATAAGCTCGCATAAATACATACTTGAATAATAAATATCCTCTACATTAATTTAATAAATGTAACACATATAATTAAATTAATATATCACAATTGCATCAATTAATTATTTAATCTAATAATTAAATCATCGAAAATATTTATTTACTTCAATAAATATTAAGATTAAATTACAAAAATGTCGTTCGTCACAGCCGAGCTCAAAAATCCATTACTAGACTCCACGCGTTTACATCCCTGTTTTCAGTGTAAGGTTGGAATGAGTGGGTTTAGAGTTTAGACATATTTGTTGAAACAAACACAAGACCTTATTGAATTCAGAATGAAAAACCTAAGCAATATTCATGCTGCATTTAGCATTCCCCAATTTGAAATGGAAAAAGCAAAATCAGCTTAAAATTTCAGTAACCCTTCCTTTTAAATAGTATTTCCAGCCCAAAACAAAACAAAATTTTGGTGGATCGCATTTTTCACACAATATATATTCTCGAATCCTAATCCAACACTAAAATAATATTAAATATAACAGCACCACATTTACATAAAAAATATTTATAATATGTGCTCTAATGAACTAATTCCAACATAATTAACAATAATTTTTACATAAAACAACCAAAAGATTAATAATAAACTACAAAAACTCTAACTATACCTTGGTTAGAGATTCAATTTTTCTCCCAAAAAAAAAGAAGCATAAACTCTATAAAGTAGTACAATAATTCTAACCTGAGTGGCGAAATCTTCGAGAATGCCATCTTTGTTGATACCGTGCTCGAGGCAAAGTTGCTTCCAAAACTCCATTCCGATCTGGTTCCCGCATTGTCCCACTTGCAGTGTTATAATTTCTCTCGGCATTTTCCTCTCCTTTTTTTCTTCTCAGGGTTTCGATCGAGGAAGACAACTTTCGGATTCTCTCTCTCTCCTTTGGCGAGGACAGTGAAAAGATAGATCCGGAAAATAATTATGAGCTTTTTGATTCCTCTCGCTGTTGTGGGGCGCTGTGTTGAAATGGAGTGTGTTTTGTTTGGACCGAACTTGGGCAATATATAAATCAAGCCCGAAGTAAAATTCGAGCCGAACTTGGTCAATAGATCATTCGATCCGTTATAGGCTCGGCCAAACTTATAATTTTCACGTATATTAAGAAGACGAATAAAATGACAAAATTGCTCATAATAATATGTAATTAATTATTTTTAATGTAGATGAGAGAGTGATTTTCTAGTTTTTCAATTCAAAATATTTTGAGCACATAACTAATTATACTTATTAAATATGGAGAGAGAATTAGAATAAGAAAAATATGTAATATTTAATATTACGGGTATAATAAGAAAAATTGTGTAAAAATTTGGTTATTAAAAGAAAGTGGACATTTAACATGAGACTATTCAAAATAGTAATAAAGACTTTTATGATGAGACGGAGGGAGTATATCATTACTCCTTTTATCTCCCAATTTATATTTATATATAGTGTTGTTACTCCTTTTATCTCCCAATTTATATTTATATATAGTGTTCTCAACAAAAACTGAAGTACTATATTTTTTGTAAAGCGGTCACTTATAACATTTTCATAATAAAATATAATAAAAAAAAAAGGTTGAGATTAAATAATAAATACTAAAGTACTTATAAAGTAGTCGCTCATGACCTGCTTTTCTCAACTTCTTCACTACGCCTGCATCATGTGGCACAACTGATCCAAGAAGAGCAAATGACCCTGCTGTAGTGTTAAGCTTATCTTTTGTTGCAATGTTAAAAAACTCGGTAATAAAAGAATTGGACGAAAACTTTTTCGTTTCTTTTTAATCCATTTTAAAATTTAGTAAAAGTGCTAAAGACCAAATGACACTTGCCCGTACTTTTTTTTATTTATTAAAAAGAAAATGAGACCACACTAATTTTGAACGAATTTTTATATTAAACGATTTGGTGGCTTAAAGTAAGTTTTGACTTTTGACACATTAAAAAAAAGGAGGATAGCGAACAAGAACAAGTAAAAAGCTTGGAGGAATGAAAATAAAAAGTTAGATCACTTGCAACAGGCCATGGCCATTGTCAGAATTAGTCTATCTAATGGAGGTGAAGAAGAGTAGATTGAAAATTCAAGGTTGAATTGTAGGAGACAGTCCTTCTAAAAAAGGAATATGCCGTACTTGGACCAAGTTGAATGTTAAATTGGATATTCCAGAGCTTCATCAACTTTACACACTTACTCGTACTTAAAAATGGAGTAAATGAAAGCACATACAAGACCAGTTTCAGTGGGTCAACCAGCTAATGCATTAATGTAACCCCATAGCTGCGTTTACTTTTGTCGACTTAACTTAAATTAAATCCCCATAGCGCTATTCAGATTCATTTGGCCGAGTTCAACGGAAGTTGAAGTGAATCGTTCTGATATACCAAGGCATTCTGGGTGCCCGGCTCTCTGACCAATCCATTGCAAAACCAACTACATTTCTACTGAACAAACCCAAAAACTAGAGAGCCTCTCTCTCAACCCCACGATATTTGCCAACAGCATCAGGATGGAGCACAACTATCAAGCCAACTTCCAAGATTCGGACTAGGTGCTTGGCGGAGGGAGAGTTTAATTGTGCTACTCCCAGATGATCTGTGTATGTCTATGCATTCCTCAAGATCATCATTGCATGTTAAGAGAATCCACTCGGAATCATCATCCAAATACTTCAGATCCATTTTACTCAGATCCTCTATATTGAAACGCCTTAAAATCTCTCCTTGCAAATCTCCAAAACCCCAGTTTTGGGGCATGCTAAACCGAATTTTTTCTTCCCCAAAAGTGGCTTTCACTCGAAAACTACTGCCACTCCGTACAGCCCGGTGGTTACCTTTTGGCAAGGGTGGCAGAGCCTCAAGTGAAGGAAGCTCGGTGAAAATTTTATGGCTTTGGGATCTTACAAGAAACTTTGTTTCCTCTTGACCCAAATCATGCAGCTTTGCGTCAATGGATGCTCTCTTTAGCACCCCTCCTGTCATTGAAGCATGTCCTCCACCAGGCGCACTGGCAGTGACATGCGTCTCCTTTGCCCCAGTGGAACAACAGAAGCTTGAGCTGGAGCTATGACTGCAAGAAGAAGAAGCTGATTTTGAAGCTGTGGTTGCAGGGCTTAACAAGCTGCTGTCAGGTTGAGTGTGCAATTGCTTCAAATGATCATCCATCTTTGATGTGCCCAAGGAGCTGGTTCCGGGAATATTTGGAGAACTTAGTTCTGGGAAGTTGGTGTAGAAGGAGCTGAGTTGAATAGCACCCTCGCCGCCTTGCACTGAATCTATAACAAGTTGGAGCTTCTTTAATGAGTGCCCTACCTTCTTGATCTTTCGAGAAGGCCATCGAGTGATGCCATGTTGCCTGCATATCCTTTTCAATGTAGTGGGGCACACTGAAAATTGAACAGAATGGGAAAGTAACTGACGGTGAGCATGAGATAGTTGTTTTGCGTGAAATCCTACAGCATGGACATTCTTTTCTGAACCAAGAAAAATCTAAAGATTCTCATGCTCTTACGAAAGGAATGAACATCATAACCAATGATGCTACTAAATTAGGAGGGTATTTTTTTTTGGCTCTGATGGCAATGAAGATGGGACTGGATCCTTGGTAATAAAATCAGCATGTTCATTAAGTATATATGACGGTGCATTCTGGTATAGAAAGCATTTATTTTACACAATGTTAGCATCAACAATCTTACATCAATAATTACAGGAAACAGAGGTAGACAAGTAATAATAAATGATTAGAAGTCATATAAAATTCAAACTCTCTTAAGTTTCTTGAGCTGATGGTAACAAAACAACTTAACATACAAAATAATCTCTAATAAGAGAGGTAATCCAGCATATTTAACCCAGGAACTTGCTAGCAAGAATGAAATATTGGATTTAGTTTACACCAATAATAATTTGAAGTTCCATATATCATCCAAGGTTTAGTAAAAGATACAGGGAAGCTTCCAACACAGCAAACAAAAGAAGCAGAAGACATGCAAAAAATTTCCTGGTAAAGCCAAACACCCAGGAGATATTATAAGAAAGATTTCAGAATCTAAAGCAATTGCAATATTCATGCGTATGTTTTTGCTGTCAATTTTTCAACCACAAAACTTTGGATTATTTTAGTCCAGGAGATTTCAAGAATATATATGGTGGCTCTAAGTCTAACCAATTAATCTAAGCTTTGCATTTGGGGAAGGCAGAGAGGTCATAAATGAAATTTAGTCATGCGTTAAATTTTGGATTCTATAAAATTAAATGAATTATAAGAAGAAAAGATTTATATCGTTAATGATGAATATCCATACCACCAATACCCGTAGCAGCATCTTTCAGGCTCCCAGCAAAGTACTGTCGTAGTACTTGCAAACTGATAGTCCTCTCTGTTTTTGTCCGTCTCTGCTCTCCTGCTTTTTTGGCACTTGAGAAGCGCTTCCCCTTTACAGAAGACCACTCTCCACCACCCATAGTATTGGGTCCATCTTGCAGAATTTCCTTGTGCTCTGAAAGTCCTGGACCGGGATTCAAATCCCTGCTAGTGTTATTCCAATGAGTGTTCACCTTGAATTCTTCCTCTGGCTCTTCCTTGTGATGCCCCAAGTAAACAGAAAGACCTTTATCCTTCTGCGGGGCCTCCATCATATTAGCAATCCAGGATGACTCATCTCGAGTGGCTTCTTCTGAAGGAGAAGATGCCAACCTTGTTTCTTCTTCTTCAGTTAGTCCACCAACTGAAAGAGCAACTGCTTCTTCTCTTACTGGAAATTGAGTTTCTTCCACAAGCTCCTGGTCAGTAACAACACGTAAGCAACGGCTGACCTGTTGTATCACAGATGACAATGAGCTTAGCATCTGCTTTTGTTCTTCAGAATCTTTGCAGTCAAGTGGCAGGAAGAACTCCAAAATGAAATCTGCCAATCCAGTGTAGATGCTTCTGAGGCGTACAGCTACAGCTCCATGCAATCTGAACATCCTGGCATGGTATGCGAGAGGATATTCTGTCTCACTAAAAGCACTTATGTCAGTTGTAAAACATGGCTGATTCGTCATGAATGCTCCCCCAGCAACACCTTCACCTCTAAGTAGGTGGTGTTTAGAGCATGCCTCATGAAAGCCCAAAACTTGTTTATCAGGCACATAGCAAGCAGAATCAATAATGGAAACACAAGCAGAATTTTCATCACAGCGGTGGCACCCAGCTTTCCCTTGTTGAGTACATGGAGCCCAAGTCTGAGCCAAAGGCAACTTATGTGTGTTGCAGACAACAGTCAAAATCTCCCGTATTTCTGCCAGTGCAGCTTGATAAGATTCATCCTGATCCTGAAGTAGAATGGTATCTGTACATCAAGAATGGTTTTAAATTGCAAAAGATAATAGTAAATGATTTTAAGCTATCATCTACCTACCATTGATTTGAGAGTAGTCAAAATATCAGAACTCCTCAGATCAACCGCCTGCAAATAAATCCAATTACTCAGAAACGAAAAAGGAACAATACCATATTCTAGACGGAGAAAGGTACAAAGAGAACAAAAGAAGTGTGTCCCATAATACCACTAATCCTAAGAGGATTTTTTTTAATCTTTTCATCACAAAGTCCACAACTGGATATGGGACTGGATGAAGAGCAGCCAAAATGAATGAAGACAAAAATCTTTGTTGGCACTTAGATTTCTCTCTTTTCTCAATCTGATTAGAAGGAAAATCATAGCGTGAGCATGACAGCTGCTTCACCAAAGAAGAGAAGCATAATCACAGTGAAAAACAAATTTACTAGGGGCACTTTAGGACAACAAAGAAAAAAAATGGACATAGAACAAGGAGAACATGAAGAAAACTAATGAAGTATATATGTCATCTGACAAAAAATTCTGGTGCAATATAATGAATATACTGCAATTCACATTGTTTGAAACTTGTTGATGGAGCTTCCAGGAAGTTTTCAAAATGCAAATGTAAGGTAACAAGAAACACTTGGAAGCGAATATGATATGGTGGATAGTTTCAGATGGGTGTTCTTTGATGAAGAACTAAAATGATATGGCACTCTTCCAACCATTTAAAACTTTATAATTCAATACCAAAATTGAAGTGAAAGAAGAAAGATAAAAGAAGATGAGGAAGAGACCTCAAGAGCTTTGCAGACATCATCAAGCTCAGATTGATAATTAACTTTGAGGCAAGTTGACACTATCTCAACAACACCCAAGCAAGTGCCACTCCCTCGTTCAAAAACAGGAAGTGCAAGAGATCCCCTGACGTTGTACTGCTGAGCATAACTAATACGCGGGTAATCCTCCCTTTTAAAAAGACGGACATCAGGAGCCCACTCAGGCAACTTCTTTAAGAAAACTCGGCCAGGCAAGCCGAAAAACTCTTTGGAATCCTCCTCGGCTGCAAACTGATATCTACTGGATATATTTCTGTAATACTCGAGACTCTTGGAGTTTGGATCAAGAATGAATGGTTGGTTATTAGTGGTAAGGACGTGTCCTCCTTCTCTCTTTATAGGCACCCATATCTGAATGAGGACATCTCTATCTCTTGTGGTATTTTTTAGTTGTTCAAATGCTTGCACTAATCTTTTTTCCACAGAGGTAGCTGGACTTGGATTTCCACTAGCTCCAATCCACAATCTTCTATCCATTTCAGAGACTTCAACCAGAAAACTTTCCAAATGGGTTGAAGATGCTGAAGCATCCCAGCTGTGTCTTTGACTTGCAGTAAGCTCGTCCATTGGGGGATAAACAAAAGGGGGGTTACGAGCGGAGTTTGATTTTTCTGTTTCTTCTTGGAAATTCTTTTGATGGGAGTCTGAATTCAAGTGGCTTATATTAGTCTCTATAGTATTAAAGTAAAGTGAAGAAAAATCTGAAGCACTTGAAGATGGAACTTGCTGCAGAAAACTGGAAGTATTTGTAGTCTCTAACCAACATCCATTGTAAAAGAGCTCGTCCATAAGATCAAATTCCTTAATGTTGTCCGAAAGTGTTCCCAACATGTTGTTAGCACCATCTTCCATGATGAACTAATGTCAGGTTTCCATCTCATATAGCCTAAATCATCCAAAATGCAAAAATAAAAAATAAAAATAAATCACGAACCAAAACAGAGAAGAAGGGTAAATATGAAAAACAAAAAGAGGAACTTCCAGGCAGGATCTCTATCGCCCGTCTTCAAAACCCCAATCAATCGATGTCGCAAATACATTGCTCAACAAAAATTTCTTTGGAACTGCAATCAGAAATGCATTTCAGAGGAAAGAAACCAAACACCAGTTTTTATGCACACAAGTATTCAAGTAGCTCGGGCAACATGAAATGATCAGAAACGACTTGGAGAATACATTAAGAATTACAAACCAGTTGGCAGTTGACAACAGGAAAGAAATTCATAGGTCTGACAGAAAACAGAGGGGATTCAGTGATTCACCTTTGTCACAAAATCAATCAAAAAAATGAAAAAGAAAACTTGTGTAAATCAAAAGGAGCAATCTTTTAATCATTGATTTCATCAAATAAAAACAACACTTGAAAACCAAAGCACCAACAACTTTGCGCTGTGAATTGTGATGCCAGGAATACAAATAAGACTAGAAAAGCAAAGCTAATAAAGAAAACCAACAGCCCCATTTCTCAAAACGCAAAACCCATACGTTGGTTTTGGAGATCAATACTATACAACTACAAAGAACAAACTGAGACAAATATCATATAAATAATAACAATAAAAACGAAAAGGAGGAGGAGAAGAAAGTAACTCACTTTGTGTCAAGATTATTTGGGAACTCGGCTAGGTGGCTGTGATATATGGTTACAAGTGGTTACAAGTTTTTTGTCCCTCCTGAAACCCCATCCACCAGAGTATGAAGCTCTCTATATTTTTCTAAAAAAGATATTCTTCTATCCCCAAGTTTGTTTTTTTGGATTCCGTTTACCTCCATGCTCCAGCCATGAGAACATCAACCTTTTCTTGAAGAATCTCTTATAGACCCTCAAGATTAGCACCCACAAAAGGACCCCACAAGATAGGACCTATCAGAGAGAGAATAAGTAGTAGTAGTAGTAGTAGTAGTAGTAAAAAAGATGGATAAAATATGTGTAGAAAACCACCGCTGTTGGGTTGGGAGGAGGTTAGGGGAAAAGTTTGTGCAAAACTCAAACTAATGACGCACACAGTGAAGTGGTATTGTTTTTTATGTTCATATTTGCCCTAAAATTATCTGCCATTTATGACTTTTGGTTTTCATATTACAATACTTAATAATCAAAGGAAGGGTCATTGTTTGTTTTCTTCTTAACTTGAGGAGAGTATGTGAAAAAGATTCTTACCCATTCATGCTGTGAGCTAGCTCCTTTATTGACTCAAAGATTCTGACAACGCCCCTATACCAAATTGACTTTAACCTTACTATAAAGGACATGTTAGTACTTAATTAGCTTCAGTTGTCTACCTTTTAACCTTTTCTTTTTGCAATTAAATTTACAGGCCTTTGGGTTTAGGGTAATTAATAATAGTAACAAGTAACGTTGGAGGAAGTATGTATGTATTTTAATACAAGTGTTGAATTACATTAATTTGTGATGGCCAATATTGTAATAATGACATTTCATTTTTATCATCTCATGTTACGCTCTTAATTAATTCCTAAAAAAATTGGACTTGGGATTATGGTATGGCTGCTGCACTTTCAGTGTCAAAAGTACGTACCCAATGCCATGGCATGGAATGATGTACCCTGATCCATAATTGTTCCACATGAAACACTGGAGTTACTTATATTATCCTTGTAAAGTTTGCATCAATCTTTCTTGCTGCTCTTCTTAGGTATCATATATATATATATAGTTATTATATATATATATATATATAGATTTATCTGACGCGTGATCCGGTTGTTGAGAAGAACTTATTTTTGGGTTGTAAGTAGATTCTGTACTGTAGCTTATAAAAAAATAAATTTACATAAGGGCATATGCATGCTATATAGCGTGCATGGCCAAAAATGAATTGCTTCTCAACAATGGGTTCTTTTGTGGATAGAATCTCATATATATATATATATATATATATATATATATATATATATATATATATATATATATTCTAATACATACTTTCTAGAGAAAAACAAATTAAAGTAGCACGTAAAATTAAGAAAGCATACATCGATCATCCTGAAACAAGAAAATTAATTAGTACATGCACCCTGTTGTTTATTTAATTTCTAGCTAGCTTTAACCATTGGCGTACGTCAGATTATGATCATCCATATGCATGTATGTTTAAGGGACTATATATATGTTAATGCCAAGAACTTCTGCCACGTCTCAATCACGTAAGACGTTCTGATCCTGCATAATAAACACAATCAACACCAAAAGCTTGACGGCTTGGACCGTCGGGGGATAGCTCCGGCAAGAGAATCAGTACAGGTGATCACAAGGTTAACAATAGAGGAATAAGCATCTAGTGACTTGAGAGCAATAATTAATTAGTTACCTTTCACCGTGTGTCATCCTTGCTTTATATCTCCAAAGTCTGGTTTGTCCTGTATGCAACTGACTTTTCGGGCCCACAGCTTTTAGCCGACTAAGCCCTGTCCAATCCTCATTAAATGCAATGCAGAGATGATAGTCAAAGTTCTATCCCCAATCTACACCGGTCAAAGCCCAAGTGAAACCATACTCATCTAGTAATTTACCCCTTCACACATTCAATACTTCATAGGCCCCAAAATAAAGATAATATCCACCCAATGGGGTGGCTAAATGAAGCCAAACCTAATACTTTCATGACCCACCTCAACATGTCTAAAGTATTATGGCCCAACATTGCCCCAGGTCTTTTATTAAGCAGGAGGTTTAATGAAAAGTATAAGAATGAATCGGTCCGAATAAAAGGAATTATAATGAGATCAACAAAGGCCCAAGATACGACTTCACCGAGGCCCAATAGGTAAATCTCAAACAACAATTCAAATAGAAATCTAAGCCCGATAGAGAAGCCCACTCAGGTTAACAATGAAGACCAAAATCAAGACGCTACCTCTTCAAATTCACAATCACTGTTGGCATTAAATGAGCCACCCTTGAACCTTGTGAAAAGTTGAAGAGAACTCTAGTATAAAAGCTGCTTTCTCCCAAATCTGACAGTTTTACCAACTCAATTCGAAATTCGGATATTCCTTGTTCCTCTTCTTCTCCAAATTTCTCTCTGCAACAAATTAACAATGGCTTCTCAGAATACTAATCAAAGTTCCCCACGAACGAATGTACCAATAATGACAGAAAGGTCGGGACGTGTACCATGCAGGTGACCCCTTCCTAAAAAGGGAGTTCGCCTACCTATCCATGCCTTTGTCATCATTCTACTAGGGTTCGTAGGCGTGGGATTCACCCACTTAGTGCCGAACTCCTATATCCACATCCTGACATTTATCGCCTTCTGCCACGAACAAGGGATTCCACATGCTGAAGACTTCTTCTTCACCCTATTCATAGCCGGTAAATCTCGAGAACGAGGCTTCAAGATGCTGAGCAAACAATCTTCCAAACCTAATGCCAGGTTCGAGAGGCGAACACTAATGGACACTCCTTCGAGCAACCAAGGATGGCATAAGGAGTGGTTTTTTTTGTCAAAGGACCCGAAGTCTCCTCCATACCTAACTGGATCACTTCCGATCGTATCTCTGCAAACTTCAGAAATATTTCAACGGAACGAGTGAGAGAAATGGCGAGCCTTCTAGAGAAGATTCACATTAAGGAAGGGAGCTTCGAACTTCTGAGTAAACAAGCATGGTTATATGACCATAACTGTAAGTCTTGAACCCACTCTATTGTTTAACTCCCAATTTCTATTAGTAGTTCTCGTAAACAATTGTTTTTCATCTGTTGCAGTGTCTCTGATCAAACCAACGTCAATTGACCGAAGGGATCTAGACAGATTTCTTTCTGGAACATCTTCGCCAACCTCTGCCGATGACCAACTGAAGAGCTTCAAGCCACCGAATCAACTCCTACTGAAGGGACAAGCCAACCTCGCCGAAGAAAGCAAGCTGGCCGAAAACCCAAACACACCCCCACGCAAAATCACACCTAGCGCCTCCTCGATATTCCCTCTGACGAACGGACCCGAATCTTTCGCACCAAAAAGAGGAAAACCCAAGCAAATTCTCCGGCCTCCGAAGAACCACAAGTACCTCTAACAAAAATCGATCCTCCGCCAACCACCCCGGTTGAAATCGTTGTTTCTGACGAAGAGCCCGAAGAACAAGTGGAGCGATCACCCAGACTTACTCGAAAAAGACAACCAACCTCCTCGGACTTCAGGCCCGAAGAGAATTTCCCATTTGAGCTCTACAACTCCTTCGTCCATAATACCGACAACCACCGGCTCAGCAACAGCTCTATCATGGACCTGATCAACGAGGGAATGAAATACCAAGCTAGAGTAAGCTTAACTTATCCATTTACATCTCGGCCCATTAATTTTGAACTGATAAACTAACACTGATCATCCGCAGTAAACATCTTTGTCTTGGACGCCCCGTCCCAAATACCAAGAGGCCGAAGCCGAAGAGAAAGCTACTCGAAGAGAGAATACCCTGCTTAAGTCTGCTTTGACGAAAGATAGAAGTAGTCTCAAAGTTGCTCTTCACGATAATGAGTGCCTTCAAAAAGACCTTGCCCAAACCAAAGAAGATTTGAAAAAGTCCCGGGACACTCATCAAGTCATCACTGATATAAATATCGATTTTCTAAAGAAAAATGAAATTTTGGCCAAGAAAATCGAAGATCTGGCCCAATCCAACTCAGTTCTGTCGAAGCAAAATAAAGATATTTAAGCTAAAGATGCAGAGCAAATGGCCCATCGTCAAAAGCTTGAAGAGGAACTTCGAGAACTCCAAATTCTTAGGGATCTGGGCCCACCATTAACTGATCAGCTTCGCAAGGAGATTGAAGTAAATTACAGGAAGTCCACCGAGCTGAACAATGAAGTTGTCCACATGTACTCGAAGGATACGAGGACAATAAAGAAGTTTTAAAGATATCATCCAAGCTTTAGGACTCCTCGAAAAGACATTTCTCCTTTGTAAGCGATTAGATATCAATGAGATGATTAACAAATTCTTATCCTTATTACACCTTTGACCATTTCTTATCAATAATTCATCATCAATCAACGTGAAAAATGTATAATCTTAAACTGTTAGTCAATAACTAAGCAAGTCATATAATAGATAAGATCAAGTCAAAGAATGAGGCATTCCGAACTCGACACTTAGAAAAAATTTAGGTTTAGGTAATAAAGTAAAGAGATACTTATTTAGTTACCGAAGTGTGAGACAGATCTGCTTCATTGGGAATTTGTTTACCCCAAAAGGCCTAACAAAACCAAAAGATGACATTCGCCTACCACAAAGGGCCTGACGAAGTCTAAAGAACGACAGTTGTCTACCACGAAGGGCCTGACAAGGTCTAAAGGACAACGCTTGCCTACCACGACGGGCCAGACAAGGTCTGAAGGACAACGCTTGCCTACCACGAAGGGCCTAACAAGGTCTGAAGGACAACACTTGCCTACCACGAAGGGCCTGACAAGGTCTAAGTGTCGACAATTGCCTACCACGCAGGGCCTGACAACGTCTTAAAGATGACACTTTCCTACCACGAAGGGCCTGACAAGGTCTAAGTGTCGACAATTGCCTACCACGCAGGGCCTAACAACGTCTTAAAGATGACACTTGCCTACCACGAAGGGCCTGACAAGGTCTAAAGGACAACACTTGCCTACCACGAAGGGCCTGACAAGGTCTAAGTGTCGACAATTACCTACCACGCAGGGCCTGACAACGTCTTAAAGATGCACTTGCCTACCACAAAGGGCCTGACAAGGTCTAAAGACCACCTGCCGAAGAGGCTACCATCGAATGGTCAGCGAGTCCTCCCGAACCTCCTAACACCGAGGTGGCATTTGCTGTGCCTGTCAGACTATGGATGAGCTACCGAAGTCCCTCATGAATGTTTTAAACTTCGATCCCATGAGCTAGCGATCATTAACTTTGATCCCCAGGCAATGGACCGAAGACGACTACCCCTGCAAAGAAGAGGTATAGGAGATAAAATCGAATATAGCCTTTTGGTGGCTGATGTGGGATCAAACCATTTAGCTGACACAAATATCCAATTGAACCCTACGAATAACATCTGCTGCTTTCTGACAAGATTTTAGAAATTCCTCAATAGTGGGAGATGGGTCCAAAGTAGAAAACCCGTCTGCAAACAACGCCCATGAATTCTGATTTTTCCGAAGCACTGCAACGGTTTTGTCGGACTCTTCAGATTCTCCATAACTATTGTCATCTTATTTCTTCATCCCTAAGGACACGGCTTACATAGCAAACCGGGAGCTACTTACCCCCAACTTCTCGCACCAAAACTGCTCCCACTGCCAACGAACTAGTTGCCAAATACAAATAATATAGCTCAGCAGGAGCGGGCTTCACCAACAAAGGCACCGAATAAAGATAGGTCGTTTATTCCCTGGAAGGCGTCTTCACAGCCCGAAGTCCACTAGAACGTCTTAGCATTCTTCGTCCCTTTCCACGTACCAAAGATTGGCAAACATCTTTCTGCCGATTTGGACAGAAACCTTCTCAAAGTCTCTTCTGAATAGTCTTGTCTTTTTCATTCGAACCTGCAGCTTTAGACGGGCATCTCCGAAGACGAGTATCCACAGGGCGGTGTGCCCTCGGTGGATTCTCAGGAGTGCGGCTTCTGGGTCTGCTTCGACCATAATCCCGAAGATCAACAGGGCGAAGTACCATTCTTCGATCAAACAGGAAAATGGTTGTTGGGTCTTCATCTACTCTGCTTTGACCATAATCCCGAAGATCAATAGGGCTGAATACCCTTCTTCAATCAATCAGGAAAATGGCTGTTGGGTCTTCATCTACTCTGCTTCGACCATAATCCCGAAGACCAATAAGGCGGAATACCCTCTTCGGTCAATCAGGAAAATGGCTGTTGGGTCTTCATCTACTCTACTTCGACCATAATCCCGAAGACCAATAAGGCGGAATACCCTCTTCGGTCAATCAGGAAAATAGTTATTGGGTCTGCTTCGATATCCCGAGGACGGCCTTGAGACATGTCTTTAAAGTGTAGACTTCTTTCTAACTTCATCGGTCTGTCAGTCTTGTGAAGCCCCCAAAATAGGTATACAACACCCATTCTGAGTTGCCAAAATACATGGTATAGAAAGCAAACTACAACTTTGACAATACAGATGTCGTGTAGAATACGACAATACAATTGTGAGTTTGAATACAAACATTGTCTTCTAGACAATATACACACCCAAATAAGTCCTCATTAATTATTCATACACTATTTTACGGAAATAGTGAGGACAATTAAAACATCTTCCTAGAACCATCACTCCATACCCCAGACTCGATCCTACTTATGTTCTCACCTCACGAGGAAGAAAAATGGAACAAAAAGAAAAGGGTGAGCTCAACTAGCCCGAGAAAGAATATTATGACTAAGATAACATACAACAAATTATCGTTAGTCTTCAACAGGGAAAAATTTAATAGAATACAATAGACAACAAGTTTTAGATCAACAAATGCGTGGAAATAAACAATCCATTAGAAGAGTCACGTAGAGAAAGAATTCTCACATGTCTTCTAAGGTTTAAAAGTCCATCATCAATAGTTTATCCTCGTAATAACAATCAATATACATCTTTAATCATCTTTGCACTTCTGTGCCAAAGATATTCATTCATATCACCAGTTGGTCATGTTCATCTCAACACTGTTCATCTTTGCACTCTGTGCCAAAGATATTCATCGATTAATCGTTCATCTTTGCACTACTGGGCCAAAGATATTCATTTATATCACCATTTAGACCGAGGATGATGAAAAACATTTTTAAAGAAACGAATCCGGTGAAACAAAATGACAAGGATTAAGGATTCGTACTTTGTTTTACCCATGTCCAAAAATACTTCGAAAATAATCATATTGGTGTAAAATTCAAGAATGATCAAAACATGGATACAATCAAAGCTAGTATCCAGAATAGATATTTTGGACAAAAGAAAATTTTTTATTTTTTGGTGAATAGTGCCGTGATATCGTGAATAGTACCTCAACACAACAAGTTCCAAATTTGATAAAAAAGTTCACCAATACTTGGCATAATGATATTGAAGAAAAAATATCATTTAAGAAGAAAATAATACCCCCTTACCTCAAAATAACCGTCTTACCGATTTGAAGATAGGTATAGTCTTTGTAAATCCACGACCAGATATAGCAACACTCAAAGTATACTCACAAGAATACGCTTCGATAATTTAGAGAGAAAGAGAAAACTTTGTTTCGGTGTGATTTTCAATTCTAACTTAGCCTCTATTTATAGGAAAATGTTAGACGCCAAAAGAGACTAAATTAATAAATTAATATTATTACAAAACTTATTTCTACGCATGACTAAAGACTAATTCAGCCACCATCCAACCTTGACCCAATTTCCAGCAGCCCACATGTTCAAACAAGAGTGGGTCCCACCCATTATTTAATAAAAATTATTTTATCTTCCGAAACTTCAATAATTCGTAGAAAATAGCTCGTTTATCAGAAAAATTCAAAACTCGCGACTTTTCATGGGAAATTCCATTCTCTACAACTTTGCAGAAGAAACTTTTTCCAAATTCCAAACAGAAATTAACCGAAATCCACAAACGGGCGATTTTATAGTCTATAATAAATTTTCGGTCAAGAATTGTGTCCACCGACACACAAAACATATGTTAAACATTTAATTCCATAAATACTCTACCTCCTCATATACTCATATATCCCACATTCATTATAAAAATATCACCGTTAATATATTATTAAAATAATATATTTAAATGAATTATTTTATCAGAAAAAGATAAAATATTAATTTTCAACAATTGTCACATTAAAAATTTTCTCCATCTATATCCACATAAAATAAATATTTTCTTTATCATAATAATCAATAATTACTTATTTAAAAATAATATTACAGAATCACAAGATCGATAAACCGTGCCGGTAGTTCTCAGAAAGAGGGGCTTTCCAATAAGGATTTCTCACTTCTTGGCAAGTATGATTAGGTGACCAAACCTCTCCTTGAGCATGTAACTTTCTAGACATTGCCAATAATGTTATCGATAATATTATTCAAATAATATGAATTATTGATTTGATAATGGAAAATATTTGTAATGACAATTATTGAAACAACAAAGAATACAAAAAAATATCAACGCTTGCAATTATTGAATCAATAAAATATAATATTGAATAAGAATTCATCGTAATAATTATTGAGTAAGGCCTTCACGTAAGGATCAATAATTCAATAATCATGTGTAATACCGTAATGCTCTTCACGTGCAAACCACGCCAGACATCAGTATTTTAACCACCGTGTAACCCAACAAAGTGTTAATTCAGTAACAATTTACGTCGTTATTTATAAAACTCAATCTTTGTCGTTTTCCTTCATCCAACCGATTTTTTTCGTTATAGGGGCCCACTAATGATCTAGGCTGCCGTCATTCACGGAGATTCCCGGCTAAAAAAGAATATTCCACGACTCAAACGAATATTCCCCGACAATAATGAATATTTTATAACCACTTGCTTATTTTGTAAACTTTGCACATTTCACCCATAAACAAAGAATTATATCAAATTAACCCTTATTAATTTAGAATAATGAATAAAGGAAAATTCAATTTTATTTATAATAAGTTGGGGTCTTACAAGTCTGACCACTTCGGTATAGGATTCTAAGCAGTATGCCTTCTACCCTTTCCCACCATGGTCAGTCTTCTCAAAGACAAAAATCAATTTTCTTCTAAGATCACCTTGGGCTCGAACGAGAACCCTCGAAAAACTGCTTGGAAGCAATACCAAAGCATGAGCACTCTTTGAAGGACCCAATCAATCCTCAGCAGATACTCATTGTGTAGGCGAAGTCATAGCCATCGTGTATCCTTTAGAGGTAATTGTTCTACTCTTCTTCACCATGGATTAGGCGTAGAAGCATTGCTACAATTTGTGATTGAAAACTTCAATAACACTAGAACACGACCCTCCTTCTGCGCCATGATGTTAGCGCTTAAGATCTTACGCCACGTCCCAATCACGTAAGACGTTACGATCCCCGCATAATAAACACGATCGACACCAAAAGCTTCCACGGCTTGGACCGAGTGGGGATAGCTCGGCGTGAGAGTCAAGACAAAGCGATCACAAGGTTAATAATGGAGGAATAAACATCTAGTGACTTGAGAGCAATAATTAATTAGTTACCTTTCACCGTGTGTCATCCTTGCTTTATATCTCTCAAAGTCCGGTTTGTCACGTCAGATGAATCGACTTTTCAAGGCCCATGACTTTTAGCCGACTAAGCCATGTCCAATCCTCATTAAATCAATGCAGAGATGATGATCAAAGTTCTATCCCTAATCTACACCTAACAAAGCTCTCAAGTGGAACCATACTCATCTAGTAATTTAGCCCCATCACATCACACGCCCAATACTTCATAAGGCCCCAAAATAAAGATAATATCCATCCAATAGGGTAATTTTAATGAACCTACTTAATACTTTCACACTCCCGCCTCAGCGTATACAAAAAGATATGACCCAACAATATATATATATATATATATATATATATATATATATATATCTACTTCTTTTTAATTAATTATTATTAACCTTAATTGCCCCGGCCCCGGCCCCGGCCCCGGCCCCTTCATTCTAATAATAATCACTAGCTTTGTTATGAATAATTAAAATAAAAAGTTAGTTTGGTAAAATTAAGAACACTATAATTAATTCCTCAGTACTCACTCGTATCGTAAGCTAGTGCCCCTTGACATTCTGGAGGGGTCATGGCCTTTTCTCCTTACAGTCTCAAATCGCCGCATCCAATTATTCGATCATTGGTGGCCTAGATAGCTAACTAAAAAACAAATAAAAATGCAAATGCAAGTAACCAAGTTAGTTACTAGCTACTAGTTAGTAATGGGAATATATATATACTCGTCGCGCATGAATCATATTGATGATGATGATGATGATCATCATCATCATCATCATCATCATCATCATCATCATCATCATCATCATCATCATCATCATATCCTAGGTTGCTAGCTATAGTTTCATCGAGATACAGTCATGAGGATCATCAGAGGATTTTTGGCATAGTGGTTTAATTCTCACTGCTTTTGCAAAAGCAACATATATACCCCACGTCTGTTGCTTATGAGGAAACACAAAGTTCAAGTATATATAATGATTTGCTTAAACAGAATAAATTAATTAATGGGATATATATATATATATATATATATATATATATTAATTGTTGCAGCTGATCAACTGCCCACCGAGTTTAATTTGACACAAGACAAAACCACCTCGATCGGTTTTGCATTTGTAGGACTTAATCAAAAGTCTAATTAATAATTAAGTCTAAATTTTATATAATTTGCTATATATATATATATATATATATTTATATATAACTAATTTAATGATCCAACAGATCTTGCTAGCTAGCTGCTGCAATTTGATTTATCTATGATCATATATAATATGTATGTAAACTAGCTTGCTCCATTACTTGATCATAACATGATTTTTGATATGCATCGATCTCATGGTGATGGCTAGCTTGGTGCATAATATTAGTGAACTAACTGTACGTGATGTGATTAATTAAAGTCATAATTCCAAACTACATCCAATTATATTATTAATTATTAAAGGTTTACGCAATTAAAGCTGACCTAGCCTGCCTAGCTGATATATATATATATATATATATATATATATATATATATATATATATATATATTTAACAAGTTTAATTTGTCACTGAAAAGGAACTAAAATGTTAATAAATAGGGTGCAGGCAACCTTACAAAAGTTCAAATGTGCTGATTGAACATAAACAATATTACTAGTGTCGTAGTTTCTTACGTCTGTTTCTTTAAACCGCAGTTTAGAAGCCAAATTATCAATTTAATATACAAAACCAAAATGTTAATTAAAGAGCCCGCTGATGTGCATTCCACTTATTAAAGCTGCCCCATATATATATATATATATATATATATATATATATATATATGTGAATTATTGATAATTAAATACATATATATAATTAATTGAAGCTGACCCATCAACTCATTTCCTCCATAATTGGCTACCAATTAACTAATTATATTATAACTCACTGACATCAGCATCTTTATCAGATTCAAGCACACCGATAATTAAAATAAAAGTTATGGAACTTAATTTGTGGAATGGGGCTTCAAATTATATTTATTTAGGAGCCCTTCCATAGCAACCGGTTGCTGTGAATACTGTGCAACACCTCCTTTTTGTATCGTTGATAAAATGAATTGATGGCTGAGATTAGACTTTATATTTGATAAGCCGGCACAGGTTGTTGTGCTTAATTATCTACCTATACCGACTTCTATTTTATTAAGTAAATATTAATTTGTTAGTATAGTTATAAAAAGTGAATATTTATTATTAAAATAATCCCATTTAGACAGCCGATATACTACTACAGTACATTTTTTTTTTTATTTTTTTTATTTCTCCCCAAGTTTAAGACAGCTCATACTACCGAATTAAAATAATAAAGTAATCCTACTTAAGACAGTCGACACTACTGGTACATTTTTTTAATTTTTTTTATTTCTCCTACGTGCAGACAGCTCATACTACCGGCATTAAAATAATAAAATAATCCGTATTAAAAATTGCAATCTTTGTCACTACCGGTATTAAAAAATTAAAAAAAATAATTTTATTCAAGCAACTCGCTGCTAAACAGATTCGAACTCGCAACCTCAAACTCCAAACACTCGTCATATGACAACCCGAGCACCACGGGCCTAGCTGTTAATTTCTCTCACGGATATGTCTTTATATTAAAACTTCACCATCCCCCAAAATCTATATTCTTGCATTATTATTATATTACGATTTATTATTATTAATAAGTCTATATAATACATATGGGGGTTTGATATTTAGAAATAAGTTAATATCTATATTTATTAAGCAATGATTATTAGTAATGATTTTATATATTAAGCAATGATTTTATTATTAAGAAATGATTTTATACATTTGATATATTTTTGATATATTTTTGATACATTTTGATAATTGATACATTTTGATACATTTTTGATAATTGATATATTTTGATACATATGATACATTTTGATACATTTGATATATTTTTGATATATTTGATACATTTTGATATATTTTTGATATATTTTTGATACATTTGATACAATTTTGATACATTTGATATATTTTTGATATATTTGATACATTTGATATATTTTTGATAATTGATATATTTTTGATACATTTGATACATTTTGATATATTTTGATACATTTTTTGATAATTGATATATTTTTGATATATATTTTGATACATTTGATACATTTTGATACATTTTGATAATTGATATATTTTTGATACATTTGATATATTTTTGATATATTTGATACATTTAATACATTTTGTCACTACCGGTATTAAAAATTGAAAAAATAACCTACTTAAGACAAATATTTTGTCACTACCGATTTTAAAAAATGAAAAAATGATTTTAATCCAAAAAAATTGAAAAATGATTTTAATCTGATATGATACTACCGGTATTAAAAATTGAAAAATAACCTACTTAAGACAAATTTTGTCACTACCGGTTTTAAAAAATTGAAAAAATTGATTTTATTCAAGCAATTCGCTGCTAAACAAATTCGAACTCGCAACCTCAAACTCCAAACACTCGTCATATGACCACCCGAGCACCACGGGCCTAGCTGTTAATTTCAACCAAGGATATGTCTTTATATTAAAACTTCACCATCCCCAAAATCTATATTCTTGCATTATTATTATATTATAAATTTATTATTATTAATAAGTCTATATATAATACATATGGGGTTTGATATTTAGAAATAAGTTAATATCTATATTTATTAAGCAATGATTATTAGTAATGATTTTATATATTAAGCAATAATTTTATTATTAAGAAATGATTTTATTATTAATAAAACTAGTTCAATTAGTCTAATAAGTAATGATGATAATTTTTCAAGTTATTTCAGAAATTAATTTACTTATCGAATTTATAAAAGTAGTGAAGTATTATTATAATAATAATAATGTGATTATCAATATTAGAAGTATGATTATACCAATACTAATACTCGCATAACATTAAGAGAATAGTACATATTACATGTTCATTTTCATAAAATAAAAAAAACATATAATGATTAATACAACCGACGCCTATATATCTCGTAGGCCTAAGTAATCTTTATGGATTTCTTGTAGAGCTCCTACGCGACGCGCAGAATTTAAAGATCGTGACATCTTCCAAGGACCACTTTCTTCGTAAATATTACTATTGGCCCTAATGAAAAAAATCAACATACTTGCAACAAAAATGCCACAATCAAGTTGTTGTGTTGTTTCTACGAATCTTTAAGGTCTCAGACAAGAGGATTACCATTGGGCCACTCATCAAGATTCGGATTACCATTTCGCAAAGCAAAATGGTATCAAATGTACCGCATGTATAAAGTAGTTGGTTAATAATTTTTAATATTAAAGGACATTATAAAATTAAAATATTTTAAAACTAAACATACCGCAACTTGAATCTAATTTCGAGTACATTTCATGTAACTTAATATACTTAGTGTCATCAGAAAAGGGTCAATTATGGTAACCATCCAATCTTCAATCATAATAGAACAAGACAAAATGGCATTGATTGGTACTACACACCAAGATGAATATGTATTTGCATTCGTAAAGGTGGACCAACATCTCGTTAATATACGGATCGCAAAAACTCCATGCAAGATTCACGTTAAGGTAGGGGCACATAGCCCCGCCCAAGATGCATGAAGAATGAATTCATGAAACCAAATTGGGACCACCTTTCAGTATTCCCAAATGACCGTAGTATTCCTCTCCGCCTCGAAAGCAACAACATATAAGCGCCGATGACATGCTCGAATATCCAACTCCTGTGCCCTAAGGATGCAATCGCATCAGTGTTCTAATTCATATAATCGGGCGCGATGTGATAAAGGATATAAATCCCTTCTCGTGCCACCACGTTTCCAAACATATGTTTATTTACAAATGTCTCCTTCCAATCTTTAAGTCTTTTGGATAAGGACCATTTTGGTCCATAAGAGATGTGGTCTCCGTGATCTTGTACCGATTGATCGAGACCCAAATGTACATTATTATTATATAGCAATAATAATTAAAACCATCACTATTAACATAACTATATATACCTTTTGTGAACTAGATCCTCAAGGCCAAAAAGTCCCCAGAAATGAAGAGTTGGTTGGAATGTAACACTCTCATAGGTTGGAAGGTTGGAATGTAACACTCCTCGTAGGCTTGGGTGGTGGGAATGGAGCTCTCCTCGATTACTTGTGGGTGGGTATGTAGCTCTCTTGCATAAACATAATCAGCTTTGTTTTCCAAGCCCTTCATCGAAGTGTGTATTGGGACCGTGTGGTCCAAAATTTGTGGGACCCCCTGTCGAGGTATTTGTTTACCTCTTGCTTCAAGTCGATAGTATGATTGAAATCCCAATTATTTTTTTTTGCAGTAACCAACTCTGGAGGCAAATTGAGTAAGTATCGAAAATTTATCAAGTAACGACTTTGCACTCTCAACTGTCATGTAAGATAAACACAAACAAATATTATTAACAATAAATATGAATAAATGTAATATTAAGTATTTACTCCAATACATGATTTATTAAAGAATAATATAATTTTATACAATTTGAATAAGGTGTTGTTGGTTGTAAATGGCCCGAGGCTCATAACAACAGTCGTGGTCGTCATTCGTCGAGGTTTGGTGGATTTTCCAACGGTAATTTTCCTATACCGCACCATGTAATCATCTATTGGGACATAATCAAGAATTTCAGCTTTGTTGTCCTTCGAGATGATCCATGTATGCCTCCCACATCGAAATATATTCCCTCTCAAGGCCATGCAATCCTCGACATCAATAAATTTAAACTTTTTCTCCTTCCTAAGGTCACCGTGGTTTTTGGTCGGTGATGGTATGCCTTGTATGAACCCGAACTATCTCATCACACGATCCCAAGATCCAAATTCCACAATATCAAAGTGGATCAAGGGGACCCCACCAGATCCCAACAACCCGCCTTCAAAATTAAATCCATCGATATCATCATCCCACATTATGTAAGGCCGCCAAACCACATCCCACATGACTTAATATCTAACTCCCTCAGAAATGACAAATGGTGATGGGGATTCTCACGCCTCACTGTGGTAATCGTGGGCTCCAAAATAGACCATGCTAAAGCCCAGTAACCTATAAGGATGATTGTGGCCAAGGGTTTGGCTTTCCAATACTTACACGCCATAAGCCCAAATTTGTAACAATGTAACACAACCATTAATGTATTTAACTCCTTTCCTAGTAGCAAGATATAAAGATCTCAGATAAATATGCTAACACCGCCGCCGCCCCAAGAGTAAGTTACACAATCTTCGCCGTTGCAATAATAAAAGACATATATCGGGTGCACACTATTTCTATTCCTATTAGGGAATAATATTGCCCCACACAACACACAACATGTATGCTTTTGTGTGTCGCCTACAACATCTTTATTTGCATTTTCTGGACAATTATTAAAATGTTCGTGCAACCACACTAATGAAATTGCAGACCGCATTTTTTTGAACTAAAATATTCACCAACCTAATTTATCTCCAAAACAATCCCTAAAATAATTCAAATTGTGACAACAAGGGGACCCGTTAAGGGTTTTCCCACCACCCAGAATCCAAAAAATAAAGTGAACATCCTCTAACGTGATTGTTATTTCTCCACAGCTTTAAATGAAAAGTATTGGTCTCCGGCGCCATCTCTCACTAAGGCGTGATATCGCATCAAGATCGGGCTTTGGTGTACAACACCTTGATAACTAAATACTCCAAATCCACATTTATCTAAAAGGATTTTTTTGTTTTTTGTCAAAGCCCACCGATTATATTTCCGATCAAGATATCGACCTGAGCTTAGTTTTCCCTTTCTCTCCCATGATATATGTCATCCGATACATGATCTTGTTGATCATGAAGAACACTTGGATCAATTCGCCCATATTCCCAACTATCCATCTTTTACCTAAAAAATAATCAATTCCATATTAATATTAAGATGCATGACAAAATCAAACAAGAAAGTAACACGCCGCAAAATGACAAGAATAATAATACACACTAACATGCATTAAAAATCGAACAACATGACAGTAATAATAACACGATGTATATAATGTAATAATATTAACATGCATTAAAAACTAGTAAAAATAAACTATTAAAAACAAAAAAACAATAAGAAGAAAATAAATTAAAACAATAAGTGAACAATTGAGTACACTGGAATAAAATAAAAACAATAAATGAAACATAATAATAAAATAAATACTTATCAATGCATGCTATGCTCCAAAAGTTTTTTTTTTTTTTTTTTTTTTTTCAAGAGACAATTTTAAACCGACTTAGCTTTTTTGATTTTTTTTATCTTCTTTTCTCCATTGTATAATGATGACTCAACAAATTAAAATAAAAAAATAAATAAAAAGATCCTACTTAAGATAAATACTGGGTCCCTACCGACAATTGAAAAAAAAAATTCCAGATCCCAAACTATAAAGTGATCATTATAAATCTTCAGATTATTTTGTGTCAACTTGTTATTATACTAAAAATAATAACAACAACAAGAATAATACGCATGCATAATATGCAAAGTGATAACATGCATTAATGACAACAAAAACAAATACATGCATGGTATTATATCCCTTTAATTCAAGAATAACATGCAATCGATAAAAAATGGCTTGATTGAGTACATCGTGAATAAGTTTTTTTCATTTATATAATGTAATAATATTATTTTACTATTATACTAAAATAATAACAACAATGTAAACTATTAAAATCGAACAAATAACAATAAATAAAAACTTACTTGTTGAAGTTTTTTTGCCTCTCTTCCAAATACTCCTCTCTACTCTCATTATTTTTATTTTATCTAGCTTGGCAAGTGAACTTTAGTTTGAACAACATATGTTCTCAATAGACGCTTAAATAAGCTCATGCAAATGTCCTAAGACATGAATTAATTTAGGACCAAATTCAAACAAATGTCTCAAATTTTTAGTTTACCAAGCTTGCAGTGTGTTTCTTTCCCGAGGCGATGTAATGTAAAAAGTGGTCAAAAAATATTCAAAGGCATTTTAGGCGATGTGTGTTTGTTATTTTGTTCTACTTAAGACAGCTTAATCTTTGGAATAAAAAAATATATATATATTTACCATAATTTGTTCTACAAGTTAGAGCCTATAACTGAAATAATAAATATATATATATATATATATATATATATATTATTATAAATTTGTTTCTACCAAGAAAGCCTCTAACTACCGGAAATAAAAAAATATATATTATTAATAAAACCGTTTCTACTTAGAAAGGCTATAACTACCGAATAAAACAATTTTTCATTGCTAGCTAGACTCGAACCCATGACCTCAAGCTCCAAACATTCATTATATGACCACCCGAGCAATTACTTGCCTAATTCATTATATCTTACCTTGGATTTGATATATCTTAAAACATTCCATCTCCCCAAATTAAATTTCTCAATATTTTATTATAATTATTCGATTATTATTATTATTCTATTATTATTTTAATCGAGTATAAAGTCGCTCCATATTCTAATGGCATTTATGATTTTTTAATTATTTTATTATCATTATTATTAGTAGTCAAACATAATAATACAACACTATGGGAATAGAAAAAAGTCGACATCGATTATATGGAAAAAGTACATTAGTTTGACTTCTTTGAGCATTAACCGCAATGTTTTACCTCTACCGGTCTTTTTACCTTTAAATATTGTCTAGAAGTCGCTATTTTCTTATGTTTATTCTCCTCACTCATAATTTGTTTCATCCGTTGCCCACTTTCACTTCGTAAAATCAAGTCAAGTTCGATCGAGCAAAATTCATCACTATTATTCACAAGTAAGTTCTTCAAAATGTCATATAATACATCCGAATTTGTTAGTGAAGTTGAAAGAAATAAATCGATATTGTTCGCAGACGTTGGTCAATTATTTTGTACGCTGGAAGAGGTTGAATATTTTATAGATCATATGCTCGCAAAAATGGATTTGAGATTAGAATTGCAACTAGTCATAAACATGCTAATACTGTAATGATATCGATCTAGCAAGATGTGATGTAAGAAAGTTTGCAGACACCAATTGTTGGCAAGAGTTTACCCGATGATGAAGATAGTAGTAATAACATAACTAGACATGCAGAGACTCTATAGATCTAACAATGTGCAAAGCTAGAATATATGTTGTCCACAATAAGAAAGAAGACAATCAAGCGATATTCATCGTTGAATTAGAGCACAATCATCACTTAAGTGACCCCACCAAAGTAGATTTGATCGAGACTCACGTAAATATTACTCCGCTGTAAGAAATTTAATCGACACTTTAAATAAGTCCCAGATTGGTCCTAGTAAGATGATGAATGTTTTGAGCACAATGGGAGGTGGGTTGCAAAATGTTCCTTTCATCGCTAATGTTGAGAATGTGAAAGTAGATTTAAGGCGTGATTCTCAGATGAAAATGATGCACAAGTCGTCGCCAATCATTTGAACAAAATTGCATCCTAAGTGCCATCAAATTTTTTTTTTCCGAGTGAAACTCTTGAAAACAACCGCGATAGCTTGTATTTTGTGGGTCGACGACCGATCAAGGTTTATGTATCAACAGCTTCGAGACGCCAGACATTTGATAAGACATACCGACAAATAAGTATGGCATGCCGTTTGTTCCATTTTTCACGGGTCAACCACCATTATCACCTATATTGTTTGGATTTGCAATCACATTTAGACGAGACAGAGGACACTTTCGCTTGTTTTATGTATACATGGCTTGAAGCCATGGACTACAAGGCACCTACAACCATCATCACCGATCAAGACAGAGCCACGAGTAATGCTATTGCTACTACAGATTCCAACTAGTCATCATTTATTGTGTTCTCGCATATTAGCAATAAATTTCCTAAAAATTGCATCATGTTTATTCCGAGCACCCATCGCTCAAAAATGATTTTAATAACGTGGTGTATAACTCATTGTCCATCGAGGAATTTGAAGATCGCTGGCATATTTCGATAAGTTCCTATGAATTGTATACTAATGAATGGCTTGGAAGTTTGTATGATGTACGACAAAAATGGATTCCAAAGATATACAAAGAGATATTTTGTCATGGAATGACTACCATCGAAGAAGCGAGAAGATGAATGCTTTTTTGATGAGTATGTTAATGCATCAACAGATATGCTATGTTTTGTACCGCAGAGTCAAAAGGTCAGAGAAAGACAGCTTTATCGTAGGAGAGGAAGGCCGACTACATAACAAAACATCGTAAAAGGATTATGGTAATTTGCTCATCTTTAGAAGTTCATGCCGCATAAGTGTACACAAAAGAGATGTTTAGACGCTTCCAACATCAATTCATCGATTCCATGAAATACAATGTTCATAAACTTAGTGAGTCAGGTGTCACCGATACTAAGGTTTATGCAAAGGTATAATGCGATGCAATCGAAAGTGGTGGAAGATATAAAGAAGTTGTCAACAATCGACAATCGGGATCAGAATATGTAATCGCCAAATGTTTTCTCACTCGTGAATTATGCAGCACATCTTGAGATATTTCATAAAGAAAGAGTATTTCACAAATACCGACCGATATGATCCTTCATCGGTGGACAAGAGACGCGAACAAAAGCAATGGTGAAGACTTACTTTAACTCCACATCTGGCCGACTTTGAACAAAATTAAGCAATGCGCTTATAATCATTTGATGGGTGATTACCAGAGTTTAAAGAAAGCGGCTTGTTTCAAACCCGAGGTTACAAAACCGTTTTAAACCGAATGCACGAGGAAAAGAGTTGGTTCAATTAATATGATCCGGATGAGAATATTATCGAATCGCAGATGACGACATTGATTGCAGACAATGGAGATCCAAATCATGATATGGGATACGATAATGACGATGAAGATGGAGAGGTGGAAGAAGAAGAGAGTTTTTGCCGCCTAATATTTCTCAAACAAAGGGCCGCCGAAAAAATAATCTAGATTCAAGAGTGCACTCGAGAAAATCATTCCTTCTAAGACTCATCGAAAATGTGCAATTTGTGACTTTAAAACCGACTACACGATATAAGTTTAAATCACTATCGAAAGTGCTAGGGATTCTCGATCCAAAAAAATAGGCGCTTCATTGTATTAATCATTCTATGTTTTTTTTTTTATGAAAATGAACATGTAATATGTACTATTCCTCTTAATGTTACGCAAAGATTTAGTATTAGTATAATCAGATTTCTAATATTGATAATCACATTATTATTATTATTATAATACTTCACTACTTTTATAAATTCGATAAGTAAATTAATTTCAAATGACTTGAAAAATTATCATCATTACTTATTCGACTAATTGAACTAATTTTATTAATAATAAAATCATTTCTTAATAATAAAATCATTACTTAATACTTAATAAATATAGATATTAACTTATTTCTAAATATCAAACCCCATATGTATTATATAGACTTATTAATAATAATAAATCGTAATATAATAATAATGCAAGAATATAGATTTTGGGGATGGTGAAGTTTTAATATAAAGACATATCCTCGGTTGAAATTAATAAAATACCAGCCCGTGGTGCTCTGGGTGGTCATACGATTTAGTGTTTGGAGTTTGAGGTTGCAAGTTCGAGTTTGTTTAGCAGCGAATTGCTCGAATAAAATCATTTTTTTTAGTTTTTTAATACCACCAGATCACCTGATCACCGAAAAATTAAAAAAAAAAATGTACCAATCAGATTTTTAACTAGGAAAAAAAAAAGTCAGATGTCAGCAGACTCTACTTGGGATTACTTTTTTATTTTAATGCCAAAGATGATTCTCAGACTCTACCGGAGAAATAAAAAAAATGTAAAAATGTATTACCAGATTCTGCACGTTGGGATTATTTTAATAATAAATATTCATTTTTATAACTATAATCGACAAGTTAATATTCACTTATTAAAATAAGTTCTAAGATAAGTGAATAATTAGAACAACAACCCGCTTCTCGCTTATCAAATACAAAAGTTAATCTCAAAACCATCAATTCATTTTATCAATCAGACAAAAAGTGGGTGTCAGACAAGACTACTAAAGAGGTTCATTTATGGAAGGGCTCCCATTTATTTATATTTCATATATAAGACGTAAGATCAGTAGAAATTTTATATATCTTTTGGTAGCTGCAGGATCGATCGGAAGAACAAGCTATATGATATCTAGGGGTGAGAATCGGCTATAATCGAATGAAATGGTTGTTCGGTTATAACCGAAAACCGGAAGTATTTGTAATTCGTTATCCGAACTACAAACCAAATTGAAACTAACCGAATAATCGAATACGTAATTCATCGAATGAACAATTGGTAATTCTTGATAATAACGAACCTATCTATCACAACAAAAAATCACAAAATCTCTTCATCACAATGATTGAAGTTGGTCCCCACTCTATATCGTAGATTCAAAATCACAGAACACAAATTTAATCCATGAAGGCATCATAAGGAAGTTCATCTCTTCACAAAAAGACACAAGCAAAAATATAGAAAAGAACAACAATCAAACAATAGTAAGCAATAAAAAGTTGTATACCCAATTCATATAAATGCAGTTAACACCACCAAAGACCATCGCGATATGTCTTTGGTGAAATATTTTATTGACACACAAATTCAAAGCGCAAGACAAGATGTAAAGATCTTCTCACAAAGAATTCTTCACACCGCTAATCCGAGATCCGGGATCGAAAGCAAGAAAATAGAAGAGGTTGATTTGAGATCGGGATTGGGAGGCCGGGAGCATGAAGAGGTTGATTTGATTTGAGATCCGGGATTGAGACTTGAGAGATCGAGTGATCAAGATTCGAGATGAAGGATCGAGGCGATGGCCGATCGAGATGAAGGATCGAGGCGTGATCTGGTCTCGCCGCTTCAGGTTCTCGCCAGCTTCATTTAGTAATGCAAGCTCTCGCAATGTAGAAGTGAGAAAGCAAGAAATGAATAACCCAAAAGTGAAATGAAAGTTACTGGCGTATCCGGTTATTGAGATGTCATGTTAATATGTTATTATTTTAATAAAGGCTTATGCGGTTATTTTCTTAGCAATGCTTATTCGGTTATTCGGTTAAACCGAATAACCTAAAAGTAATACCCGTACAAACTAACCGAAAACCGTATAAAAATTCGGATATAACCGAAATAGTAAAAATAACCGAATTGTCAAAATATTTTGGTTAAATTATTTCGGTTGTGTTCGGTTTTTCGGTATATCCGTTTTTTGCTCAGTCCTAATGATATCACCCTCGGTCGATCGGTCATATACTTGGGTTCTGAAAACGTACTACAGTTGAAGATTTAGGTCTGATCAACTATAAGCACGGTTGGTTCGTCTTCACTCACCTTCACAAATAAATCTATTTTTGCTTAGAGGAAATTATGACAGATATATCTTCCATACATGAATACAAATTTATGCCATTAATTATGCTAAGTACAGAATCAATGGCATATATTACAATTAATATTAGTTAATGACAAAAGTGTACGTTTAATTACGTCAAATATTATTGATTTATCCATGGAAAACGTTAGTTCTTTCAACTAATTGTTATCCTATAAAGAAATTTGGTTTAATTACTGATTATCGTTATACATACTATCTGCTAGAGAAATTTGACTTAATTACTGATATATTATCGTTATACATATATACTACTTATTAATCAGTAAAATAAAATAACAAAAAATCCTTATACTTAATAAGTATGTATAAGGATAATTATTTGAGTAGAAATATAATATAAACGCAATCAATATTTCCTATTTATAATTAAAAATCATAATACCATTGTGACGCCCCCAAAATAGGTATACACCACCCATTCTGAGTTGTCAATACATGGTACAGAAACAACTACAACTTTATTATTACAACAGTAAAACTGTGAGTTTAAATACAGATATTGCCATCTAAAAAATATCCACATACAAATAAATCCTCATCATAATTATTGATACATTATTTTACAAAATGGTGAGGACTACTAAACAACTCTCTAGAACCATCATTACATCCCCACTCGTATTTCATTACATTATCTCCTCCCGAGAAGAAAAATGGAACAAAAAGGAAAAGGTAAGCTCAACTAGCCCAAGAAGAATATTATGACTAAGATAATATACAACAAATTATCGTTAGTCTCCAACAAGGAAAAATCTAATAGAATACAATAGACAACAAGTTTTAAATCAATATTCGCAGCGGAAAATAATAATTCATTAGAAGAGTTAAGTAGATGATGAAATCTACTATCTTCTATGTATGAATTTAAAAGTTCATCGTCTATCTTTTATCCCTGTAACATCAATCAATATATATCTGGAATCAAATATTCATCTTTGCACTACAGGCCAAAGATATTCATCTAAACACTTGTTCATCTAAACACATGTTCATCTTTGCACTACGGGCCAAAGATATTCATCAGAAATCATTCATCTTTGCACTACAGGCCAAATATATTCAATAATATCATCATTTAAGACTGAGGATGATGAAAATTATTTTTAAAGAAAACGAATCCAAAGGAAACAAAATGACAAGGATTAAGGATTAAGGATTCAGTACTTTGTTTTATCCATGTCCAAAAATACCTCAAAAATAATCATAGTGGTGTAAAATTCAAGAATGATCAAAACATGGATACAATCAAATCTAGTATCCACAATAGATATTTTAGATTTAAAAGGAAAATTTTTATTTTTCGGACGAATAAAGGCAGATTCGTGAATAGTGGTCGATACGTGAATAAAGGTCAGACACGTGAATAAGAATCTCGACACCAAAAGTTTCAAATTTGATAAAACTTCAGATCAATATTTCAAAGATAATGATATTGAAGAAATAATATCATTACGAAAAAAATATATCCCTTACCTCGAAAGATTAAGATTCTTTAGAATCATCGGGTATAGTCTTCAAGGGAACTCAGACCGTATAACAATACTCAAAGTATCAAAATCCTCACAAGAATACGCCAATATATAGAGAGAAAAATATAGAGAAAACTTCAGCGGTGTAATTTTCAATTTAACCTAAGCACCATATTTATAGAAAATGCTTAACACCAAAGCAGAAAATTTATTAAAATAATATTATTATTTGTTAAAATTCCATACGCCCACTTTTGGAGATCTGATTTTAGCAATCAATAACACATGCTAGACCCACTTAACTCACCAAAAACGTTTTCCATAATTAAAATATTTTAAACTTCCAAAAATCAATTATTTCGGAGTTTCAAAACTTCAATAATTCACAATAAATAGCCCTTTTGTCAGAAAATTCGAATCTCGCGACTTTTTATAGGAAATTCAATTCTTTACAACTTTACAGAAGAAAGTTTTTCCAAATTCCAAACAAAAATTGACCGAAATCCATAAACGGACGATTTTACAGGCTATAACCAAATTTCAGTCAATAAATGGGGTCCACCGACATGTTTAACATGTTTTAAACATTTTTGGTAACAAAAATACTCCTCCTCCACATATACTCATATATCCCACATTCATCGTAAAAATATCATCATTATTATATTATTAAAATATAATAATATATTTAAATAAATTATTTTATCGTAAAAAGATAAAATTTTAATTTTCAACAATTGTCACATTAAAAATTTTCTCCATCTATATCCACATAAAATCAATATTTTTCCTCATCATATGAATCAATAATTAATTATTCACAAATAATATTACAGAATCACAATATCGACAACCGTGCAGCGCCCTCAGGAAAGCAGGGGCTTTCCAATAAGAATTTCTCCTCATCGCACGCAATTAGGTGACCAAACCTCTCTTTAGATGTAACTTTCTAGACATTGCCAATAATGTTATCTAATAATATTATTCAGATAATATGAATTATTGATTCGATAATGAAAAATATCGATAAAGTGACAATTATCAAACAACAAAGAATATAAAATATCAACGCAAAGAATTATTGAATCAATAAAATAAAATATCGAATAAAGAATTCATCGTAACAATTATTGAGTAAAGGCCTTTCACGTAGTTAATCAATAATTGGTGCAATAACGTGTGCCATCGCAACAACGACATATTCAATGTGTTTTAACCACCGGGTATTTTAATAAAGATTAATCTGAGAATAACTATGCCGTTATTTTTAAACAACTTATATTTGTCGTTTTTCTCATCCAATCGCTTTTCCGTTATGGGGCCCATTAAAAGATCGCGCCATTGCATTTAATATTCCCTCTTGCAGAAGAATATTCCACGACCAAACGAATATTCCTCGACAATAATGAATATTTTATAACCACTTGCTTATTTTGAAATATTCATGATTTTACCCATAACTATCCACATTAATCAAATCAATCCTTACTATTTCAAAATAATAAATAGAGGAAAATAAATTTCATTTATTAATAATTTGGGGTCTTACAACCTCCCTCCTTATGAAATTTCATCCTTGAAATTGACGACGCATTCGGTGTGTTTTCAAAAGGTGAGGATACCTCGCTTTCATTTCCGCTTTCTAACTCCTGTGTCATTTCTATAAAGCATGATTCCTCCACAAAACTTTAACTTGTGGTATGACCTTCGTCGTAGGACATGCTCCTTCTTATCCAAGATCTTAACAGTACCTCTTCAGACGTTAAGTCTTCTTCTATATCTAAATCTATTCTAACTCTATAACGTGGTTCGGTCTTTCACATATTCTGAAATACAGATATATGAAACACATTATGAACACGAGACATACCTAGGAGGTAACGCGAGTCTATACGCTACATTTCCTACTCGGTCAAGAATTTGAAATGGACCAATGAATCGTGGATTGAGCTTTCCTCTTTTTCCAAATCTTGTAACTCCCTTCCATGGAGAAACTCGCAACAATACATGATCCCCTATACTAAATTCCACGTCCTTTCGATGAAGATTCGCATAACTCTTTTGTCGATCTTGTGCCGTTTGTATACGTTGTCGAATCATTTGGATCTTTTCGGTAGTCATACGTATTAACTTCGGGTCCCAACAATGTTGCTTCACCCAACTCATCCCAAAGATATCGGAGAGCGACACTTTCGTCCATATAATGCTTCAAATGGAGCCACACCTATACTTGCCTCGATAAATCGTTGTTGTAGGAGAATTCCACCAATGGTAAATACTTATCCCAACTACCCTTGAAGTCAGGACACGTAATCTTAATAGATCTTCAAGAGTTTGAATAGTCCTCTCGATTGTCCGTCTGCTTTGAGGATGGTATGCCAAACCCAATCAGAATCTGCGCCCATAGCTTTTTGCAAGCTAAGCTAACCCAAAATCTTGAAGTGAATCTTGGGTCACGATCCAAACTATGGATACTTGGCATGCCATGCAATCTCACAATCTCATTTACGTACACATTTGAGCAAGACGTTCAAGGAATAAGTCTCCAGACGGCAAGAAATGAGCAGACTTGGTTAATCTATCAACAATAACCCAAATAGCATTGATGCCTTGAGAAACCGTAGGAAGACCCGTAACGAAATCCATGGTAATGTGTTCCCACTTCCATTTTGGAATCTCAAGTGGTTGCAATGGACCCTTTGGCACTTGATGCTCCGCCTTTACACGTTGACAAGTTAAACATGTTGAGATAAACTTTGCAATCTCTCTCTTCATATTGTTCCACCAAAATGTATGTCGAAGATCACGATACATTTTAGTACTTCCAGGATGGATTGCAAATGGTGTATTGTGTGCCTCCATCATAATCTTGTACTTCAAATCGTAGTCGTTAAGAACACAAAGTCCTGGAGTGGACTCAAGTATTCCTTCTTCATCAATTCTCGCCCTAATAAAGAGACTTCTTGTACTTTCTTCTTTATATACGCATCACCCAGATCGGTGGCTCGAGCAACCTTAACTTTTTCTATTAAAGTTGGCTCTACGCATTATACTTGACATCATCGCACTCGCCTCCTCGCGATATGATCTTCTACTCAACGCGCCGCCTACTACGCTCGCTTTTCGGGATGGTATGAATAGTGTGATCGTAGTCTTTCAACAACTCAAGCCAACGTCGTTGCCGCATGTTAAGTTCCTTTTGTGTGAAGAAATATTTAAGGCTTTTATGGTCAATATATCTCCATTTTCTCCCCATATAGATAGTGGCTCCATATCTTTAAGGTTGAAAACGCATCACGCTAACTCTAGATCATAGTAGGATAATTCCTCTCATACTCTTTAAGTTGTCGCGAGGCATAAAGCTATGACTTTCCCACGTTGCATGAGAACACATCCTAACCCTTTTCCCGAAGCATCATTGAGATAACAAATCCATCCGAACCAGATGGTATTGTTGTAACAAAAGCCGAAATAAGTCTCCTCTCAAGCTCTTGGAAACTCTTCTCGATTCCTCGCGCTTCCATACGAATTTTATATCTTTCCGGTCAATTTGAGTTAATGGAGTAGCGATTCGAGAAAACCCTTCCACGAATCTCCGATAATAACTAGCTAAGCCCAAAAGCTACGACTTGATCCACCGACTTCGGTTGTTCAACTTTGTATTGCTTCAATCTTCGGCCGGATCAACAGATACTCCATGTTTCGACACCACGTGCCCAAGGAATGCTACTTCCTCGCTTTAATTCGCATTTCTTTAACTTGGCATAAAGCTTGTTTTCACGAAGCCTTTGGAGTACCAACTTTAAATGGTGCTCATGATCTTCACTACTTTTGGAATATATGAGGATGTCATCAATAAAGACAACAACGAATCGATCCAAATATTCCTTGAATACTCGATTCATCATATCCATGAAAGCCAGCAGGAGCATTAGTCAATCCAAAAGACATAACTAAGAATTCATAATGCCCATACCGAAGTTCAAGGCGATCTTTGGAATATGCTCATTCTAATTTTCATTTGATGATATCCGTAATCGAAGATCTATTTTTGAAAAGAATTGGCTCCTCAGAATCGGTCAAAACAGTCATCAATACGAGGTAGAGGATACCTATTCTTGATGGTGACATGGTTCAATTCCGATAGTCAATACAAAGTCGCATACTCCCATCTTTCTTCTTACTGAATAAAAGCAGAGCACACCCAAGGAGATGTACTTTAGACGAATGAAACCGATGTCCAACAATTCCTCGTAGTTGGACCTTTAACTCTCAAGTTCAATAGATGCCATTCGATATGGGGTTTTAGAAATGGGCTTTGTACGGTTCAAGATCAATAAAGAATTCAACTTCACGCTCGGGGTAGACCAGGAAGTTCTTCAAGAAATACGTCAGGAAAGTCAATAACAACAGGAATATTATTCAAATTTGACGTGTCTTATTCAAATCCATAACATGGGCTAAGAAAGCTTGACATCCGTTTTTCAAAAAACGAATAGCTTTATGATTAGATATGACAGTGATTGATTTTAATGGTTTAGTTGCTTGAATTCGTACAACATGTTGATTAGGAATATGAAAACTAACAACCTTACGAAAACAATCAATTTTGGCATGATGAGTAGTTAACCAATCAATCCCTAAAATCACATCAAAAGCAAGTATCTTTAAAGAGATAAGGTCAACAAGTAATGTAATGGTGCCTACTTGGATTAGACAAGATTTATAAACAGTGGATGTGATGAAAGTTTCTCCTAACGGAGTTTCCACAGATAGGTCAAAATCTAATTTCTCCGGAGTCAAGTTTAAACGTTGAGCACAAGCAGGAGAGATAAATGAATGGGTAGCACCCAGATCAAGTAAGGTATAAACTTCGCAAGATTTATAAATAGCTTACCCGTGATCACCTCGTTTGGGTTCTCGATTTTGACCGATCACAACAAACGCTTCTTCTAGAGGCAATTGACTTTGACTTTTTCGGGATGATCTTTGAGTCACCGTCCCCATTGAACTAGGTTTCGCCACTGCACAATCTCGAAAGCGATATGTCCTTCCTTTCCACAATTATAGCATACCTTGAACTATTGTGGGCGCTTTGTGAGATGTCCTCTTTCCGCATTTATAGCAGATACGACCGGTGGTCTTTCTCTCTCCCCTCGAACCGATTCTTTGTTAAGACCGTCGCCTTCACATGGTCATTGTTAAATCTCTCTTTTAAAATCTCCTCCCGACTCGCTTCTTCTATTTTCATGGCCATGATTACCACCAGAGTGGTTACCATTTTTGTCGAATCTTTTTCTTTCTCCACCGGTTATCGTTGTTTTGTTGATCGCTATCTCCGGTATGATCCCCGATCAGGGTCCCTCGGTTGACTGCACTCGTTATCTCGCCTAATAATTGAGCCCATTTACAACATCCGAATAGAGAGAAAATTTATAAGAAATGAGATATTGTCGTATGTCGGGTTTCAAACCTCTCGAAATATCCGGTGTAAACACGTTCCTCATTCTCCACCAAATGAGGTGGTGCAAACTGGATAACTCTCGCAAACTTTGCCTCATCTTGAGACACCGTCGTGTTGTGCTCTTTCTAACTGATGAACTCCAATTCCTTCATACGACTTAACACTTTCGGGAAAGTATTTGTCATTAAATAGTTTTTGAAACATCTCCCAAGATACGCCTTTGAGTCTTGGTGGATGGGTATGCTTCATGAGACTCCTACCAGTGAATCGGGCCGCCGCCACGGAATATAAAGGTGGCGAATGGAACCTTCTGTTCTCCGTGCATCCCAAGACATCGAATATCTTGGTAATTTGCTTGACCCATGTTTCCGCCATGATCGGATCCGACTTTTCCTTAAATTCTGGGTGGTCCCAACTCTTTGAAGCTGCTTGGTGTGACAACCCGTGAATTGCTATCATTTCTCTCAGTATTTTGAACACGAGTCTCCTCAAATCTCGATTTTGCATGAAGCTGCAAAAAGCTTCTAAACATCCCTCGTTCATCATCTCTTTCGTTGGTATTGTTCACGGGAGGAACATGTCACTGTTGCACGTTCTCCTCCGTTGGTAAAGCATGAGCATCTCCACGGTCTCATTTCCACTGTTAATATTCTCAGTCAACATTCTCAAATATTGTCATAAAACAAAGGTTAATTAAAGAAATCAATATATCACATAATATCCCTATATACTGACCAACTAACAAATAAGCTTAGGTAGGACACACTAGCGAAGGATTTACCTGCCTCTCCCTCCTAGTTCTATTCCCCGATCTCTCTTGCCAGAGATCATATCCCTAAGCTCGATACCAACCGCTGACGCCCCAAAATAGGTATACACCACCCACTCGAAGTTGTCAATATACATGGTATGTAAACAACTACAACTTTATTATTACAACAAGAAAGCGTGAGTTTAAATACGAGATATTGCCATCTAAACAATATCCACATACAAATAAATCCTCATCATAATTATTGATACATTATTTTACAAAAAATGGTGAGGACTACTAAACAGCTCTCTTTAGAACCATCATTACATCCCCCCGACTAAATCTTTCATTACATTATCTCCTCCCCGAGAAGAAAAATGGAACAAAAGGAAAAGGGTGAGCTCAACTAGCCCAAGAAGAATATTATGACTAAGATAATATACAACAAATTATCGTTAGTCTCCAACGAGAAAATCTAATAGAATACAATAGACAACAAGTTTTAAATCAATATTCGCAATGGAAAATAATAATTCATTAGAAGAGTTAAGTAGATGATGAAATCTACTATATCTTCATGTATGAATTTAAAAGTTCATCGCTCTATCTTTTATCCCTGTAACATCAATCAATATATATCTCGAATCAAATATTCATCTTTGCACTACAAAGCCAAAGATATTCATCTAAACACTGCTCATCTAAACACATGTTCATCTTTGCACTACACGGCCAAAGATATTCATCGTAAATCATTCATCTTTGCACTTTGTGCCAAATATATTCAATAATATCATCATTTAAGACCGAGGATGATGAAAATATTTTAAAGAAAGCGAATCCAATTGAAACAAAATGACAAGGATTAAGGATTAAGAATTCGTGACTTTGTTTTATCCATGTCCAAAAATACCTCAAAAATAATCATAGTGGTGTAAAATTCAAGAATGATCAAAACATGGATACAATCAAAGCTAGTATCCACAATAGATATTTTAGACTAAAAGGAAAATTTTTATTTTTCACAAATAAAGGCCAGTATTCGTGAATAAGTGTCGATATCGTGAATAGCCGTGATATCGTGAATAAGAATCTGACACCAAAAGTTTCAAATTTGATAAAACTTCAGATCAATATTTCAAAGATAATGATATTGAAGAAATAATATCATTACTGAAAAAAAAAATATCCCTTACCTCGAAAGATTAGTACCTCCTATTTAGAATATCTGGGTATAGTCTTTGAAGGAACTTCAGACCGTATAACAATACTCAAAGTATCAAAATCCTCACAAGAATACGCTCAATATATAGAGAGAAAAATATAGAGAAAACTTCAGTTTCTGGTGTAATTTTCAATTCTAACCTAAGCACAATATTTATAGGAATATGCTTAGAACACCAAAGCAGAAAATTTATTAAAATAATATTATTATTTGTTAAAATTCCATACGCCCACTTTTGGAGATCTGATTTCAGCAATCAATAACACATGCTAGACCCACTTAACTCACCAAAAACGTTTTCCATAATTAAAATATTTTAAACTTCCAAAATCAATTATTTTGAGTTTCAAACTTCAATAATTCACAATAAATAGCTCTTTTGTCGTAGAAAATTGAATCTCATGAATTTTTATAGGAAATTCAATTCTCTACAACTTTGCAAAAGAAAGTTTTTCAAAATTCCAAACAAAAATTGACTGAAATCCATAAACAGACGATTTTCTGTGCTATAACCAAATTTCATCAATAAATGGGGTCCACCGACATGTTTAACATGTTTTAAATATTTTTAGTAATAAAATACTCCTCCTCCACATATACTCATATATCCCACATTCATCGTAGAAAATATCATCATTATTATATTATTAAAATATAATAATATATTTAAATAAATTATTTTATCGAAAAAGATAAAATTTCAATTTTCAACAATTGTCACATAAAAATTTTCTCCATCTATATCCACATAAAATCAATATTTTCTCATCATATGAATCAATAATTAATTATTCAAAATAATATTACAGAATCACAATATCGACAACCGTGCAGGTTCAGGAAGTTAGGGGCTTTCAATAAGAATTTCTCCTATCGGGCACGCAATTAGGTGACCAAACCTCTCTTTAGATGTAACTTTCTAGACATTGCCAATAATGTTATCTAATAATATTATTCGAGATAATATGAATTATTGCTTCGATAATGAAAAAAATTGTATAGTGACAATTATTGAAACAACAAGTAATATAAAATATCAACGCAGTAATTATTGAATCAATAAAATAAAATATCGAACGAAGAATTCATCGTAACAATTATTGAAAGTGTGCCTTCACGTAAGAATCAATAATTGGTGCAATACTGTGCTATCTTCATCTGCAACAACGCGTATTACATCGTGTTTTAAACCATTTGTATTTTAACAAAGATAACCAGTAATAACTATGCCGTTATTTTTAAACAAGTTATATTTGTCGTTTTTCTCATCCAATCGCTTTCCGTTATGGGCTCATAAAAAAGATCGCTACTGGTCGCATTTAATATTCCCCGACAAAGCAAGAATATTCCACGACCAAACGAATATTCCCCGACAACAATGAATATTTTATAACCATTTGCTTATTTTAAAATATTTGCGTATTTTACCCATAACTATCCACATTAATCAAATCAATCCTTACTATTTCAAAATAATAAATAGAGGAAAATAAATTTTATTTATTAATAATTTGGGGTCTTACAACCATAATCAGTAATTATCCTTATATGTACATACTTATTTTATTAATAAATATAAGAATAATTACTGATTATCCTTATAATTTTTTTATTATTTTATTTTAGTGATTAATATGTAGTATGTACAAGGATAACTAGTAATTAAGCCAAATTCTTTTATGTTGGTCGCTACTCCCTCTGACACCTTTAGATCTTATATTGAACGGTTGGATAACAGTTAGTTGAAACAGTGCCTAGAACTAACGTTTTTTATGGATCATTTCCCTATATATATATTTTCAATATAGGGATATATGTGTATATACACATCAGTCTTATGGCGACGGTTTTTTGGGCTATAACAACGGTTCACCCGTCGCCATAGGCTAAAATAGATATAGCGACGGGTGAACCGTCGTTATTGTCCAAAAAAATGTCGTCGTAAACGACTGTGTACTACACAGCTGTGTATATACATTTTTCCAATATATATACATATATATATGGGCTCTATGTATATACACAGTTGTGTATTACACAGTCGGGCTATGGCGACGATTCACCCGTCGCCGTCGTAGCCCAGAATAGTTATGACTGTAAGACCCCGAATTTTATGAAATAAAAGTATTCAATTTTTCTTATAATTACTATTCAGTAAATGGTTAAATTGATAAAGGTTAAAGTTAAGGGTGCTATATGAATTTTTTTTCAAAATACGCAAGTGGTTATAAAGTATTCATTATTGTTTGGGAATATTACGTTTGGTCGTTGAATATTCTTTCCGCTTCGGAGAATATTCGTATGTGGTAGCAAACCATTTCAGGGCCCATAATGTAATAATCGTCGGATGAAGATAACGACAAAATTTAGTTTTTATAAATAACGTCGTAGTTGTTACCGTTAACACTGTTGGAATACCCGGTAGTTAAAATATCTGAATGTCTGGGTCGGTTAAAGAAGATTACCAGATTACACAAAGATTGATGAATTATTGATCCTTAAGTAAGAAAGCACTACTCAATAATTGTTACAGTAATTACTGTTCAATATTTTATTTTATTGATTCAATAATTGCTGCGTTGATATTTTATATTATTGTTGTTCAATAATTGTCACGGCACAGTATTCTCCATTATCAGATCAATAATTCATATTATTTGAATAATATTATTAGATAACATTATTGACAATGTCTAAAAAGTTCTGTCAAGGAGAGGTTTGGTCACCTAATTACGCGCCAGTAAGGAGAAATTCTTATCGAAAAGCCCCCTCTTTCCTGGGAACTGCCTGGTTGTCATTATTATGATTCTGTAATATTATTTGTGAATAATTAATTATTAATTTATATGATATGGAAATATTTATTTGATGTGGATATAAATGATGGATTTATTTATGTGGTTATAAATGAAGGAGTTAATGTTGAGGTATTTTATCATTATTTTGTCGGATTAGAGGTATTAAAAGATCAAATCAGTGTTCTTACAGCTTTATTGTGTGAGTTATAATTTTTAATCGAAATTGGATCGTTGTGCTTTTTGGATATGTTATACATATATAAGTTGAGTATATGTTCACAAATTTTGAACCGTTAAAAATGAACGAATGATTTGTAATGAATTTTAAGTGGTGACTGATTCGGAAATTAGGTTTATAAATGAGTTTGGTGAACAATTCTAGAAATGGGTGGGCCCCACTTTTGGTTGTTGGGGAAGATGGCTGATTTTTGGTGGGTGAAATAGTAGTAGTGTAAAGCCATCAGTAGCAGTCAAGTCCGCTTTTGCCATTAACATTTTCCTATAAAAAGAGGGCTGTTAGAATTAAAAACACACCGTAATTCATAAGTTTTCTCTTTTTTCTCTCTAGATTATCGAGTGTATTTTGTGAGTATTTAGATACTTGGTGAGTTGCTATTCATCGCAGTAAGTTTCCTTCAACGTCATATCGATATCCAAATGTAAATGTCAGCTTTTGAGGTAAGGATAAGAAGAGATTGTAAGGATAGTAAGTGGATATTAGGGATGTTATATTCTTCATAATGATGTTATTCTTTCAATATCATTATACCGAAATATTGGTATGGATTTTATTGTGGAATTTCTACCTTTTTCATGCTCGGGTTACTATTCACGAGTTACTATTCATAAGTTACTATTCACTTCAGTACTATTCACTTACAAAAATTGGTTTCTTTTTCCACCAAATTATCGTTGATTTATGATTGTTGCTCTTGAAAATAAATGCAAATTGTTGATCATATTATTTTTATTATCATATATAACATTTTTATAACCTCGATGTTGAATTTCTCTTTCACTGAGTGTAAGATGGATAAATTATTGGTATGATCGCGATCGAGGAATATCTTTATTCAGTAGTGCAAAGATGAATTGTTAACTGGTATGATCGCTTGACTAATTTAATTTATAATTGAATATCTTTAAGCGTAAGTGTAAAGATGAATTGATTAATATGGTTATAATTATTGTTTATATAAATTCGAAATGATTATATTTCTTTCGAGATATGAATATATTTGCCTCAGTAGGCAAATATGAATCTGTTGAGGAATATCTTTGGCCTCAGTAGTAAAAAAAGATGAATTGTTGATGAATATCTTTGGCTCCCAGAGTGTAAAGATGACCGTTATTGAATATCTTTGGTCAGTAGTGAAGGTAAAAGATAAATTTATTAGTATAACCATGATCTTTGATGTTTCGGTGATGAAAATTATCTTTGTCTAGATGAGAAAAGGAATTTAGAACTACAATTACGATTATGAAGTTATATATGTGATTGTGGATGTGAATTGTTGATTGATGTTACAGGATAAAACATTGTTGGTGGACTTTTAACATGGGAGAAGATAATAGATTTTATGGTCTATTTGACTCTTCTAATGGATCGCTTTCGTTCATTGCAACTATGGTTGAAAAGTTTTATCATCTACCATATGTTCTAAATATCCGATTTATTATTGATGAAGGCTATTGATAATTTAATTATCTTTAGTCATGATATTCTTTTATTGGGCTAGTTGTGCTCGCCTCTTCCATTTCACAATTTCTTTCGTGTAATAAGAGTGTAATTTGGGTCGAAGGGGGTAACAGGGAATAAAATGGTGGTCATCATTTAGTAGTTATATTTGGTGAATCAAATAGGTGAGGCGTAACCCAACATTGGAAGGGTGTTTTGCCACTATCATACAAGATGTCTAATGACATACAACCTCGTGTCATCATAAGACATGGTTGTTTCATCCACTCTACGAGTATATCTACGAAAGCACTACCTATATAATCTTGGTGTTTTCGTTCAAGTATAACTCTCAATTAGAGACAGTGGAGATAATGATATGTCAAGAGAAGACTCACCATTGGAAAGAATATGATAGTAATCTTCTCATTTTTCTTTGGGGTCTATTGGGTCAACCAAGGATAATTTCGTGGCCATATGATATCTATCATAACCTGTGGACGCATGGCCTCCCCATGTACGAAGGTTTCTTGAGCACTTCTCTCAAAAATTTTAATTTCTAAAACAGGTTTTGACTATACCTTTATGTAAGATGTCATGGTGACGTATACCCAAGTTGGTGTCAAGAGTCACGGTTGATATATATATTTGTATCAAAACTCACAACACATGAAAGTTGTTGTATTTTGCACGACAATTGTTGTAATAAAGTTGTAGTTGTTTTTCTCGTACCATGTATTTGGCGACTCGAGAATGGGTTGGATGGAATGGACCTATTTTGGGGTTGTCACAATGGCGACGGGTGAAACCGTCTCTATAACTTCAAAAAACCGTCACATAATGGATCGTGTACTACACAACGATGTACATACATTTTTCCCTATAAATATATATATATATATATATATATATATATATAGAGAGAGAGAAGTAGTGATCAATGCATACACTTTATTTTATTAATTTACACCCCTTTTACTTTTTGACGGTTTGAGTTAATTATACAACTGTTGCCTATACTTTTTAATGACAGACAACATATAAAGCGTCATTTAAAAAGTATGTATTTACTCATTGTATTTAATCAAACCATCGCCTAAAGGGAAGTGATGGATAAGAAGATAAGGGGTATGCATTTGATCCTATATATATATATATATATATATATATATATATATATATATATATATATATATATAAATTTGGAGGTTAAGGATTCGTGCATCCCATGCACCTCCCACCAAGTTCCCCATTAATTGTGTATATATGTAGTCCAAGAGTTAGTTGGTCATATATGTATATACTTGGATATATATATATATAGATGTGGTACAAGTATATATATATATATATATATATATATGGAAATCGATTCATACCAAATATTGTAAAAAAAAATCTAGTCTTACAACATATATATCGTGACCCTCCGTTCGAGTTCGAAGATCGAGCAATTTTATAGAATTTCCCTCTGTAATTTAGTTTCTATTATTTCGTACTTTAATACTGCAGACGAGACAAATGACCAAAATGCCCCCGTTACGGTTCCCCTTTCGCAACTTAATATTGCAGAAGCTGGGATACCAAAGCGACAACTTAAAAGTCTAGTTCGCAGTTTAATACATTAGGTCCCCTATATATAAGACGAGATAGAACTGTCTAGAAGACACCCTGGATACGCAGAAAGAGTTCGACCTAAAGCTCAAGAACTATCAGAAGACATCTGGAAACGCATATATCTATATAATAAAATACAAATGATTTTGAATTTTCCGCTTATCCTAATAAATCATCTGGGCCGTCCAAAGTTTGGGATAAATCACACCGTCCATAGTGTCGGAGGCACGAGACTATTGCTAGTATATATATATCCGTCGCTATATATAGAATCGTCGTCTTAGCTTTTAGCGATGGACAACATATATATGACGGATTTGATAAATCGCCGCCTCATTCATCGCTAAAAGGGGTGAGCAAGGTGAGCTAGATAAGGGGGTGAACTTAAGATCCGGAACGTGTATATATATATATATATATCGATTGGGATCAAATCATCTTATCTTATCTTATTACTATAGCCACCCCTTTAAGCGATGTTTCGGTCATATACATCGTCGCTTTATACTTTTAGCGACGCCTTATATGTTGTCCGTCGCTAAAAGTATAGTATTACGCCGGTTGTATTTAATCAAACCGCCGCCTAAAAGGGGGGTGAGTACCAGTGAGTAAGATAAGGGTATGACTTGATCCTCTGCTATATATATATATATATATATATATATATATATATATATATATATATATATATACTTACTTTGTAATGCTAATAAGATCATCTAATTAATTAATATATTCTTTCTAAGTTCATGGTTTAATTATGGTTTTAGCTTCTTTCTTTTCTTTTCTTTTTATCTTCCTTAATATTGTAACTTAATTTGATCTTATATACGATAGAGAGTCATCCCAGCTGATATTCAATTTATGTAAAACAAGCAGGTAAGAATCAGATATAGTCCAACTGATATTAAAAAAAGTAAAATTAATTAAGTTTAAAGTTGGACGGGTAAGTATAGAATACTTGAGTTAATTTTGAGTTTATTTGATGTCTAAAAGACATAACTATGCATGAATAGAATATAATTTTAGCCAGTCAAAGTCAGCTAAAATAATTGGTACCACTTAACTATTTCTCAACAGGCAACAACAAATAAAGTCGTCAAAGCTCAATTATATATATATATAATTGCACGAGCCAATTGAATCGGTGTAAGATACTATGTGGATTCATGATGGATACTTATATACCCATTTCAATATCTACAAAAAAGATTCTAATTGTGATATATATAATCTTGATCATCTGTTCTTTAATTTGGTATAATAATATATACTTAAGTCGAAATTGCAAAGAAGTTGTGGGAAGACTGTGAAGTTAACTCAAGTATTGTTTATATATACATATATGTGTGTTTGTGTGGTGTGAACTACAAGAGGAGAGAAGATATCTTAATTAATATAAAGACTATCTTTAATTTGTAATTCCAACTATGCAACATCATTAAGGAGACTATATAAGTCAGGACAGTTGTACGATATTTGGTTGAGAAGATCAGAATATTATTAATTATTAGTAATTGAATATGGAGGTTTCATTTAATTACTTAACATTTCCATATATATCATGTAGGAGCACTCATGGCACGACGATTAAAAATATAATATTAATTAAGAGAGCAAACTTTAACTCCAACTTGTTTCTCTGGAATATTATATATATATTCATTAATTATTCTACCCCCGAAGAAGGTTGGGTTGATCTTCTAGCTTCATTAAAAAATGAGTACTCACAGCTTATTAGATGTCAGCAACTATATATATATATATATATATAAAGAAAGATATGTTAAAAGGACCACCTCCCCACAAATGGGAAGAAAAGCCGTGGGAAGGAACTAAAATTGCAGAGCCATATCCATACGGATTCTACAAGGATTTAGATTCTCCAATTATGTCATGCATGAAAAATTATATATATATATATATATATATATATATATATATATATATATATATATATAGTTGTAGCATATATGACAGGTTTTAATTAGCACACATGACAACTGAATGTCACCAAACATGCATGCAGAAAGTGATCGATCGAATTTTACGTAGTGCATGGAACAAATCCAACAGGTTCCAGAGTGGCTGAGATATATTCCAGAATGTATGAATGCAAAAGTACGTATAATTAATTAAGGCTAGCTCCAAAAGAACAACACCTCCAATTTTTACTGTATGCATGGTTTAATTATGCCAGTTGAGAGTCCTGGACACAAGGTTAAAAAAAATTATAAATAAATAAATATTGGCTCTGATCAATTTTACCTTGTTCTAGTCATAGTTAAGTGGTTCTATTTCTCTTTCTCCCCAAAGGAAAGCGAATCTATTGCACTTTTTAAATTTATCTTTCTTTAATTAGCTGGCCTTTAATTTAATGACTAAAGAACTCAAAAAAGAAGAAGAAAAAGAGTGCTCATCTGAATCACCACCGCACATCATACATCAGCAACTATATGTTTTTTTTTAATAAAGTCAGCTCAATTATTTTTGACAAATTCCTTTATATATATATATATATATATATATATATATATATATATATAAAGATATATATAATTATAATATAAATATAGTTGGTATCTCATATACTGTAAACATTCCAATTGTCATTTCAATGTAATCACACCAGCTGGTTGAATCTAAAAGATTCTTGGACTTTTACCTAGCTAGCTACACAAACTCTTTGATCAATCCTCGTGTAATGATGCATGGTTGATTTAGTAAACTTTATTGTGGACACCTAGTTAATTAAGGAGCCTCTGGATTTAATATATAACATATCTGTTGGTAGAAATATATATATATATATATATATATATATATATCCAGTATTTACTATACAAAAGTTTGGTCAATAGGATTATAATATTCTGCCAATGCATTTTGTTGTGAACTAATTACTAATAAGTAGGTTAACTACAATAGAAAAAGTGAGCATGAAGGAGGTGAGAACATATATATATATATAGACCAGTTCTGAACCAGTCATGCCCCCGGCCGATTTATATGAAGCTCAGAAAAGTTACACATGTTGATGCAAATAGCTTCTACATGCATCAAATCACTATAAGCAAAATTAACCTTGATAAGTTCTATGAGAAAAATATATATATATATATATATATATATATATATATATATATTCTCAAAACAACTGGTAGTATATATAACATGCATGGTATACATGAATCAATGTATTTAACAAATGAGATGATATGTTTAGGCAGGAAAATTTGGACTGTGTAATCCCATTTAAATAGATAAGACACATATATACAAACACATGTACTGTCCTGCCCCTAGACTTTAAAAACATGCCTAGAAGAAGTTTTGAATAGAATTTAGAATAATAAGTAAATTAAGATCTAGTCTTATAGATATACGTACGTCTTGAAAAAGAAATAGTCCACACACACTGCCATTAATGTAGAAATGGTGGAATCAATCGGATTCATTATAGTAATATAATAATAAACTAGCTAGATGCAGTATGATCATCCTGATATCGGGCCCGGGCTCAATGGGTCCCCTTTTCCCTGATCGTTTATGCAGTATGATCATCAGGCTCTAGGAGTGCTGATCGTGAAGACTATAGCAATTCTTTATATGGGTTATAGTATAATTAAGAGGTACAATGCAATCTTGTGAACTCTTAAACCACCAAGGTTTTTTTTTTGTGGGATAGGCAATGTTAGCCTCAAGTGTGGGGATTGGAAGCAGATGCCACAATGCTGCTTCTCCTACATTAACGTTAATAATGCCGAATAAATAAATAAATAAAATCAGGTAAAATTTTATGATTTGATTGTTGCATGGGTTATATGGGCCGGGGAGCAAATTAAAAGACAGTTACAATTTATTAGAAAGGTATGTACTTGGATTTTGGAAAACACTAATACTGTAGGGGCCGGGGTGGGGGGAAATACCAACTAATTTGGTTCAAGTATAGTAAATGTTGAATGTTTTTCCTAGCTGGTGGTAAACATTTGATCACGAAACTAACAAGCACTTGTTGTAGCTAGTACCGGAGCTAGAAGGACTGCATGTATAAGAAACAAGGTTAATTGTCACATGGAGAAAAAGAAAGAAAAAATCGATCGAGGATATATATATAGTTTTGTCTCACATTTCTAATTAGTTATTATACAACTACTTGCTTCATACAAGTTGAGAAGAATAATGCTTAAGAACTCTCATACTGAGTTAAATATAACTGTAATACGCACGCATGAGCTTACCAAAAGAATTTACTAAAATTAAATGAGGAAATTCTTCTGTGCGTCTCCTACTTGCATGAACAGAGTTTCTTGGCATAACATAATAAAAACGAAATAGTGGGTATTAGGTACAAAACTTACATGGTTAATTAGAATGAAAACAAAACATATACTATATAAACATGCACAGATAGACGATGAGCTAGAAAAGTAAATCACAACCTTGGAAAACAAATAAAATAGAAAGGTGATATAGTTTACCTAGATTTTGAATACAGAAATCTATAGTCAAAGTTAGATGTCAATTCATATGCTAGAGTTCAGATGAGAGATACATATATAGCACGCTAATATTATGTGAAGCTCATAATCATCATATAAATGCCGAGTGACAGAAATAAAGAAATAAAATACAAACATATATCCGTGTCAAGAGATTCACATATTTCATGAGTACTTACTAAACTTTTCTATTCATGAGAACAGTAGTACGTACGTAGTATAATAGTACAGAGAAGTATATATATATATATATATATATATATATATATATATATATATATATAGTATTAATTTATCCAATTAAGTTGTACATCAAATGCGCATGCTCCCAATTTTGGAGCCATTAAACAAGCTAGCCTTCCCAATCAGTCGAGTATCAAACTAATATATCTAAGGAGCACAAATGGATTAAAAACAAAGGAGAACTAGTCAAGAAGAAGTTGATAATTTCCTCACAGGCCCAACCTCAAGTCCAAAGACAGTCCGGAAGAAAAAGAAGACGACGAGTGATCATCTTCAACTGGGGCAGGCAAGTTCAAGTCCAAGGCAGAAGCCGCCTCCTTTGTCCTAAATTGATTGGGGCCTGAGCCTCCTTGAGTGAGAGATGATGGATCATCCCCCTTCTCCCAATGGCACCTCTTATGTCCACCCAAGGCTTGCCCACTCGAAAACACCCTTAAACAAATACTGCACTTGTGCCCGAATACCATCAACGACGACGTCTTATTATGATTATCCACATCAAAATTATCCCCACAATCCTTGATCAGTTGATCATCACCTGATCCCCTATGATCACCAATGCTGCTCCTCCTCGCCATTCCTAGTAATGGCGAAACAGCCCTTGACATTCTTGTGACTAGCCCCTGTGACCCCCTAAAGCCTGGTGAGACCCAAACACTTTCTTGCAACTGGAGCATTCAAACCGACAATATTTCACCCCGGAAGGACCGACCCCATTTCCATCCATATGATCATCATCAATAATATCCCCATGACACCCCAAGGCGGCGGCGTTCACATCATGATGATCCCTGACAACAACAGTGTTGGAATCCGAAAATCCTTGATACCGAATTGTATTGGTATTAGTAGTAGTAGTAGTAGTAAGATGACTAATAGCAACAGTAGGAGGAACATTAGCCAACATTAACAAACAAGTAGCCACTTGGTGATCCTCTTCAGTTAGATCATCATCTGCAATAATATGAAGATCGGTATGGTATGATGAATCTTGGTCGCGCCTGAAATTGGGTGGGGGGTTAATGCCGCGCCACTGCCGCTCCGGGTGGCAGCGCATATGGCCGAAAAGAGCCTTCAATGACCAGAACCTCTTGCCACACTCGCTGCAGGGCCTAGTAATCTTTGGAGTACTTGGGTCCGATTTCTTCCCATAGTTATTGTTACACTTTGGCTTGGCAGTAGCAGTACGAGGAGGAGAATTATCGGCGACATGATTAATTCTGATCAATTTGGTTCTCTTCTTTCTTGGGTTATTATTGTTGGGGTGGTACTTTTTGGCAATTGAAGGGCTATGTTGATCAGAGTAGTGAAAGGTCCCCAAGATTCCCTGCGAATTAGGAGGGAAATCTGAAGAAGTAGTAGTAGTAGTTGTTGCAGAGGAGGAGTTGTTGTTGTTCGTCGTCATTCTTTATACTTGACATATGCCGGGCTGGTTTCACTTAAGAAGATGAAGAAAAGATTTGGGGGAAAAAGTTTGAGAGATTGGTCATGGGGTTTCTTAAGTAGAGAGAGCGGTTACCACTCTGCAGGGGGGGAGAGAGAGAGAGAGAGAACACCCACTTCGAATTTGGGTAGTTATTTTCAGTTATCAATCTCAATCACCTTCCCCTATTTCTCTCGATATTTTTGCGATCAACTCCCGCACTGATTTTTGAGCAAATATTCTCTGTACAAGCGCCTATGTTTATCAGAATAAACCCGTCAATCTAGAGCATTATATTATTATACCTGTTTCACTTATTTGCAGCACTAAAATGATGTATATCTATCTATAACAAACATTATAAGGATATACTCCCGTTGTTATTGAAAAGTATTTTAATATTAGAATTATTTTACTTTTAATTTTTTAAAATAATTATCAAATTTTACTTACCCTCTAGAAGTATTAAAATATTTTTTGAATCAATAATGCAGTTGTTGAATTTATTACATTGGGTGGTGCACCAATTGATTGAATAGCCGGAATGCCAAAAGATATGAATGAGATGCACCATAAAACCACCATACATACTAAGCTTGAGGCTTGAGGCTTGAGGGAGGAGAACACGTACATACATACGAAATTACGAATGAACGACAGTGAACTTGAACACGAATGAATTCGCCTGTACTCACTTATCCTTGTTTTCCGGATAGAGTTAAAAAGGGATTATCTTCTTTTCCTCCTAATCCTCTCAAATGTGAATATTGAAAATTGACACTTCAATTTATACTAAAATCTCAACAAAGAAAAAGAAAAAGAATATTTATTATTTATTTAACCAAATTGTAAAGGTAAAGTAGAGCTTACAACCTCAAACGGAACGGACAAATACTGAAACAATGAAAATGTAGAGGACTGGGGGTACAGGGGGGAGTTGAGTAGCAACTGCACTAGCCAAATTTAGAAATAAAGCATACATAAATTATACAATCAGTATGGTCACCGTCAATACCGTCAAAAGGTTCATTGTAGCAGAAAATTTAAACACTGAGAGGCAGTACAACAATAGATCACAAAATATACCAGGGCAAAAGAATCCCCACTATTTTCAGACACAGCAAAATGGGGTTTACGTCCGCTCACTTCTCTGACTGGTGGTCTTGCTGAGATGAAGATGCTCTAGGATTCTTTGGAAATTTTCCAAGGACATCCAAGTGCACAACTCTTTGCCATTCTTTCCCTGTAATAGAGGAAAAACTACAAAAGATTATCATCAAAATACATCCAAAAGTGAATATACCTTATTCAAAGAATAACATGCACAACAAATGCCCTAATAAAACCTGTGCTAAGTATAAACTGCAAGAAGACAGCCAGCCAGCCATCCATCCATTAAAGATTATACCCTCCCCCAATTTTAGTTGTTGCTGAGAATAATCATCGACAGGCTACATTAATGCTCTGTTTAATGCTACTGATATAATTTCCGTGTTATCAGATCCATCAGTCATAATAAGTCTCAACTTTTCTGATCAAGAATTATGATGGCAAAAGGTTGGTTTATATCACTACAGAGTTTACATAACAGAAACAAGCTTGCCCTTGTAAAACAGCTATTCTAACCCAAACTCTAACAGGAATTCTTGTATTAACTTCTCTTGTTATGCCCTTGGAAATAAATGAAGAATACATGTTTGAATAACGATAGTAACATCAACCTTTCAATCCAAAATCCAAATACTGACAAATGCCAGCAACATATGGATTGCTATCCAGGATTTATTTTTCTTGTCAAAAACAATAATAAAATTCTCAAGTTCTTTTTCGTTGTTTTCCTCCTTTCTCCCAGCAAGCTTTTATAGGGATCCCACAATTCGAATGACAAATATTGTCACCATGCCAACTCTGTCGTCTTCACTTAATGTCAGTCAGCCCAGGCTGTTATAACTTCAAAAAGCATGCTAGTTTGGCCAGGTTGCTTAAGAGTGAAGACATGCTTCTATTGGGTGTCCATAATACTACATATTTTCCTAAATAATTTATGCACTTGAACTAACTTCCATGATCAGAACAATGAATAATCCAAGAAAAAATAGAAAATCATGAGTAGAAGAGGGTAACAATAATAGGAATAAGAAGAATATGAAACCAATTAAAAGATATCAATATCTATAAGTTTGCTATAATTATTAATGGCATTCCCCTTTTTTCACATATGAGACAAGAAAGGGGAATTCAAGCACAATAGATAGATCATAATACACATGATGTCCCTCAAAATAATAAGAAGATGGGGTTGTGCACAGGTTAGGGTAACTATATGCTTACAAGTCTTTCTAGCAGAGGACTCAAATAGATTTTAAAGAGATCTTCTACCAGCTATATTTTTCAACCTGAGCACCATATAAAACCTTCCACAGTTCCAATAAAAGAAAAAATAGAGAATTATAGCAGGGAGAAGTTAGTTATTGTAAAGTAACAATGAATCCTTGTATGTATCAAATTAAGTACCATCTGAAATTATACATGAAGCCTTAGCCTCGAGAATAATATATTTTACAAGAGATAACTTGTATACTGAATCCATGGATGCCAAAACTAGCCTATGCTATAGCACCAGTAGATCAATCTATAGATTCTATTCAACAAAAACAGCTTCAATTTTAAAAGGGTTATTTACACTTCCTAGTACATTTTTAGAACAAATTACAACAAAAGTGCATCCAGAAAATATTTACAGAATTAATACATTTTCAATATTTTATTTATAAAATTAGTGCATTTGGTATCTCTTTAATTTAGTTGGGCGGCAAATCAGTTCTGCAATGGTAACTGTTCCCGGTTGGTTGCCTAATCTGTGACAATTTGAATTGCATGTCTTTACCCTTTGTCATTTCTCTCTCTTTTTTACTGAAAGTTTCTTTAGTTGGAAACCCTTATTTTCTAATTTGGGAACTTGAAAACCAAATTTCTTCTTCTCTTTTTGATTTCTATCGGGTTCTTTTCGTTATTTTCGACGTTGATCTCCCGTTGTCGCCGTTGTCCGCTCCGTCTTTTTGCCCTTTCATCTCGCACTTTGCCGTCAATTACATTCTTTTTTACTGCTTCGCCTCTCTCAATTTCCGAGTTCAATGCGCCACCGATCTGTTTCTAAGTTTTCAGACGCCGCTGCTTCGTTTGGTTCGTTTGTGGTCGTCGCCGCTGCTTCGTTTGGTTACTGTTATATTTTGATTTAGTTACTATGTACTTTTTGACAATATGGAGGTTGATTAAATTGGTTTTGGAAACCTGCTAATTGTGTTTTGGTTACTAGTGCTTATATATTTGGATATTGTTGATTGGTCTTTGATTCTATTACAAGTAGTTTGACATTGTTTGTTTGTTTATATTGGATTTTTTGGACTCTTTCCTTTAGAGGTAACCAAATGCGTATTAGTGAGTGACATAACTTCATCATGTTGGTTATATTTACCTTTTGATTATTTTAACACATTGAACATATTGAGGAATTCCATAATTACTTATCCAATTTATAATGTTTTCTGAATTTTATTTGAAAGTATCTAGTTATGGTATGTCGAAGTTCCAATGTATAATATACCCCAATTAGACAGCGCAATAAACATGTGTCCAATTGTCCAATATGTAGTGACCAATAAATCTCATTGAGGTATCCCGAATGATCAATTTTATAGTGATGGTAATGTATGTATGTATGATTAATTATTATTTTTTAACAGAAGGTGCAGATAATATCCGAAATGCCATGTAAGAGTTCCCATTTATGTAGCTGCTAGTTACTTATAAATAACCTTTTAAAAATAAAATTATTTTGAATATGGTGCAGTTGGTAGCCAAACCTTCATACAAAGGTAACCATTTTAGTTTTTGTGGGTAACCAAATAGTCTTGAAAAAATTTCAGTCTGCAGCAGAATGTTGGTTTCCAAATCCTTCGATCTTTTCGTGAATGTCGGTTTTGGATTTCCTCTTTGCGGGATTCGGCTACTTCGGCTTCTTTTTTCGTGATTTTGAATAGACTGGTCGATTTCGTGGCTGGATTGTCAGTCTCTCTTCGGTTTGGATGATCGATTTGTTTGGGTTACTCGATCGTAGAACCTTTGCAAAGAATTGATAATTTCCGCAGATGGCAGTAACTTCTCCTTGATTTCAGAGTTTTCTTATTAATTCAATACATATTATATTTGTGGGTTTATGATATTATATGTTTTTGTGTTTAGTTGCAAGCAATTTATTTGTATGTTTTTGGATTTATATGATATTATATGTTCTTATAGAAAGAAGAGATTATCAAATGTAGATTACATAAACATAAATTGCAAAAACAATCAGTTAGTGTATAAATTGGATTGATTCCGTGGATGGGAATTTAAAGATAGGAATTCTGGAATTGTGTGGATTATTAATAATCATGTTATCCGGTAATTAGAAATAGAATACATGGTAATATATATGGTAATTGAATTGGAAGTTAGCTCATATGGTTATATGTATGCAAAATAGTTAGATATATGGAAATTATCAAAGATAGCTAACTGAGATGGGTTTGTTAGTATAATATGTATTGAATTAATTATGGGTTTAGTTTTGATAATGATTGTGTTATGCTATCAAGTTATGGGAATTGAATATGCAAAGATTGGTAATTGGTTTTCGAAAACAGTTAGTATATTAGATTTTGCAAAAACAATTGGTATAAGGTGTAAACTGTGATTTGGTTATTTTCAAAATCAGTTAGTATGCATATAGTTGATCATTTCAGTTGGCTATGGAAAGGAAGAAATACATGTTTACACAGTTATTATATTGCAAATGAGATGGAAGCTAAAAGTTAGTAAGCTAACTTGTTAGTATGTGTTAATTGTTTAAAAATATTTTGTGTTAATTGTTTAAAAATATTTTTTGTTTGTAGAGTTCTTATGGATGGACGGGATCGTGTAACAATTGATTTGATTGATGGGGGAGTTGAAAGCTAGGACAATTTGACACAACCAATTGACAGTTCGAAGAGAAAACGAAGGGAAGAAATTTCAATTTGGAATCAATATGAAAAAAAGGTAGATCCTTCAACCAAAAAGTTAAGAGCATATTGTAAAACATGCACAAAAAGTTATGCTATTGGAGATGGTGGTAGTTCTCACGGGACTAGAAATTTGCATGCACATGAAAAGTCATGTCCCGGTTTAGTTAACCAAAATGTGACTCAAATGCATCTAGATCATGAAGGAAAAATGCTTAATAGAAAATTAAGTCAACTCATTTATAGGGATAAAATGGCTGAAGCAATCATGATGCATAACTATCCATTCTTGATTGTTGAACATGAAGGATTACGAAGAGTGCATAACTATTTGAATCTGGATGTGAAATCGTATACTATAAACACTGCCAAAGCGGATTGTATTAAAATTTATAAGCTTGAGAAAGTAAAATTGAAACGTGGATTTGAGAACATCCGCGGTTGAATTTGTCTCACTTCCGATTTGGGGTCGTCCGGTACTAGTGAGGGTTATATTTGTTTAACCGCTCACTTTATTGATCATGACTGTGTGTTGCACAGTAGGATTATAAATTTCTGTCATTTCCCCCCACCACATATCGGTACTCTTTTATCAGAAAAATCTTTGAGTTTTTAAAGGATTGGGGAATTGAAAAAAAGATCTTTTCTCTCACTTTAGATAATGCAACAAACAACTACAACATGCAAAATTTCTTGAAGGCTCATTTGAGAGGAAACTTGCTTTGCAATGGTAGTTTTTTCCATGTTCGGTGTTCTGCTCACATATTAAATCTCATTGTTCAAGATGGTTTGAAAATTGCAAGTGAACCTTTATAAAATTAGAGTGTCAAATATATTAAGGGATTTGAAAGTAGATTATTAAAGTTTGTTACTGATTGTGAACAATTGCTTGTGTCCATAGAATCGGGCTTTTGCGTTTGGATTGTGTGACTAGATGGAATTCTACATGGGAGATGCTTGATAGTGTTCTCAAATTTAAAGATGTATTCTTTCAATATGCCATGGTTGAATCATCTTACACAACTTGTCCATCGGATGATGAGTGGGAAATAGCACAAGCTATCTACATTTTGAAACCATTTTGGAAAATTACGTAACTTTTTTTAGAACGAAAGTTATCCAATAAAGAAATTGTATTTCTTACATGTGTTGAGGATAAAAGAACTTTTGATGTTTAATAAGTCTTGTGAGATTGAGGTAATTAGAAACATGGCAAATGAGATGTTGCCAAAGTTTGAAAAATATTGGAACGACTATGTTGTTATCTTGTCCATAGCTACTATTCTTGACCCAAGGTATAAGGTGCAATTTGTCAAATTTAAATTGAAAAAATTTGAGACGGATGAGTATGTTATAAATAGAAAAGTGGAGAAAATTGTGGATGTTGTGAAATCTTTGTTCATGGAATATGCAACGGAATTGTCAAAAGATGGTTCACAACAACCTCAAGATGATGTAGGGACTTCAACTATTGAGACCACTAACACAAGTGAACATAGTGATGATGAGTTTGATGCAAGTAAAGTTTTCATGTATTATAATTTTTTTAATTTTTTGCATATTTATCTATATTGCATATTTATGTTGATGAACTTTTGATGTTTAAAATTTTAAATAGGAGTTTGTGAGGGAAGTGCAAGGTACTACATCAACAAAAACGGAATTGGAACAATACTTAGAGGAGAAAATCGTCACTAACAAATCTTCTTTTAATATTCTAGAAGAATGAAAAAAAATTTCTGAGAGGTACCCCAATCCTTACTTTTTATTCTAGTTTTATACCTTTATTTTATACATGACTAATGACTATTTAGTACTTTCAAATATTACGTTATTATAGATATCCAATACTAGCGAATATGACATATGATATCTTATCAATTCCAATTACAACGGTTGCTTCAGAGTCGACCTTTAGCATTGGAGCAAAAGTTCTCACTAAATATCATAGTTTGCTTCTACCGGATAATGCACAAGCATTAAATTGTGGACGTAATTGGATTTGTGGATATGAAATACAAGGTTTGTTCTAGTTGTAAATATTGTTACTTTAATTGTAGCTTTTTAGTTTAATTTTGGGTATTGAACTATTGATATTTTAAATTGGCATTTTTAATATAGATGATGGGTTGACGGACGACCAACTTTTGGTACCGCTAGTTGCAAATCAAGAGTCAAAGGGTTCTAACATGGGCGAAATTACATGGAGTGACTAGACATTACTCACTAGTAAGTACTTCATTTTTATGGACTATTTCTTTGATTTTTGTTTGATTTTTCAAGTACTAAGAAAAGGTAATCTTTTGTTGTAATTGTGTAGAAGAAGAGACGAGATCTGAGTTCTTTCAAATCCAAGTTCTTTCTATATACGTATATGTTACTATCCCATCTGATATATTATATTGGAGCTTTAGAAAATTGATTGGAGTTTTCTGTGAGATTGATTTACTTGTTGGTCTGTGATGTTAGGGGTTGCATAGCTTTTAGCTCTGATTTCGAATTCTATGATATGGAGATTTCTGATGATCCAAATTTCTCTCTCACTCGAACTCTTTTACTCTTTATAATTTCTGTTCAGACTCCCCGTCAGAAACTGCATTTCCTCCATCTCTTGTCTCACCATTTTTTTTGTGAGATTCTGAATTTTTTTTATTGTATAAAGTTAATGACAGTTTCTAACCATTTTGGCTAATAAACATCTTATTGTTTTTTTTGTTCAATTTAGTAGTTGAAATATCCTTGAGCAATCAGGGTTTTTAGTTTCCGTGATTCTGCAATTCCATTTGTAATTCCTTAAAAATATACCAATAGCATTTTGAAATAGTGGGGTTTCAGATCCCAATATCCCATGATTCTGCAGTTCCTATAATTTTTCTATAAAAAAAGAATAAAGAAAGAACCTGTCCTTAGATTCTTTTTGTTAGCATATGTTTCCATAATAAATGTTTCTATGTACAGAAAACTCTTTTTGAAATTAGAGAGAGAACATGGTCCATATATAATGACGAATGACACATTTATGAATCTTTTTGCACAGGATGTCAAGTCATTCTGTCACTAGCAGATGGGATTGCAAGTATGCATTTGGAGCTTATTTCTGTTGATGGTGACATGTCAAATGAAATGAATAGTCTTGGTTTGAATTTGTGTACTTTATCATTTATCAATCAAAGCACTTACAAGATTAGTTTGTCTCATTTGTGATTTGTATCATTGTATGTAAATTGTAATATGTTACAACTTAGATTGTATTTTTGGTTCATTCTTTGTGATTTACAGATTATTATTTTTAAAAAAATGAAAAAGCCCGTGGGCCGGCCCAACCCGGGCCACGGGCTGTTCCAGCCCACCAAAACCCGGGTCATTTTGGCCCGACCCGTTTGCCAGGTCTATTTCCGGTTCATTAATGCAAGTGCAAGTTCTAATTTCTTGTTCTCTTCCGAAATATATGTTCGAATTGTTTCTTTATTTTTGAGGTGTCAGAAAATGATTAGTTCGTTGCTCACTTTGGGTTTGGCTTTATTGGGTCTGTGAGGGGTTTGAATATGATTGTTTTTCAGCCGTGATTGTATTTTTAACGTGTGAAAATATTTAGACAGATTTAATATGAACAAGATGTCTACCTTATCCGATACTGTTACGAGCCAAACATCAAATGCATCCGATTCTAGGCAGTGCATGGGTGTTACAGAGGTGTTGTCTTCCTCGAATCGTCTTACTGATAAGAAATTGGAGGGAGTCCATAACTATCAGTAGTGGCGAAAGATTGTGCGTTTGCCCTTACTTAGTAGATAGCAGGGCGATCATTTAACAAAAGCAGATACTTCCAACGAAGCTTGGAAGCTAGTTGATGTCAGGATGGGCGTCCACTTACTCAATTTTTTGCAAACAATAACTGTGATGCAAGAACAAAGAGCGCGATTAGTTGTGACGGGATTTCTTAGTGCTCTTGGTTCGGAATTTGAGACTGTCTGCTCACAGGTTCTTAGTAGCTCGACAATGCCACTCTTACGATACTTTTGCTCGTGTGTTTTACGTGTTCACCGTGAAACTCCTCATACTGATTGATTCATCCCGACAAATCTGCACTTGAGATTTTGCATGGGCGAGGTGTTGCCCGTAGTAGTTATGAGAGTATACGAGATGTTTGTTTTGGAGCCTATAAAGGTGGCTAAGGTCGCAGAGGTAATTTTGGAGATAGGGGGAGTAGTCAGATTAGTGGTCGAGGTCAAATTTTTGATAGTATTGATCCTAGTAGAATTTGTTATCATTGTGGAGAGTCTGAACACATTCAACGATTTTGTCGACATCTTCGTAATCAGGGGCAACCACAATTTGCAAATGATATTACTAGTTCGGATATGGGAGTATCATCCTCTATACCCACATATCTTTGGAGGAGAAGACAATTACTATGACTCCAGAAAGTATGATGCATTCACTTAATATCAGGTTTCTCAACAGCCATCATCTAATTCTACTGCTACTTTGTTTCAAATAGGTAATGCTAGTGCTTGCTTCTCCACATCCCATCATTGGGTAATTGATTATGAGGAATCTAATCATAGTAATCTTTCTCTTTTTCGTCCTACTTCCTCTATACCTAGTGTGACCTTAGCAGATGGCTTCACAGTAACTGTAAAGAGTGTTGACACTGCTAATCTTAGCCCCACTCTCCACTCTCTCTTTAGCATCTACATTATATTTACCCAAATTTTCATATAACCTTCTTTCTGTTAGTAGATTGACAGAAGCTTATAATTGTTTTATGACGTTTTATCCTGATTCTTGTGTTTTTCAGGATCTTACGACGACGATGATTGGCAGAGGTCGTGCATTGAGAGGTTTATATCTGTTTAATGAGTTAGTTTTTGTTCCTCGGGCCTAGTGTCGCCTCACCTCTTCAGGTCCATTGTCGATTGGGACACCCGTCTTTGTCCAACTTGAATGTGAGTTTTGTCAATTTGGGAAACACCGTCGTGTGTCATATCCCCCTAGGGTCAATAAATGGTCTGCGAACCCATTTGAGTTAATACATTCTGATGTTTGGGAACCTTGTCCTATAGTGTCACAACTGGGATTTCAGTATTTTGTTACATTTGTTGATGACTATTCACGGATAACTTGGTTTTACTTAATGAAAAATCTTTCTGAATTCTTCTCCATTTTCTCTAATTTTGTGAATGAAATTCAAACTCAATTTGGTCTCACAATCCATGTACTTTGAGTGATAATGCTCTTGAATATTTTTCACCTCCATTTTTTACATTCATGGTTAGTCATGGAATCATCCATCAATCCTCATGTACTGATACACCACAACAAAATGGTGTTGCAGAGAGAAAAAAATCGTCATCTTATGGAAGTTGCTCGTGTTGTACTTTTTGATATGAAAGTACCAAAATCATTTTTGGGCAGATACTGTTATAACCGCATGTTACTTCGCATGCTTTCTTCTGCTTTAGGTGGAGAAATTCATTACTCTTGTTTCCTTCTCAGGTTTTGTTTTCTTTGTCCCCACGTGTTTGTTTTTGGGTACGAGATCACCGTCCTGGTGTGTCAAAATTAGATCGTAAGGCTCTTAAATGTCTACTTGTTGGTTATTCTCGAACCCAAAAAGGTTATCGTTGTTACTCTCCTGAACTTAAACGTTATTTGGTTAGTTCTGATTTAACTTTTTTTAAGACTAACATCATTTTCTTCACCACCTCATTCTGTGTCAAATTTGGATGAAGAGTTGCCCACTTATATCATCAAGCCGACTATTCCTTTTATGCCACATAAAAAACCAGTGCCAGAAATTCGATATGTGTATAGTCGTCGTCCAAAAATAGATATAACACCTAGTGATGACTCGGCTCCCACCTAATCTTTGTTGACAAATCCTGGAGAATCATCATCTGATTTTAATTTAGATAAACCAATTGCCCTACGGAAAGGTAAACGAAGTTGTACACAACATTCTATTTTCGCTTCTCTTTCTTATTCTGGTATCTCTTCTAATCATCATAAATGTCTCTCTACTATCTTTGTTCATGCTGTCCCAAACACTGTTAAGAAAGCACTATCGCATCCTGGCTGGAGGATAGCAATGAAAGAGAAAATGATTGCTTTGGAGAAAAATGCTACTTGGGAGTTGGTAATACTACTTCATTCGACTGCATCAATTGTTGGTTGTTTGGGTGCACACAGTAAAGGTAAATCCTGATGCATCTTTAGCTAGACTTAAGCTCGATTAGTTGGAAAAGAATATGCTCAAGTTCACGGTGTTGATTATTCTGAGACTTTTTCTCCTGTTGCTAAAATGTCTTCGTTAAGACTATTAATTTCCTTGGCAGCCTCTCAGCACTGGCCATTACATCAACTTGATGTCAAGAATGCTTTCCATCATGGTGATATCAAAGAGTTGTGTATGTGAAGCAACCACCTGGTTTTATTGCACAAGGGTAGTCGGACCTAGTTTGTAAACTGAAGAAATCATTATATGGACTGAAACAATCACCACGAGCATGGTTTGGTAAATTTACAGAGTAGTTCTCCAATTTGGGATATTGAGATGTAATAGTGATCATTCTTTGTTTCATCGTGAGAGTAGCGCTAGCAAAATATTGTTGATTGTGTATGTGAATGATATTGTCATTGCAAGAGATGATAGACAAGGTATTGGTGAACTGAAATATTTTTTAATTCAGAAATTCGAGATCGAGAGATTTGGGAAAATTGAAATACTTCTTGGAGATTGAGGTGGCGCAATCTAGTAAAGGTATTTTCCTTTCACAACGTCAATTATGTTCTAGACTTGCTGGAAGAAACATGTTTTCTTGGATCAAAGCCAGTTGACACTCCCAGGACACAAGCCAAAAACTAACAACAAAAGGGGGAGATCTTCTGGAAAATCCACATAGGTACCAACGACTTGTGAGCAAACTTAATTATCTTACCGTTACTCGACCAGACATTGTTTTCCTTGTTAGTGTGGTAAACTAATTCTTATCTTCTCCTAAGTCCTCACATTAGAATGCACTTGTGCGGATACTAAAGTACCTTAAAAGTGCTCCAGGCCGTGGGTTAGTATTTAGAGATCATAATCACATGAATACAAGGATTTTGTGATGCTAACTGAGCAAGGAGTCGACAAGAGATCTACTACAAGATATTGTGTATTTGTTGAAGGTAATCTTTTATAGTAGAAAAGTAAGAAGCAGAATGTTGCGTCTCGGTTTAGTGCAAAATCAGAATATCGAGCAATGGCTCATGTCTCTTGTGAATTAATATGGTTGAAGCATTTGTTAACTGAGTTGGGTTCAACAAGATAGTTCCTATGCAACTTTACTCTCGACATTGCTTCTAATTTAGTGTTCCACGAGAGAACTAAACACATCGAGGTTGACTGCCATTTTGTTTAAGAGAAAATACAAGAAGGGATTATTTCTATAAATCACGTGAAGGCTGGTGATCAACTTGCAGATGTGTTTACTAAAGCTTTAGGGGCTACTTGAATCCATTATATTTGTAACAAGCTGGTCATAATTGATATACATGCTCCAGCTTGAGGAGGGAGAGTGTAAGATTAATCTAGAGGATTCTGGGATTCTATGATTGATTTGATTAAGAGTGATTAGTGGTAGGATTATTCTAGAAGCAAGATTAGTGATAATCATTGATCACTATGATTTACTTTCCATAATTAGCTTTACCACTTGGCCTATATAAAGGCTTTCTATTATACACATTATGATATGAAATAATATTGTCTTCTAGCATTCACAATAAAATCTAAGTATGTCCTATCTCCTATGCAAATCTTGACATTAATAAAAAATGTTAACTAAAAAACATTACTCTTTTTTAGGACGGTGGGAGTACTATATATATAAGAAACTAAGAATATGCCAAAGTAGGTACCAGAATTTATTCCATAGTATGAATGCCTATTTTTTTATTTGAATCCCTCAAACCATACTAATAATCGTATATCCTTGTATTGAAAAAAAAAGTTACAATTAATTGCAACTTTAGATAACATAAATAATTAAGTCTAAGCAGAACAGACTCTTATATGGGATTTGAATATAATATGGCACAAAGATACTGACACAACATTACTTTGAGAAGCAGGCACGGATATATATATATATATATATATATATATATGAAAATTATGCACTTAATAGTTATAAGTTATAACAGTCCTCGTTGACCATACATATTCATTTCATAAGGTCCTCATTTTATCATACTTTTATTGGATAACACATTCCTTTTGTTTCTTTTAGGTATCAAACTTATATACCTTATATTGAAGAAAATAATATTTCATAAATGAAGAACTTTGTTTTTTAAGTTATGGTTTCGTTGAAGAAATATCAAACATGTGTCCCAATGTACGGTGGAAGTATTAATATCCACTACAGAGTACAGATACTTTGTTGTCTTAGAAGTATCCATGCTTCCTAGAGTGAGCATGTCTTCAAAACCGAAATAGAGGAAGAGATATAATATAACATAATCACATTACTTGGTCTAATTCAACTTCTCTTTTCATTTTTTTTCTTTTTTTTTGTATACGAGTAACCCCGTCTATTCAACATTACAGTTGGTCGTTCCTATGGTATCAAGAATCATAATTTAAGAGGTTACTATGGGAAAGTTCAGGTAACTCTTTTATATTTTTTTAAAAAAAATTGGAAACGTGACAAAGAACCTAACTGGTGAGGTAATCAGGGATATCCGAGAAGAAATTGATGCACGTGATGAACATGCTAAATGGGGAAAACCTGGAAACCAGGTTTCAACTAGCTAGCTCGAATGTAGAAACAAATGACATTCACAGTGTGGTTTCATCACAAAAATAAGATATTAAGAAGTGCAATCAAGTTGCATAAGCGGCGAAGTTAAGTGTTGGTGAAAGCTAGATGAAGTGTAATCAAGATTCACTTAGGAGATTCAAATGATGCACCCTATCTAAAAAAGTCCTGCTCCAACTATAACCACCAATGTCGGGATGGAATTTCATTTAATGGGTTCAGTTGGTGAAATTCAGATTACGCATTCACTAGGAGATTCAAATGATGAACCAAATGTAATCAAATCCTGCACCTATTGTGACAACCAATGTCAGGCAGGAATTCCAATTAATGGGTTCAGCGTGCTAACAACTTTCTTTCTTTTTATCATGAAGAAAGTACAAGCCAAGATTACATATTACCTTCCTCCAAAGAAAGCTGAATTGATCTCTTTTCTAGTTCAACAGCATGTCTACTAAGTTCAACCGAGGAGAATGACCGAAGCACTGAAAATGAAATAACTAGAAAATAATCATCCAATATGAGGTTGAACAATGACGTAGAGCAGCTTAAAGCAACTTCATTGTAATGAAAAAACATACTCTGGGTATAACCTTCTTGATTCGACTGATCCAATCTTTTCAATAAATTCTGCAATTGGAAATATCGCTCTTCCCAAGGTTGAATATTTGTTCTCTTTTGATAATCCAGTGAAGGCGTAGCAGAACTATTTTCAAGACAATTGGAATCTGCCGATGGTGAAGTGTTACTGAACTTTCCCATTGGAAGGGGACCTGGCAGTTTTTTGGATGAGAAGCACTCTGAAGAAGTCCTCGCAATAGATGCAGCTTCTGGGAGACAAATTTTAGAATCCTTCATGTGTGAGTGCTGTTGAATTTTCTCGTTCTGGTGACCAAGAACCCTTGATTGAGGATAATCAGCACTGATACTTGTGCTGTCATCGGTGCTGCTTTTACCTGGTTCTGCTTCAAGTTTCCTACGGACATACACCAGATGCCCGTTAGCAACATTACTAACTGGAGAATGTTGGTGAGGAGTGCTCACCAAGTACTCAGGTGGACCTCTTTTAGTGCCAGAAAACTTAACGGCTTCAACAGAAGATCCGGTATCCATCTGCAGTAGAGAGCTTCCCACAGATTTGGGCACCATACTTCTATTGTCATTCTGCATATCTCTCAGTGCTGTCTTCTTTGTAACTACCGGAACTGACAACTGCTTATCATGCTTGGGCAAGCCAGTTTCAGTATTAGCCAGACCATACTCGTTGAACTTAGTCGATTGTTTGCTGAACCATCTGGAGTAATTCAAGCATCATTAGTAGTCCATGAGAAGCAATGTTATGCGTTAGAGGTCAAATCAACAATGCCTTCACAAAAGATAGTTTGGTATACATAAAATAAACATACTAACATGACGCATATGAATATAAATGTGCAACAACCTCCTCATCAAACATATTGTATACATTGTAATTTTGTGAAATGAATGAAAGGGACTAAGGCAATTGGCAGGTTACCCGGTTCCTCAATGATAGGTAGTAGTCCTTCACTATTTGTACGTTATCAAGTTATTACAGTTTCCACACAAATAATTAAGGAAGACGACACCAACTATCTATGCCATGATGTCATTTGTCGAGAATCCAGCTCCTGTATTGTAGGAGTTGTAGCTCGGCATGCACGCCATCCAGCGATGGGTTTGTTTATCCATCCAGTTTCAAGTGCCACACAAATCAAACCGAAGTCCTCATAGAGTCATAGTCCCCAAGCACTTAAATCTAAGTCTTATCTATATCAGTTTTGAAGGTTTAATATACTAACTATGACAGTAGAAGATCAGCCAACATTATTTAGTGGTAACATTAATCTACCTCCTTTACAAGAAATTCATCACACAGAAGCCAAACTAAGGTACTAATTATCATAATAGTAAAACTCAAGTTGTTTCGACTGTTTGACCTCATTTACATAGAAAAAGCTTAAATGATAATTTATCTCTTAAAATACACATCAGCTTTAGTTCATTACAAGACTATTGTAAAGTATTAAGGAAAAAAGAAAATGAAAAAGCACACAACAGACCAATGACTTAAAAGTCTCTCAGATTAAATCTAAATTACTTCAAATCTTTCTGTTTACAGATGTAAGGGAAAAACTAATGAGAAGTAAAGCTAAAAAATTTTGCAAAATGCATATAGAATGCATATATACTGTTACTTAGAAAAGAAAATTACAAAAGACATGAGACTGATTACGTGAATATTAACATCACAAATTCTGAGGTCTAAGAGACAATGTTAAGTTAATGTAATATATGGCATTAATAAAAATAAATGGTCAAAACTAAGATCCATCTAGAAATTTTAGTTGAGGCCGAAGCCATTTAGTCATGTTAACTTATCAAGAAAAATATACAGAGTCATGTTAAACCACCTCAGCAAAAAGGCTGGAGAAAAAAAAACATAAACTAAAACCTAGAAGGTTAAAGACAATTCCTACAAGCATGTCATAAAGAAAAAGGCAATTTAAATAGAATATCAGGAAAATAAATGAAACGTGAAGGAAAAATATAGAGAGAGAGAGAGCGAAAGAAAGAAAGAGAGAGAGTTAAAGGGAGACAAGGGGAAAAAAACTATAAAGGAAGCAAGGTGTCATCCTAAAACAAACCAGTAAGAATAAAGTTAAGAAAAAGCTAACCTAAAACTCTCGAGGTATAAAAGTGGCACCTTTTCCACTGAGGTAAATGTCTGGCTTGCTTAACCTTATTTCTAAGCATCTAGCTTGTTTAACTCAACTGACATTATATAAGAGATGACAATCAAATCAATGATCAAAGACGACCTAAATGAAACAAAATTAGAATTATTATTCAGGGAACTGGTTATTTCAACTCCTTAATATACTAAACTCACTTTCAAACAAGGACAAATGTACTAGAGTATCTCTATCAGAGTAGGTAATCTCAAAATGGAAACCTTGACATGACCTTTTCTTGGATGAACAGATTACTGGATCCATCTCCTATCAGTCTGCACCCTTCAGATTGTTAAATCAAGAGCAAAAATTATACTATGGCCATTTATGTATTAAATTAACTCACTGATAGAGCTTGCATTATTTTGTTGGTTGAAGGGACCTGGATCATGGAATTACTCAATGACAATCTGAAATAGAGTTATGCATTACTTATTTCAGATATGGCCAACTAGGCCCAGTTGTTCTGGTCGTAAATCTAATAAATAGTGTGTGAGTTCAGTCCTATCCACACTTCCAATTTTCTCTGTGATGTATAAGACAGAAAGCTGAACTCATGAACAGAGAGTAACAATTGAGCCGGCTTCGGCAATGAATCTGTTGGAAGTTCAACAAACTGATCATCTCCTTTTTCTGTCATACCAAAAATATGGATACAAATGCAGCCAACTAAATCACACCAAAAAGGTTAACGATAAATTTCAGGCTTCCCATAGGTAAGAGCATGGAAAGGTACTATAACTTCAAGTTAGATGTTCAACTACAGTTTAGCTACAAGGGCACTATCTATATACTCTATTCACCTTACTAACAAATTAAGTAGTATGTTAATCTGCACTAACTTCTCTTTTAATGTAATGGCAATTGGCGCAACAAGAGTCAGTTAAAAGGGAATAGCGCCTTCCAAATTTAGTAAAATAATAATTAAAACTGAATTTGGTTAAAGAAAATACAATTGTACTAAAAATACAATCATGTGCATTATCTAGTTTCACATAATGCTCTTCAACAAGTATGGTTACTAATTATTACCAGAACAATCGAAGATGTACTAGGTACTAATAAGCATTGATGAATTCCTATACGACCCGTAAGGTTAGTAGGTGGCTTAATTGTTATACCTAGAGGCATTGTCCAAAAAATGCTCCACAAGTTTTAATTTGGTAGGCGTTATCTAAGGTATAAATTATCACAGTACTCTCCACACCTTAGGGAAAAAAACAAGTTACCCGCTCTCAATATATGATCCAGATACCTTACAAGAGGAGCTGATTATTGTTTTTTTTTCCTTTCCATTTTATTTTATTACATGATCAGAGTCAAGTGAATACGTTTCTCAATAAAAGAATCAATGCTTTCAATTTGTGGGTAAAAATGACGATAATAAAGAGGATCAAGATTCTTTAATGACAGAGTTTTGTTAAAATTCCATATAAAGATTTTTGAAGGCCAGAGAGCAGTTAAATGATTCATCAGCATGTGTTTGCACAAAACCATAAACTCGTAGTTTTTGTCCTCCCTCATTCATGCATACCGCCAACATTAACTATAATAACCCGGATTTTTGTTATTAATTAAATATTAATTTTATTTTTCCTAAAAGCATAATTGAATTGGAAAAGGTAAGTTACTATTTTTTTTTTTTCGCTTGGAAAGTTAAAATCTTTACTAGATAATTTAATAATTGATTTCATTAAAATTTGGAAAGTTGGTAACTCTTATTGTTTCCATTTATTTTACTAGATAATTTAATAATTGATTTCATGAAGTCAAAAAAAAAATTAAATAGATAATTTGGATTTTGGATAATGTTATGATTTCTTATTATATTTCCAAATTCTTAGACATATTTATAAAAGTAGAGATGAAACACTAATCCTAAACTATAGGGACTAAAATTAAAAAATTAAGTATGGACCGAAATAGTATTTTGAATACGAGGGACTAAATTAAAAATTATAAAAATATGGGGTACTAATTGTAATTTTCAAGGATACCCTTTAACTCGACCAAAAAATCATAATTAATTCATTAGATGTAAATCATCGTAGATAAGAAGAAAATTGAGTGAATCCAAATCTCTTTCTTATTTCTTCAGCTTTTCATTCTCTACAATCGATCAGGATGAAGAGGAAGAGAAGTTATTTGACGTCATCTTCATAACCTTATACCCTTTCTTAAAATTGTGAGTGAAGCTGAAAGCCTATCCTTGATTCTACGTCACTATTTTTAGCGCCATAATTTTGAAATCCACGATTTTGTATCTTAGTATCTTAGGTCATATTAACTCGAATCGAGTGATTTTTGAGCATATTTTGTGTATATTTTCAAGAGTTACAATTTTCGTGAAGATGTGAAGAGATTTTGAAGACTCTAGAAGACCCAAAAGTCAGATTATTTATTGTTGCGTATTGAAGAAAGGCGAACAAGAAAGGTAAATATTATTTTGTATTTTGATTTTAAGTTCAATCATGAGGGTTTTTAAATTAAAGATTATATTTGATCAATATAGAGACGTGGAATTAAATATCATGATAATCCGGAAAGAGTAGATAAATTTATATTAAGGAATATAATTTGATTGAATGTAAACATTAAAATCTAAAAATAAGTTTCTATATTTTAAGGTATATTGTGTGTGTTATAACTCTTAATCCGAATCGTTATAATTTTTGGATGTGTTATACATATATAACTTGACAATATGTTCACCAATTTTGAACCGTTAAAGATTAACATATGATTTCTTATGAATTTCAAGAAGTGGCTGATCTGGGAATTTTTCATGCAGATTTTCAGCAGCGAGTTCTAATATTTAAAAATGTATAACTTAATGACTTTAAATCCGATTTGGGTGATTCTTGAGGCTAAACTAAAGTATTTGAAGTCTAGTTTCTGTTAAAATTACTTAATTTGACAAATAAGTTTTAATTAATGATGATAAGATCATAATAGTGAACTGACGTCTTAAGAATAATTTGTCACTTTAATATTTCTCAAGTTTTGCTATTGACTTTTAAGTTTTGGAGTATTAATAGTGATCTAAGACGATAATTAAAGGCACCTTGAATGGATTACGAATTATTAGTTTGGATTATATTTAATTCGAGTTGAATATGTTTAGGTGGTGAATAACATTTCGAATTTGTTATCGTTTGCATTTGAGGGTAAGATTTTGTGGAGTGTGCTATAAGTGGTTTAGAGTATCAGGTACGGATTCCGTACTCGACACCTTTGATTATTTTTGTATTTTTTATATCTTGTGATTTCTCGTCATTCGTTACCATTTTTCTTATATTTATGTTAGCACTCTTGAATAGATGTTTGATATTTGATACATTGACTTTATTCTGTAATTTGAACTTTTTTCCTTATATTATAATTTGAACATATTCTATATTTCTTCAACACAATACTATCATTATGTTGTCATTTAATTTGTGTACTAAACTTAATTGTTTCGTTTCTAATCAAATCTTTATTTTATTTTGGTTTGGTCTAAATATTTCAAACTTCATATTTTGTAATCTTTTGAATTTATTCTTTCACGCATAGAACTTTATTGATATTTGTAGAGTGGTACATGTTGTTACATTACTTTAAAGGTATTTTGTCTATGATTTGTTACATTACTTTAAAGGTATTTTGTCTATAATTTGATTTGGTTCAACTTGTATATTTAGAACTCTTTTGTTGGTATTATGTTTACTTCGCATGTGTTATGACATTATATCTTAGTAGAATAAGCGATAGGGTATACATAAGCTATAACCACTTGTGGACCTGTGGGGGTATCACATGCATGTCCTCTTTACACCGAGGCATGACACTTTCCGTGGCAATGTGATCAATCCACGACGTATTCTTTCGTTTTGTATGTTCTAAGTGTGAGCTTTGGCCATTTCATATATTTGTTTAGGATGCGTATGGATTAACCCTTGTTTACTTCGCATTTCATGGATTGGTAATTTTGTGCTAGACATACCTTCTAATTTGCATGCATTTGGATTCGCAGTCCAATATATGATTTGTCTGTGTGACATTATTTTGACTTGTCTGTGTGACAAGGTTTTGTTTTGTTTTGAGCACGAAATGAAATAACCACTTAATCACTTTGATTCAACCTTCTGTTTGTTTTATTAATTATGTTGATTCAGATATATTATATTCAAACTTTGGAGATTATATTATTGTTGGTATTTATGTTTGAGGCCTTGTTCAATATTTTGTCAGCTGATTTCGTACATCTTTTTTATATCTTTATCCGTACTATGGCTCATGTTGTGTTTTTCTTCCGACAGGTTTGCAGAGGTGATTCAGGGTCATGTGAAGAGAGAGTTTGCCTTTGACCATCTAGGTTGATTTAGATTTTAAGTATTGATCAATTTTGATTATTCTGTCAATTTTTGGAAAATTGTATTTAATTTGACATTGATGTCAACTATTTAAGATTTTGTAGTTATTAGTGTTCTGTTTACTTATTTTGAGCTTTGTTGTGTTTTGCACATGACTTCCTTTCCTGTTAGGGAAGGGTGTGTTACATTATCCTTTTCATTTCTTTAACTTGTGTGATCATTAATTATCTATGCAGACTATACTATAGTACTTCTATGAATGAGCAAAAATAGGATACTGAATATAGAAAGGGACATGTAATTGGCATTCAAATATTATCTTTCTAAGAATCCATCATTTAACTTTCAACAAGCTGAAAGTGTCAAATGCTCATTTATTTTTCTCAAGAGCCTGTTTTGATTAGTTATTAGAAATATGAAACACAGGATAAGAAGCAGAGCATCAGTCAAAAGCTTTGGAGTGCCAACAGGAAGCAAAGGTGATCAAAAGCGATCTAATTCTAACCCAGTATCATCAAATTAAATGAATCAATGATATTAAAATTCATAATGCTTCTCTTCTCACATTGATCCTAACCCAGTAATATCAAGTGTTAATGCATTCTCATTTCCTTTCAGACAAACAAATTAAAGGATTCATGACTAATTCCATTCGTAATGCTTCTCTTCCCACAATAATCTTAAGACATTTAAAGTTGAGTCGAAAATAAAACAAATGATTAAGGTCTCAGGTGCTAAAACGCAATTCCAGTAATCATACGCAACATAAGCAGAGAAAAAGTGTAGAAACATAACCAACCCTTACTTGAAGAGATCGCGAGAGAAAGAGAACCACTTTAACCAACAATTGAAGAGATTATCAAAATAAAACCCCGAATTCCCAAAATTAAAGATCTCGTGAATATTTATCATACATAATAATACTCTCAGAATAAATTTATGCGTCCATGTGTGTGAATGCATGTACGAATTCTGGAGGAGAAAAGAATTTTAATAACAACAAATTTTAGATTTAGCATCCATACTATATATACATATATAGTTAGTTAGTTACCTCAAACTGCACTAGAATCGCAACGGAGAGATTGAGAGAGAGAGAGGGGGGGAAAGATAGAATTGGGGTTTTCCAAAAGCAAAAAAGAAGAAACTTGATGTCTTGCTCAAAAAAGGAATGAAATGAATTGAATTGAAGCCAAGTGAAGCTCTAACATCATTTTATAGTTGATCTGGTTAAAACCAGTGCTTATTTTGCTTCCGCTCTTTTATACCGGCTCCTTCCTATAATAAAAGCAGTCTCATATTAAATATCTACTTTCCTTTAATAACTAAATTTTTATACAATTTTTCCTATTATGCCTTTAACATTAAATATCTCATACTTTTCTTATTCTAATTCTCTCTCCATATTTAATGACATTATTATGGGCAATTTTATCATTTTACTCCTCTTCTTAATATGCGTGAAAAATCCACCAAAACTTTTATCCTAGGACGGAGGGTATATATATATATATATATATATAACAAAACGGTCAAGATCAAGAGCATTCTCCTTAAATAGCATTCCGCCTTAAATAACATTCTTTTATTAAAACTACGTCGTTTTGGAGGGACGCGATGACATTTTTATAAATACAATGTCACCGCGTATTTACAAAAATACCACCGCGTCCCTCCAAAACGACGTAATTTTAATAAAAGAATGCTATTTAAGGCGGAATGCTATTTAAGGAGAATGCTCTTGATCCTTACCGTATAACAAAATACAAATAATTTTAAATTTATCGCTCATCCTAATAAATTATCTGGGTCGTCCAAAGTTTAGAATAAATCTCACCGTCCATAGTGCCGGAGGCACGTGACTGTTGCTATTATAATTAACAAAATACAATTGATTTTGAATTTTCTGCTCACCCTAATAAACCATTAGAACCGTCCAAAATTTGGGATAAATCTCACCGTCCATTATAATCTCTTTTACTTCAAAAATAAACATATATAATTAAGAAAATACAACTGATTTTGAATTTTCTGCTCACCCTAATAAACTATCAGAACCGTCCAAAGTTTGGAATAAATCTCACCGTCCATTATATCATCTTTAACTTCAAAAAATAAACAATTGTTCTCTCTCACTCTCAGATCCTCCTCCGTTACTCCTCCTCCCTCCTCTAGCGCCAACAATCTCTCTTCCACGTGCACGTAGTGCCGAGGCACAGTAGTACAACTATATATATATATATATATATATATATATATATATATATATATATATATATATGGGACTAGTGCATTGACAAAGTTGTTAATTTAAGGTTATAGAGCTCTCGTTAATATTTCATAATTTAATATTGCGGATGGTACACATGACCAAAATAGATAAAAGTCCATCGTCTGCGCACTTTTTGAATTAGCGTCGTCCGCAATATTAAATTGATGACTAAGGTGGTGTTTGTTTGTGTAAATGTTTGGCAAATCTTGTTTGGCTAAAATAAAATTGCCTCTTAATCATTAAGACAGAAACTCAAATCTTAACTATTAAGAGTTGTCTCTTAATACTTTATTTAAAATTTATGGACAAAAAGAGCCTCAATAAATATTGTAATCCTTCAATTTCAAATTTTAAAATTTTTCAAATAAAATTTTTAAATAACTAAGAGGGTTAAAATGATAAAATAGTGTCATTAGATATTTTACACTTTTAGTTATCAAACAGTTTTTTAGATCCAGATGTTATTTCATTCGGATGATCTAATTTATTAAGATGTATTAACCATTCAGATCTTAATTACTTAATTTTATCAAACACCACCTAAGAGCATCTCCAAGTTTGTTGACCTACGTGACAATTTAAAAAGCATTATTTGCTACTTTAATATTTTGCGTCTCATCAATCTTTTCAATTCAATTAATGCAATATTTGACTTAAAACAATAATAATTGATAACATTTGAAATAATTAAAAACATTAATTTTTTTAAAAAGATAACATTATGGAAAATAAATTATATTTAAAAATTAATATTTAATTAAAACTAAATTCCCTTCCAAAATTTTCTATTGAATAAATAAATAAAAAGAAATGATATTAAATTTTAAAATGAGTTGTACATCAAATCTATCAAGCAAAATAAACGTTTTAAACTTTTTTTTCATATGATTTTGATTCTCTCAAAACAAAACAAATGTTTTGAAGAGACAATGTCAACTTATCTGTTGTGGCTTTTTTTAATTTTCTAGACAGTATTAAATTGCGCATGTCAAATAATAGAGATGGGTTCTACGATTAGACTATTGAAAGGAGTCCTTTATGATCAGAACTGTGTAGTGTTCTCTTTCCAGTGAGAAGAGAGGACGACGAAATGGGCACATCAAGCGATGCCGACTTCAGTTAATATAGGAGATCCTGAACCTCCCTTGCCGTATCCAGTGATCATGTGCGTCTATTCCTCATCTTTATCACCCCCTTTATAAGCCAAATTTGAGGCAACTTGCAAAAACATATTTGCCCATTCCTCATATTTAGTATACTGTTCTTGTATTTAACATAAAATCCAACGGAAAAAAAAAAACCTAACATCGGTCATTACTTAAAAAACTTGAGAAATATTAGGGAACTTTAAATATCGCATGTACATAAATACGGGCATACAAGGAAGGAGGATGTCTGATAATCTAGTTTTACAAAAGCCTTCACCTCCGTACCGTGTTGTTCATGATAGCTATAACTATAGAAGTGCTTAATTTATTATTCAGACAACCAAAATGGAATTGGAAGTGCCATCATGTCTATTGTCTTTATAAGACACTTGTTCAACTCTGATTAATTTTACACACCCACAAATCTTTCAGTAAACATAAACAGATGTAGACTACTGACCCTGGTTCCCTAAAAGTCTCTCCACGGCTGCATGCACATTTCCTGACGTAGCACGCAGCGCCCTGATATTCTCTTGGGTATCAAAGAAGCCCATTTCTTGTAGCTGTGACAGTTGAGATGCATAGAGTTCTTCTGGAGGCACTACGAGAACAAATATAAGTACTAGTTCAGCGGAAGTGCCCAATGGAACAGTGAGAAGTTCAGAATTAAGTGCAAGAAAGTAATAAGGGAATTATACAATTAGGCGTGTTTGGAACATTCAAGCCTCCACCGCCAGCTCCAAGTCCACTGAGTCCACCAAACATATTCATCAACATATCCAGCCCCATATTGTTTTGTGCTCCTGTACCTTGAAAAAATACATGAATATTTATAAAATAAAAATCATATTTTATAGTAGCCATTTAGCCTTCTCTGTTTCTTAGATACCTGTAGTCCCACCGGTTTGAGCTGGCTCCCTGTGCAAGAGGGCAGCAAAGGAAGGTAACTAAGGTTAGTGATTATCTGTGCCAATAATATGATTATAACAGCAGAAAAGTAGTATAACTATCTATAGAGACAGCTATGGGAACCAGATAAAAAATGGCCTATCAAAAGAATCAATCTATCCATGTGTCCACAACTTCAAGTAGAGGTGTTTTCAGCACTAGATAAAATAAAGAGTTCACCCATCCATTTGAATATGCTGTTACTTCTAGGAATCCAGGTTCAGAAACATGTGCATAACACATGGCATCCACATATGGAAAGTCAAATATCATTGCAACCTGAAACCAGCGGCATGAAATCCTACAAGACCAACATATTTTCTAGTGACATTGATTTAAAAACCTCTAGATTGTGAAGAAAATAGAACCCACAACAGAATAGCCTTTTCACTTGTGTATAAGATTGCATCTCCGCCTTCTAAAGTAAAATAGAGCAGTACTGTGAAACTAACTATCAGCTGAGTCTTGAGACGAAGCAACTGCTTACCAACCAATCCATGTGTGCACTTATTTTATTATCCAAATTGAACAAAAAACACTCGGTTTGGATTTGTTTGTCTGATGCATACTAAGCTCACAAAATTTCCTTCTAAGCTCTCCTAATGACATGCTCACAAATCACAAAATTTTCTTCTCTGCCCCTATGATAAGCTCACAAGGTTTTCTTCTTTGCTCCTAATGAAATTGGATTATTCGGATAATAATTGATACCTTCTGCGCAAAATAGTGTTTCAAGGTTTTGGATAATTCCCCTATCAAACCTTTCCTGTTAGTTACAGAACAAATAACAGATATGGAAGACTATGCATCCATTCTCCTATTTAAAAATTATGTAACCTAATTATATATGCTGACAAAAGAAGTTAAGTTGTCAATCACATTAAGGACTTAATATGCATCAATATTTTACCTAAAAACAACATAATGATGCAAAGATATCCTCTCTATCAGCTTTTCAAAAGGAATTACTCATTTTGACATAAAAGGCAAGTCAAACATGAAAAGTATGATCATTTGAACTCTACTGTTTGGCCGTCAACATGTACTAATGGAAGAACTTACACAACCTAAACTAAATTTTAATGTATTTTGACATCTCTCAAATTATATTATAGATCATTGGTTTTAATTCTTGATTCGTCATATAATTGATTTTATTTATATAAGTGTGCAAAAGAAATAGTTTTGTGGCAAATAACGGTAAGGTGAGCATTATACTGCAATAGCATCATCCCCTAGCTACCAGATGAGTATGCTCAACCTGCCTATGCTGGATGGGATTGGATTCAATCCACCCTCGGGCCTTGGAGATGCATATATTGAGATAGGATTGAATGTCTTACCCCTAAAAGGTTGGATTAAACAAAACACTAGCTCTGAAGAAGCATAGGCTAAAAAAGACTCGGTATTACTAGTAGTGAAAACAAAATGGGAAAGTGAATATAAGGAATATATATATAAAAGAAAAGAAATCTGATGTATCGCTACCAAATCAAGTCACATATGCAATAATTCTCACTTACTGAGTTGATTGCTGTCTGTTCTGCTGAGAAAGAAGTGTCTGATGTAATGACAACATCCGCTGCAAGAACAAACAAAAATCATGAACATATATAGTAAAATACATTACACCATCATTATTTGATTCAAGTAAAATTAACGGTCTGCTCTATGGTCACCAGCCAGTACCTTATGCCTTATGCATTATATTAACGGTTTTCTTATGCACATTAGATTGTTTGGGGGGAGATGCGACGAGACAGAGAGAGATACGACTGCGTAAATTAATATACCTGCATCATTTCAGGCGAAGTAAGCTGACGAAGAACTTCCGGATTCTGCATCATTTCTCTTAATTGAGGGTTCATGTCAAACATACTGCGGAGTTGAGGATTAGTGCCGAGAAACTGCAATTAAAGATATGCTGTAAAAATAAGAACGAAGCCCTTGAAGCATCAAACCATCTCTTCACAAAACACATTTTTACTAATAATACCTGATTCATATATTGTGGGTTTGAAAGCAGGCTTTGCATCATCTGGGAAACACCTGGATTCTGCAGGAGCTGATTCAATGCTGACGGATCAGGAATGCCCATTGTGCGATCCAACTCTGGGAGACCAAGCCCTCCTAACCCACCAATGCCTGCTGCTGCCCTTGCATCTCCTGTAGGATTTGACCGAGTGGCAGTGTTTGTTTGGGAACCTACCGAGAAACATAATTACAGGTGAGAGCTGGTAACGTTGATGGGAGTTTACAAATAAAATTTTGACACAGAACATCAGAAAACGAGAATCTTTTTTACTATTATAAGAAAATTCAGATATTGAAGTCACCCTGAGGATTAAGATACGCTTATTTGGGTTATACCGTACTGTTGTTAAGAACATCCTTTTCCTCTAATTACTGTCTAGAAACCACACATTTTGACAAGGTCAACGTGCCAGTTCAGTCACCGACACTTCATGGACCCTCTCTGGCACATGTCTGACTTCTATTTGCATATTTATTATTCAAAGAAAATAGCATTCATGTTGTCACTTGTTTTCTACTCACTTACATATGTTTAAAAAACCAGAAGAGATGGAAGGAATAATTATTGGAAGAAACAGAAGAAATGTTCTATCAAACCAAAATAAGACAAGAAAATTAATTCAAATAATAAGTATGAGAAAGTAAAGAGTAGATATTATAATACAAGACGACCTACGTATGCTTTACAAGTTATATATCCATATATATTCACTAGCATGAATTCCTATATTCCTTTTTATTTCATACATATTAATATTGATAATAATGTTTCAAATTATTAGAAAAAATTATGTCAATCAGATAGATGACATTAGATTACTTATTACAATCTACATTTTCATAGAAATGTTAACAATAAATAGAAAGAAATGTTCTTTTATGTATCCTCAATGTGTTCATGTCCTACATCTCTAGGATCTGTAGTGTCGGTGTGTCTATGCAGTGTCTTATCTGCTTTCCATGTCCATGTTCATACTTCATCATGTAGTAATAGATTACTGTTGTACACAAAGCAACAAAAAGTGTCCAATCACAAAATCAGGACACCAGAAGGCAGAATGGCAGATAAAATTTTGGAAGAGTGAACAGGTTTTATAACTCGATCAGTAACAACACCCCACTCCACCACCCCCCTTGAAAAAAGAAACTACAAACATGGAATTCTGAGCGTGTTGAATATCCATAAACCTCTTTTAATAAGAGTTTAGTAAGAGTAGAAAGGGTACAATGAGTCACAGCCACACCTACGCCCACACATCCTCTGATGAAAGTTTAATCAGTTTCAATTACTCCAAATATAATTGACAGGATGATATTCCAGATAGTAGCCTGACTAAGTATTACGAACGACAATTGCTTCCTACTGTTATTATATCTTCATCCAACTATATTTAATGTGCCAGATAGTAGCCTAATTAAGTTCACGTCCAACTTTCGCGGGTTCGGGATTATATTCCAGATCTATCTAAGTTGCTTGGATAAGTTTTGTTGTGTGACAATTGATTCCTAATCTCAATATGTCTTCTCATCTTTCAAAGATTAACATACAAATATATAGTTTATACTTATATCAATCTTACAGTGCAAGCAAATATAAAGTACTAGCACGAGCTAATTGCAAAAGCAAAGCTAGTAACCAGCCGCTGATATCTCATCCTATATAGCATAGCTTCCAAACAGCCCATTTATTGGATCACATAGGCAAGTACCAGAATGAAAAAGTGGTTCTATAAAGAACAAGACACTGAAGCTTACCACCAGAACCACCCCAAGGGTTAGGAAGTGGGTTACTATTTGGAACAGCAGTCCCTGCAGCTGTTTCAGACCCAGTCGTTGAAGAGTTGTTAGAGCCACCTGTGGCTTGGGCACCACCACCCTGGTTCCCCAAAAGAGCTGCAAATGGGTTTGATCCCAAATCATTTCCAGTGCCTCCACCCATTGTAGTAGCATTTAGAAAAGGTTCCTGAACATTTTCATACATGCGCCTGAGCATGTTAAACCCTTCGGGAGAAGATTCAATGTTACTCATTGCCCTGTCAGTGTTGCGCATCATCTCACGCATGAGCTCAGGGTTCCTTGCAGCTTCCAATGTCTGTCTAAGGATGCCAGGGTCATTAAGAATATGAGCAAGCTCTGGGTTGCGGTCTATAATCTCACGCATTTGGGGATTGCTCATAATCAAATTGCGCATTAAGTCTGGGTTATTCATTAAATTTTGAATGGCTGGTGTATTTATTATTTCTCGCATCATGTTTGGATTCTGAGTTAGTTGCTGCTGCACTTGTTCAAATTCTGGAAGTCCAGCCCCAAATAAACCAGAAGCACCAGTGCCGCCACCTGTACCTAAACCAAGCCCACCAAGCCCAGGAAATAGTGATGCCCCAAGACCAGCACCTCCAAAGCCCCCTCCATCATTGGAATTGACATGTTGGGCAACCTCTGGAGTGGTATTAACATTTCCAACACCAGCAGTAGCAGCAGCAGGTGTCGATGCAGCAGGAGAAGAACCACGAACCATATGAACAGTATGATCAGCCTGAAGACCTGCAGCAGCACCAAAGAATGGGGAAAACATAAATATTAAGGGAAAATATAAGAGAAAGTCTTATATCACAATAGTTTTCAGAATCATAAGATACAAGATACGTATCATACAATATATGAAGACAATTTGAGACGTATCACAAGGTGAATCGAATGACACCATATCATACTATTCGATATGATTGTTACGAAACGGTACAATGTAAAATACTTTTTAAAGTTAGCAACCGACTTGAAAAGTTTTTATGTAGATCCAAAAGTGTAAAAACAAAACTTTTAAGCCTTCTGCCATTTCAACTGAAGAGGTTTTTTTGGCACAAACACATTCTACATCGCTTGATGAGCCTTTAATCACTTTTAGAGTTTTATATCTTCTTCAGATGTCTCTCTATTTTTCCCACGTCACTTTCCATAAGTAGATGCATAAATCTCACTTGTTAATTTGAATTATTCTCTTATGTTTTATAGATTAAAGGTGTCCTCTATAAAAATTATTAAAATAATATATAATAAATCAATTTAGAGTATTTTGGTTTCTATTTAACTTAAAAATATATTCTTAGCTCGACTACTTTTATATATAGTAAAGCAAATATGCTTGATTATCTAATAAATGTGTGTTTTATATGTTTAAATATATAATATCACATTTTTCATTTCGTTTCTGTATCGGACGATACGATTCAGGAAATGATACATGAAACACAGTATATAAAGAGATTTTCGATATACGATACGATTCACGATTTGACAATTATGTATATCACAAACAAACATGAGAACAATATCAATGAGTTGCAGTGCACAAATAAAATCATAAGAATGATATGAGTAAATAATAACAGAATGCACTGGAAAATGATAAGAGAAGTTCTGGTCCCCAATTCAATCAGGAGAACCCATGCCAATTCATAAGTATATGACTAAATGGAACATGCTATGTCAGTCAATAATAAAATAGAGAACCAAGCTTTCAGTGACTACAAAGTGAAATACAATATTGGATAACCCTAGGGTTGCATAGCAGATGAAGCATAATTTCACTGGGCAGACCAAGAACAAAATCAAAATAATGCATATTTCGTGTTGATGCGAAAACAATGATATAAGTTTGAGTTACATAGGATGGCATCGACCTAACAAAACCCTACAATTTCTTTAGGCAAATAAGAACCCTAGATGAGAGAGAAGAACAGTAGAGTACAAAGGCAAGAAAGTTAAACAAAACAAGCTTAAAAGCCTTCGACATGCGCAAGAAGTTAAGGTTCAATAAAGTTAAATAAACTTATCAAACCATGTCTGTAAGAAGAAAACATCATTAACAAATGCAGTAAGCACTGCTGGGCAGGTGGCAGCTCCACAGGCAGTAAATTGAAGTTTTGAATCACTGCAGACTGATACTCCCTCTGTCTGGAAATGAGAGACCTATTTTTGTTTGTTTAATTTTCCAAATATTAAGGCTTGCATTGAACACACTTGCCTATTTTCTTAAAATGATTTCTTTCAATATTACCCCTATAAAGAATATTTTACTCATGCCCTGCTATCAAAAAAAGTATACTTAGAATAGAAAATATTTATTAGGTGAACTTTATATTAAAAAAAAATTATGTCTAGGTGTGTCAAATAAAAGTCTTAATACTCAGACAAACAGACTGAAAGTAATCCTAGAAATAAGACTCTCATTTCCACGTATAAGCAGTATAACTTGGTCGTCAATCCAATCAACCTCTTTTTCTTTCAAAGATTCTTCCCCACCTACCCCACCCCCTTTTATTCCTTTCTTGGGAGGGGGAATTTCTTAATAAAGAAAAAAAACAGGGAGATCCAAATATCTTAGAATTCTCATTAGTAACTTTATTAGTTCAACATCAATTAGAATAAGTGGAAAGTGAAATGTAACTACAGAAAAAAAAGTACCAATGTGTGGTAGCAAAAGGAAAGAACCAGATAATTTTAAGGATAAAATTAACTTGTAAAGAATGGTCACTTAAATTCGATACCAAGACTTGTGATTTAAGGAATTCATCTTAATCTACACAAAATGGAATTCAAAATCTTAACATTTCCAGATGATCAAATGCATACAAACCATATATAAATCTAAACTTTAATCCATAAACGAAATTAAACATTAATCCATAAATACCCAATTCAAATACTGAACGTACAAAAGAAAGAGAAGTAGCACTTACCATAGCTGACTAGGGTTTGATCGTCCTTCAAGATCCGGCCTTTGTAAATCAGCCTCTGTTGATCAGCAGGCACGTCGCAGTTCTGGGCGAGAACACCTTTGAAGTCAGCCACAGTGGATCCGAGGGTGGACCGCACAGAGAACTTGGAACCGTTAGAGCATCGAACGTTAATGGGGACCGCCTCTTCACTACCACCAGAGACGGCGACGGCGGCGGCGCCCGACTGAGTTGACTCGCCCTCGGCGCCCATTTGAAATCGGGGAAATTAAATACAAGAAATGAAATCAGAGACGAAGGTAGGATGAGTAGAATTCTTGGCTTTATTGAAAAGAAAAGAAATGAAATGGGATAAATATAGAAAACGAGTTTGAGATTGGGGAGAGAAAGAAAATAAATAATAATTAATAATAATGGTTATTTATGAATTTTTTTACAAGAGTCAAAAATGAGGGGCAGGTTGGACCAAGACGGACGGACGGAGGGAAGGAGGGAGGGAGAGTGAGCGAGCGAGCGAGCGAGCGAGTATATGATGGATGGATGGATGGATCATGGATGGATATTTGTAGCATGTTACATTACATGTCTCTCTTAATTTAGTCTCGCAAGCTATTATAGACTTTTTTTTCTTTTTTTTTAGGTGGTGGGCGTGCTAATAGGAGGAGTGAAGGGTTGGTCTTCTGCGGTTCCTTTTTGCATATTTCACCTCATCTAAACCAATGACATTGTGCCACGTATATTTTTCTATTTTAACATGCCCAATAGCCAATACTCAATACTTTCTGCATATATAATTATATAATATAAACGGAGCATATATAATTATATAAATATAATATAATGAATTTCATGAGTCGTATCCTTTTATTTAACATATTTTGCTAACCACTTTTTAACGCATTTAACCGAATAGCTGGTTTGGTCCATCGCAAATATAAAGTCAAATGTCTTAACTTTTAGCGACGCATCGAACCGTCGTCATAACAAATAAACCGTTTATCTGTTCTATAGCGATTGTGTGACGCCCCCAAAATTAGGTATACATCACCTATCTTGGTTCGCATGGGATATATGATGTAATTCAAATACAACTTATTAATACAACCTGTCATATAGATATGCAACGACAAAACATAAATCATGAGTTTGAATACAAATATTATCTACTTAGAGATTATACAAACTCAAAAGGAGTCATCATTACAATTATTATCACACTATTTCACGTAATAGTGAGGACTACTAATGTTATCCTCTCGGACCATCACTCCAGATTCCCCGACTCGTCCAAATTTATATTCTCATTTCTGAAGAGAATAAAGTGAAAGAAAGGGTGAGCTCAACTAGCCCAAGAAGAAATATTATGACTAAGATAATGCAGAATAAATTATCATTAGTCTCCAACAATGTTAAACCGATAAAATATAATAGACATCAAGTTTAAGCTGCGGTGAATGTTAATCCATTAAAAGAGTCAGTAAAAAAATAAAATCTACTATCTTTTATGATTAAAAAGGTTTTTCATCATCATTATCATTTGAGACTCGGCTTTAATAAATATTCCACATTATCGAATCACCCCCGCACTACTACCGAGGATATTCTTTAAGTATACGACCACAATTATCCATACGCACTACGGGCGAGAATATTTATGTATTCATTAATGGTCATGATCATGCCAAATAATTTGTCCATCAATGCACTACAGAGCCAACGAGGACTTTTATCACATCATTTGTAACATTACGGTAATGATTATATCGAATAATCCCTGGTCATAATCATACCAAGTCCATTTATGCACTACAGGCCACAGATGACTTTTAACATAATTTGAAATTGTCAACATGATACTGCTTTGTAGAGTAAAATTCAAGAATGATCAGAAGAATATTTCCATGAAAAGATCTTTGGATGAAGCCGCAAATATCAAAGATATTCTACTAATTTCATGTAGTATAGAAGTCAAAACTTTAATCAATCGAGTATAATAAAGAATGGAATAACAAAAGAAATCACCACGCATGCGATCTTGGCCATGACAAAGTTATTTCAACAGAATACTAAATAACGGAACCGTGTCGGCGAAATTAAGACCGGCGGGGATGTTAAATGAATAATAAAGAATGGAATAACAAGCGAAATTACCATGCATGCGGTACTTAGCATAAGCGAGTTATTCCAACGAGAATACTAATAAGGGCGGAATCAGTCCCGTAAAACGCAAAGCATAGATAAGATATTCCAATGAGAATAATAATAAAAGGCGGAACTAGGTCAGAAAGCGTGAAAAAGCATACCAGACGAGATATTTCAACAGAATAATAAAAGCGGAATCGAGTAAGGCGTAAAAACGCGCCTGAGCAGGATATTCAATGAGAATAGTAAAGGCGGAATAATAAGAAAGAATAACACCCTTACGAGTACAACAAATAATATTCCCTACCTTAAGAAGAAAATACTGGATATATAAGTAGTGAAGTAGCGAGAATACTTTCTTCTTTCTCTCTATAGTTTATCTCTCAGAGTTCGGTGAATTAAGTAATAAAATAATGAAGCAATGAACTTCTATTTATAGAAAAATGGAATAGATAAGTAATTAACTCACTTAAGCGGTCAGATTGATTTACTTTAATCCGAAGCGGTCCATATTTAAAGCAAAATCTTTTAAATAAAATATAATATATTCTATTTATAATCTAATAAAGCGAATAACTTTATAAAAGATTTTTTACTATGCAAACACTATGCGAGCACTATGCAAATACTATGATAATAAAATATAATATATTCTAATTATTGTCAAATAAAAGCAGATAGCTTTATAAAAGTATTACATTTTATATAAAAAGATTTTACGTATTATTACATTAATAATACCAACAAAAGTGAGTGACTTATCACGTAAGCATCAATAATCAATCAGTGTGCTTACTTATGCAACACACGCCGTAGACATCATCTTTAACTTAACACCGGTGTTTCAACAGATTAACAGTAAAACTTCCATTTGTTATTTTCATAAAAGTATTTTTGTCGTTTTCTCAATCAAATAATAATAATTAAGTTAATAGGCTCCACCAATGATTGTCTTGGATTTATGCGAATATTCCTGTTAAAAGCGAATATTCCCGATCAATCGAATATTATATAACAACTTGCGTACTTTGCAAAATTTATAAATATTTCCCACAACTATAACATTATATCAATTTCACTCCATAATATTCAAAAATAATATTTATAGAAAATTCATCTCTATTCAAAAAGTTGGGGTTTTACAGATTGATCAAACCGTTGCCCGATCCGTCGCTAAATGTGATGAAATATGCAAAATAAAGGAATATACACCATAAACGAACTCATAATATAAAACTAAAAACATAATTATATGTCCATAATATATTACTCGCAAACTAAAATTACGAAATATTTTAGGTAATTTCAAAACTTTGATCGACAATTTCTTCTTTTAAGTTTGGTCATATCAAAATTAGAAAGAGGCGTGTCATATGAGTTCTATAATCTGTAATTTTAGATTATGAGGTCAAAAATGAACCGACTATAAGGACGATTTTTGAAAAGCGTCGTTATAGTTGGTTATATCTAAGGCGACAATTTGAACCATCGCTATATCTCAGAAAACCATAGCTCGGTTCATCTTTCATTCCTTTTTTAGTTTGTTGGAGAAAATTTTCACACATATATATATATATATATGGATCTTCCTCCTAATTGAGCTTTAGATTAATGACCATCTATCTTATTATTGGCTTAACTTGAGATAATGTCACTAGAGTTCATTATATATTCGCTTGCTCATATTTATTTAGTTGAGAAATTATGTACAAATGAGTTAAACATTTGGATCAGTCTATGGTATGGGGTACTAATCGCCACATACAGAGACTCTAATATCTTGTTGATAATGAAAATGAAATTGCAAATTAAACAAACAAAAAGTATAGATAGAATGTAGTAACAAGAAAAAACTAAAGATACCACACCAGTTGACGCATGTAAGAGAATGTTTTGGTCATTTCAACCAACTAGATGAATTTAATATTTAAAAAAAAAATCAAAAGAATTTTGAAGCAGCTTTGCCAAATAGACAGAAGCAACAATTCATGCAACTGCTCGGAGTTCTCCAGTAAGCAGGGCAAACTTCCGGTGCAGAGATATAATCGACGGTTCTTTAACAACATGCATTCTTGATGTCAAGTCATTATTAATGGATCCTTTATCATCATCATCAATAGATGCATTAAGTATTGTCTGCAAGATTTGTAGAGGATCACCATGGCTGACAACCAATACTGCACACCTGCAGTGCACATGAATATATTTAGGTTGGAAACTAATCAAATTGTCCTAATATTTGATTCACCGAATACAACTACTCCCTGTTTGCAGCTTACCTAAGGTTTCACTGCTCTGCAGCCTCAATTTATGTTAATCATTCAATCAAAGACCATTAGATCTGAATTTTGAGGGAGAAGTTCCTGCTTTCCTTGTGGAGCTCTAAAATTAAGGCTAGACACGCCCTTTGAGGTTTTAGGTTCCTAGCCCCTTAAAATTGCATCCATCTCAAAAATGTTCTTCTCTCATCAAAGTAACTACATACTACATACTACATGTTTGCTTGGTAAGCCTCCTCCAAAAACGTAAATAGTTGCATTAGAGAAAGGTCAGAAGGAGGGGAAGCAGTAATGATATAAAGCTTGATCACCATCTTTGGGGGTTATATTTCACTCATTGTAAATATTACTTTCTTTAGTCATCCAACCTCTTCATCTGTATTCCTGCAGATTAAGTTGGGCAAACTTTGAAGCAAGGATGATCAAATCGAGTTACTTATTCATTTAGATAAAAGATTGATCAACTTACTAGAACTTAGTCAACTTACTAACAGCTCTCTGTTCATATAAAGAGCATTGGTCTGTGATCACTATGATCGATTAAAGCCAAATCTTAAAAGGTTCTCAGCATAACAATAACCATGTTACAGGAAATTCAAAATCTAAGGAGTCTTAAGATTCTATCATCAGTCAAATGAGTAAGAAGGTCTATGTTTGGTGTGTTTATTGCTCAATCAATGTTTAATTTGTGAAAACTGCAGTAGACTGAATCTAGAGCTAGTAAAGTATTAGAGATGTGTTTTCTTAGTATATGTTGTAATGCTTGAAGTTACCTCTTTATTTCATCAGGAAGCCTATAAGAGAAACACTTACCTTAAGGAACATTTCTCCAGCCAATTGTGCTTGGGTAACACCTTCGCAAGCTAATTTGTACTCATCAAGTGTACCATTTTCCTAGTAAGATACCAGATTGTGTCAGACAACGTATAACTTCAAGCATACTCAGAAAAAGAATATTACCAATCTCAGATGTCATGTCGTAACAGTATATCCTTATTAATGCACATGATAGTTGAATTTCTGAATTCCTAAAAGAAATAGGAAGAGAGGGAGGAAAAGTTTCTCCAAATAATTAAAGTTGGGGACACTAAAACCAATCCTCACATCCAGGCCTCATCTAACAGGGCAAGACTCCACTAGAAATTAAAGGAAAGGGGAATACTTTAATCTTTTATAAAGATGAAATGCATTAATCCAGCCATTCTATTGCAGATAAAAGCTTCACATACATCCTCAATAATAAAATCATATACCAATAAATCTCTTATTGACTACAATTTAACTGGATTCTGTTCCAAAATCAGAAAACACTCCCATAATTCAAATAGACTCTTTTAATTTACAGTTAAAAAAAACTCAACCGTTCTTACAATAGAATATTCATACTTCGCCCAATTACAACAAAGAACACAAGTACTCTAAATTCCTAGAAAATATATGTATATATATACACAATAATACTCCTCCCCCAAGTCCAGAAATTACAAAGATAGAAACATTTCGTCTACTAAAGTAAAAATTTAAAAGTTTTCATAAGGTAAGAAATAGGTAGAAACAAAGCATGATACAATTCTATAATAGGGAAAGAAAAGAAAGAGGACAAACCATGGATGACACAATTATACCCTTCTCATTTGGGATGCTTTTACCATGCCTGAGTACCCAATATTTGTTCTTCAGGAACGACGACATCATCTTCTCAATTCTTTCCCTATTCCTTCCCTCTCTCTTCACTTATTTTTTATTTATACTCTTTTTTCTCTTCTCTCACCCAAACACGGTGCAAGACTAATGTACATCCAAACACTCGGTGTACAATATTATATGCACAAGGTACAGGTTCAACTAAAAGTCATAACTTTGTATCCAAACAGAGCTCACCATCTGCACAAATCGCAACTTTCATCTTCTCTCTCAAATTTTAACCCAACACACAAAAAACTCCAAATTATACACCTCTGCAGGTCTCAAGAAAGAGTTTTGAGCAACAATGGCGCTGAATCTCCGTCAGAAGCATACTGGTATTTATGCCCTATCTTTATGTATCTCATCCTCCAATTATATCTCGCTATCTAAGTATTTATTTGCAAAATTTGATTGGATTATTGTATATATGTATACAGAGTGCATAGTTCGAATGTTGAATCTAAATCAGCCGGTGAATTCAAGCAGTACGGCAAACGAGGAGGTTTACAAAATACTGATCTACGACAAGTTCTGCCAAGACATTCTCTCTCCTCTGATCCACGTTAAGGACCTCCGCAAGCACGGCGTTACCCTTTTCTTCCTCATCGACAAGGACCGCAAGCCCATCCACGACGTTCCCGCCGTTTACTTCGTCCAACCCAGTCACCACAACGTCCAGCGCATCATTGCCGACGCCTCGAGATCTCTTTACGATTCGTTCCACCTCAATTTCTCATCTTCGATCCCTAGGCTTCTGCTCGAAGATCTCGCATCCGGTACGTTGAATTCGGATTCCATTCATCGCGTTTCTAAGGTGCATGATCAGTATTTAGAGTTTGTAACGCTGGTGGATAATTTGTTTTCTCTTGCCAATAAGTATTGTTATGTTCAATTGAACGATCCCTCTGCTGGGGATCGCGAGATTGAGGAAATAATTGATAAGATCGTAAGTGGATTGTTTTGTGTGTTGGCTACACTTGCTGTTGTTCCCATTATCCGGTGCCCGAGGGGTGGACCAGCTGAGATGGTTGCATCTCAGCTGGATCAGAGATTGCGCGACCATTTGTTTGCAAAGAATAATTTGTTTTCTGAGGGTGGGGGTTTCTCGAGTTCGTTTCAGAGGCCAATTTTGTGTTTGTTTGATAGGAATTTTGAGTTGTCCGTGGCCATCCAACATGATTTTAGGTATAGACCTCTTGTTCATGATGTGCTTGGTTTGAGGTTGAATAGATTGAGTGTACAAGGAGAGAAGGGTGGCATGAAATCCTTTGAATTGGACAGGGGTGATCCATTTTGGGAGGCCAATGGGTCTTTGGAGTTTCCTGAAGTTGCTGTGGAGATTGAGACTCAATTGAACAAGTATAAGAAAGATGTAGATGATGTGAACAGGCGGACTGGGGGAAGCGGTGGAGCTGAATTTGATGGGACAGATTTGATTGGCAACACAAAACATTTGATGAGTGCGGTGAATTCGCTACCCGAGTTGACTGAGCGAAAGCAAGTGATCGATAAGCACACAAATATTGCCACCGTGTTGTTGGGTGAGATCAAAGAGAGGTCTTTAGATTCTTATGCTAAAAAGGAGAGTGACATGATGGTCAGAGGCAGCATTGATCGAAGTGAACTTCTTAGTGTGCTCAAAGGGAAAGGGAGTAAGATGGATAAGCTGCGGTTTGCCATCATGTATCTTATTTCAACTGAAAGCTTGCCTCCGTCCGAAGTAGAGATGGTTGAAGCAGCTCTTAGGGAGTCCGAAGTTGATACTAGTGCATTTCAGTATGTGAAAAAGATCAAATCCTTGAATGTTTCGCTAGCATCGGCAAATTCCGCCAGCAGAAGCAATATTGTTGATTGGGCTGAGAAGCTATATGGGCAATCTATCAGTGCTGTAACTGCTGGAGTGAAGAATCTGTTGTCTAGTGATCATCAACTGGCATTGACAAGGACGGTTGACGCCTTGATGGAGGGGAAACCCAATCCTGAAATCGACTCTTACCTTATGTTTGATCCTCGTGCTCCCAAGTCAAGTTCCGGGTCAAGTAGCAGCCATCTGAAAGGACCGTTCAAAGAGGCTATTGTTTTTATGATTGGTGGTGGTAATTACGTGGAGTACGGAAGCTTGCAAGAGCTTGCACAGCGTCAGCAGCCAGTCAAGCATGTTATATATGGAACCACAGAAATCATAACAGGAGGGGAGTTTGTAGAACAGCTTGCATTGCTGGGGCAGAAAATGGGATTAGGCAGTACTAGTGCTGGTCCGGCCCCTTAGAAGCAGGATACCTTTATATGTTTGCTGCGACATCATGTGGTGTGTGCTCTAAAAAATTTACAGTGAATATGCAATTGTATACTTTAAGCTGTTGATTTCAGGAATGATGAAGAGTCATCTTCTTGGATGATGATGGTCAGTTGTGATACACACACTGACACGTGTAAGGGTATGGAAAAGTGTTTTATTATTATCTCCGAGTGTGAGTAGATTTTTGCCAACTCTAGTTTCAATCTTTGTTTTTAAATTCTTGGATGCCATCCCCAAGTCAAGTGATATGTGATCCTATTATGTAACATCAATCAACTTTCTTTGCCTTCTTCTTTTGTCATTACTCATGGGTGAATGTTGATTTTAGTCATTTGAAGTAGTAGTATTAAACTTCTATACATGTTCATTTTAAAATCTTAAGAAGATTTCCTACATGTTGAACTGATCTGATGAAAAACTAATGTCCAAACTACTTATAGCTGTGGCCACTGGACTGGACTGGACTGGAAGCTATGTTACGAGTCATGATAACTATTTCTGTCACCTAGTTGCCACCTTAAAAATAGGATGATGATGGAGTTTTTTGGTCTTGGGCATAAAGAATGGTCAGGCATGTGTTTGTAAATATATGTAATAACGTCCGTTTGTTGGCTTTAATACTGATAGTGCATTTTGTAGTTAGTTATCTATTAATTAAAGATAAAATATAGTAGTATTAGTTCACAGGCTTTCTAAAACAACTACCTACTTGAGTGTGAAAATAGAAAGATCAAATTTTACATTTCTACAGTTGATACATGAACTATGTCTATAAATATTGATTTAATCGGCTGATGGTTCTATATCCGTATTCTGCATACTCACTCATCTTTGCGGATTCAACTATTCAAGAACCATGGTTAAGCTAATTCAATGCACATTTTGTTTCATTTTAAATTATATTATCGACTTTGAAAATAAAGTTCATATATTTTCAAACTTAAAATTCATAATGTATTTCATTAACAATTACAAAAGAATATACTTTTTACATAATTTACAATATTTGTCACATATATAACTTTTCTATATTTTTTTGATGTTAAGATCGAAAAAAAACAAATATTTACTACTCCCTCCGTAACTTAATATAGGTCCTTTTAGACATGTGAAGAAGAATTAAGAAAATGATTGAAAATCATTAACTATACTATCAATTGTCTATAATACCCTTCACCTCACTTATCTCATAATGAAAGAATTTTATTGGGAGAAGGAGAGAAAGACTTAAGAGTAAATGAGCCTCTTTCATTGAGAGAAGGAGAGAAAAACTTAAAAGTAAATGAGTAGTATAGGATAATAATAAGGCAATCGATATTTCCACAATAATTTCTGATATTTTCACACGCAAAGTGTTGCTGTAGATATAAAAATCGTCGCTATAGGATCTATAGCGACACTTTTCGTGTGGAAGTATCAAAAACTGTTGTGAAAATATCATTTTCTTAATAATAAATATGGATTAAAAAATAAGGTGGAGTAATTTGGGAAAAAATTGTGATCAATTTTCCTAGATAACCACAAACGATAAATAATAAAAAAAAATCTAAAACGACCTATATAATGGATGGAGTATTTCACAACACATTCAATTAGATATGAATTTTATGATTCAAAGAACATGAAGCGACACTTGTGAAAATATGTCTTCACCAATGTAGTTGAAAATGGGAGTGATTAATATGAAATTAATTTTAATCAATTGATCAAATATAATAGCGAATGATTAATCAATTAATTAACTAGATCTCCAAGCCGTTGAAAAGGAAAGGGAAAAAGAAGTAGAATTAAGTAAGTTGGCTGAAAATTGAAAATTGTTAAGACTGAAGAGGCCAAAATGTAATAAATTCAAATGAAGAGACGTCATTGCAATAACAAAGAATACTTACTAGTACTATTCAGTAAATAAAAGTTGCGCCACCTTTACTCTCTCTCACTCATCGACTACCCACTCTTTTCATGAATTCCAACTTCTCTCTTTCTTAGTCACCAAAATAGGAGAAACAAACCTGTAAAACCTAGCCATCATAATTTTGCGATTCAAATCCGAATCGATGGCCAGACGCACCCTACCGATCCTTAAACAACTATGTTCCATTTCACCATCTGATCATCTAGGAAGGTTAGCTCCCTGGTTCGAGCCGATTCGATCCGTCACCTACATGCCCCGACCCGGAGACGGCGCTCCCCGTACCGTAACCCTGATCCCCGGCGATGGAATTGGACCGCTGGTCACCGGCGGCGTCGAACAAGTGATGGAAGCGATGCACGCTCCTGTGCACTTCGAGCGGTTTGAATGCCACGGCGACATGAAGAGCGTGCCTCCGGAGGTGATCGAATCGATTCGGAAGAACAAGGTGTGCTTGAAAGGCGGATTGATGACTCCGATGGGCGGTGGAGTGAGTTCACTGAACGTGCAGCTGAGGAAGGAGCTTGATCTCTACGCTTCACTCGTGAATTGCTTCAATTTGCCTGGTTTGCCGACTCGCCACGAAAATGTTGATATTGTGGTGATCAGGGAGAATACGGAAGGTGAATACGCTGGGCTCGAGCACGAGGTTGTTCCTGGCGTGGTTGAAAGCCTCAAGGTATGAATTATTGCTTTTAATTGTTGGTCTGTAATTGATTGTTAATTATCAATACGTCCAAACAAAAAAAATTTGTTCTGTTTTGTCCTTCTAGTTATTGTCCAATTAGTACTTTTTAATCTTCTGTTTATGGGCTTCCTGTCACTGTCAGAATTATGTGTTTGGATGAGGTTAGGCAGTTTAGTGTGCTAGAATATGCAAGTTCTTTTTAATTCAAAATCCATTCTATTTGAAATTATATTGTTTGGTAATACGATTCATTTCAACTGTTCATTTTTAAACATAAAATGCATCTCCTTGACGAATATAGCCGCCTTACTTCCTCAACAATTAATTATGTATCTCACCCTTAACAATAAATTATGTATTTCAATTTCAATATATATGTATTATATACACACACACTCACACATGCATACATAGATTTGTTTGTGAATTTTATCATAGTTATCTCTCCTGATCATGGATGCATAGATTTTGTTACAGGTACTTGGGTAGTTTTATTTTTATTTTTGTTACGTATGCACTTAGGTAGGCTAGGTAGCATAATAACATAGATATATAACCTGTGCGGCTGTGCCATAGGAAATTATATATCTTTGTTTTTCATTTGGAATGGTCTTTTAGATTTTATTCATTTGTTAAAGTTCTTTGGTTCTTGCTCATGGAATCCTTGTTCAGATTGTATCCTCTGCTCGTAGTCCTGCTTTACTTCTATCTCTAGTTATCTCTTCTTCTCACTCTTTAAAGCTATGATCTGAAGAAAATTGTGACGACACTTTTCTCAAAGTTTGTAAGAGCTTGGATGTATGTTCTATTTCTCATTGAGCCGTTTTGCTAGGTGATAACAAAGTTCTGTTCAGAACGTATTGCAAAATATGCTTTTGAATATGCTTACCTCAACAACCGAAAGACAGTGACAGCGGTGCACAAAGCCAACATTATGAAACTTGCAGATGGTCTATTTTTAGAATCCTGCCGGGAAGTTGCCAGCAAGTATCCAAGTATCAAGTACAATGAGATCATTGTTGACAACTGCTGCATGCAACTTGTTTCAAAACCTGAGCAATTTGACGTTATGGTATGTGACCATCAACAAAAAGATATATCGAGAGCTCCTCATCTGTTTCCTCTAGATGTTGATGTTTTTCTACCACAGTCAGTGACAGAAATTGATGTATATTTTGTAGGTCACTCCTAATCTTTATGGGAATCTGGTGGCAAATACAGCTGCTGGTATTGCTGGAGGCACTGGTGTCATGCCAGGAGGTATCCACCATTAACCAACTAATTCTCATTTCTTAGATATAGTGTCATCATCTTTGTTTGAGGTGAAGGCTTGCACAATGTTGATCTAATCAACGAGGGGTGGAGTAGACATAGGCATGATATTTAGCATTGCTGCAAAAAAGGGTAGCTTTTAGCCTTCAGTCAAAACATGCTCGGCAAGGCTCATATTTTTATAAGCAATGGCCATAACCTTACTCGAGTTGTGTCAGAAAGTGAATTTTGAGGTTTCATCCAGTCTTGCGTATTTGTTTACCTTCAAAACTAGGTCCTTCACTTAATGGGTTGGTTAAGTAGAGTTGAAATGTTAATTACTTATAAGTGCCTGACTTGAACTTTGTTGGCTTCAGGTAATGTGGGGCTGATCATGCCATTTTTTGAACAGGGTGCTTCAGCAGGAAATGTGGGAAACGACAAATTAGTAGAGCAAAAGAAGGCAAATCCAGTGGCTTTGCTTCTCTCATCAGCCATGATGTTGAGACATCTGCAGTTTCCTTCGTTTGCTGATCGACTGGAGACTGCAGTGGAGCGCGTAATCTTAGAGGGCAAGTACAGGACAAAAGACCTTGGTGGGCATAGCACCACACAAGAAGTTGTTGATGCTGTCATTGCAAATCTGGACTGAAGTTTTGAACGAACCTCCTAATTCTTGACCATCCTATAAAACCAACAATGTACACATGATGTCATTGTGATTGGTTTTGTTTCTTTTATATATTTATTTTCTTGCATACTCTCATATATGAGAACAGTTTTGTGGGGAAGCATCTCAGTTGTATTGGAATTCTGAGGGTTAGAATAAATACGGGAGTGGGTTGAAATAATTAGAACGTCCGTGCTTGTGCTGTATTCTTTTTGCTGAATCAACGTAAACTTGTTCATATCCTGGTGCTGGTAATTCGTGATGTGATGCCAATGCCTTTATAGTTGTCCCATTTTAACAAATTATTGAATCTATTTATATATATTAAAAAAAGCAAACCAGAAATTATAGAATTTGAAACACATTTATTTATTTAAGTAGAAAGACTCGTGCCCTTAAAAATTGTACTTATTATTGAGATATTTCAGTTTTAAAGATATAAGAAGAGAATAAAGTATTGTGCATGGTTGTTAGATGTGAGGTGACGTGACGTAGCTCACTCCTTTCTTGTATCTTTGTCCCATTCACGCGAGTTTTATTTGATTGTTTGATAGAAAATGCAACCCCTATATTGATTGATGATTGTGATGGTGCCGTCATTTTCATTGACAGTCCGGGAACTAACTGATTCAAGTCCCTCCTTTATCTATCCATTGCTGCTGCTGCTGAATATGAAGTTTTGTTCCATCACTCACCTAAGAATTGTTGTTGTTGCTGCTGACTAGCTACATTTAAACTTATTGAATAGAAGGGATGATGGAGTAGGATTAGATTTGCTCGGAATCCAAGATAATGGAGTCCCCTTGAGCTTCCCTTTCATCAATAAGATTTTAACTTTTTCATTCCTAGTTAGCTCGCAAAATAGAAATTAGAATGGATAATCATTTATGTTACAAGTCCTAAAAGGTTCATCAGATTTGTAGTCATTCTTGTTTGAGAAAACACAATGGATACATGATCCACCAACCCAGCTCATGGACACACCACACCCTAAACAGATTTCTAGAAGATGTTGAACATGGCTGGCTCGAGACCAAAATCAACAAAGGCTTGGCTCAGGTCCACCCAAAAGTTGATGTCTTGTGCCTTAAGGCCAGGCCAGGCCAGGCAGGGGCGAAGCTATGGTCCAAATGTGGGGTCAATTGACTCCACTCAATTTTTGAGATCACATGAATTTTTTTTTACCACACTCAATTTTTGACCCCCACTCAATTTTTGACTCCACTCAAAAGGTAAATCGTGAACCATCAAAGCCTTTTGCGAGTGGTCGGAGTTAGTATTCGTGTTGGTGGCCCATGAGTGTGGAGGCTGAGTCTTGGCTACTATTCTCTTGTGACTCTCTCTTCAATTTCTCCAACCTCAGTTTTGTTTTCATAAATTAATTGTGATTTTCCCCTTTTGTTAGTATTATTAAATTGGATATTTGGATGCATTTGTCTAACCCGAAAGTATAAATTATTAAAAAAAAATTAGCTCGGGAGCGCTACCCCCGAACCCCGCCAATTTTTTTATAACTTATTACTAATTTTGACCCACTGCTAGCCACTGAGGCCAGGCCAACTTTTAGAAAAAATATTGGATGGAAAAAATTATCACTTCATCCCACATGAATGAACCAACCAACGATCACAGTTGAATGATATAAAGATGAAATAAACAATAACTACTTGCACCCAAAGGATTGTCTATTATTCATCAACAAAAACCTATTGTATTTACAAGGAGATCTTGTTCTGACATGTCAATCAATCATGACATTAAAATGGAAGCAAAATAAAGACCAAAAAAAAGAAAAGAAGGATAAAACAGAGAGAGAGAGAGAGAATATAATAGTGTTAACTACCCTAAACTTACAATAGTAGTAAATTTTTGTAGCTCAAATATGCCTGGTTCCCGCAATCTAATCCAAGATTTATTCCCATCTCAATTGACAAGCTGCATATATTGAAGCATGTTAGACGATTGTAAAATTAAAGTTAATACAAAAATACAAATGCTGCACCAACTACGAACAGAATCTAATCTCATAACTACTGAATGCAGAACCTTCCAAACAAAAAACAGTGTCATAGAACACAAGTATATGATAAGACTTGCAATTAAATTAAATCTAATATTGAAAACTTCATCTTTTTTCTCCTCTAGCGATTAAGGCAAATAAGGCAAATAAATTATACTTCTAAGTTGACAACTAATCCAATGTGAACTTCCAAAGCAAGGCAACAAAAGGTTGACCAAAAGAGCAGTATAAATATTTTAACAAATCCTTTTTAAGCCAAGTAAAAGCCTTGATAAAAATTTTAGATAATGTCCGAGATAGAGAGTTGTGACTGAGAGCAAAGTCAAGTCATACTACCATTGAGGAATTATGCCTGAAACATTAGTATGCATCAACTATCCCATAAATTGATTCTCAAGTCTATCATGATATGTTTAGCATACAATTATCTGACATGGAACTGTTTAAAAATTAACGAGGTCAAAGAGTGACACACAGGATACATGTTTCGAGTTAAAGCTTCTTGGTCATTATCATAACTTAAAAAAAATAACAAAAACAGAAATATGTTAATGGATGGGAAAACCATATGACATCAAATAATTTAAAGTACCAAAAAAGGACTTCTTTTAGCTGCTAGGCTGCTAGCATATACAAGAAAACACTCGATACTCCCACCAGGGACATTTATCTGACCATGTATTGGCAGACAATTATCCTTTTTCATCATTTGATAAGTAATATTGCCAGAAAATTAATAAGCTTTAGAATTCAGCAAAGATCACAATAAATATAACAAACCTCACTAAACTCAGTTCTTCTATAGTCTCCATGCAGAAACCACCATGGACCACTTTTTGATAATAATCTGAAAACACAAGGAAAAGCATTTTCAGAGTAAGATATAATTTACTTATTTTTATAAGAGGCAGCCCAGTATCAGATAACTAGTAGAATTTCAGGGTCAAGAAACTGGAAAGAATAAAAGATTTAAGGAAGATTAAAAAAACTAATTGATAAGCATTAATTGTTCAATCTAGAGCTTCATTTATTCAAACTCCTACTGGTATCGCACACCTTCCAAAATTACTATCCCCATAATAAAGTTTTAGAATCGCAAAAAAGGAAGCTGTGTCAAATTAATTTAGTCTACTACATAATCTTGCAAACCACTTAAAAGAATTTACTTGGAACCATACAAGGAGGGGAAAAAACAATTTCCTAGTTCCATTTATCTCACTTAAAACCCAGTTTCATCAGCCACTGTAGGTCAAACCACTGAAATCAGGAAGTTTTCTTTTCTTTTCATTTTCTTTTTGGTGACAAAGAAGGCTTTCTTTTTCCAACAACAGAAACTTCACATCATTAAACAATTCATGACCTTTGATCTGGGAAGTCTCTAACAGATGAAGAATCTTGTAATAATCTCATCCACTTTACCTGATACATCCAGCCACCATTCGCAATCCCATAAAGAGAGTCAAGCCCGCCCAAATACCAGGAAGACCAAAAACTGAAGGAACATAGAAAAGAAATGCAGAAGAAATTGCTCCCACCAGCATCTGAAATTCACGACACAAAACATTTAAGAGAAGGCTCTTCTGCCTCACAACCTATTAACATTTAAGAAGAATCATACACAGTCACATACCATTGAACAAGCTGAATACTTGAAATCTGAAACACCATAGTGGAGGCCATCAAATATAAATGCTAATGCATTTATAGGTTGACTGGCACTGACAAACTGTAACAAAAATATCACATTAGAAAACATTGAAAGTCCCACATTCAATTCAGTGAAAATCAAAGATATTATTACACTTACCAATACCCCAGTTCTAACAATACCCAACACTTCTGCATCTTTAGTAAACAATGTGGCTAATGAACTAAATGATACACCCAAAACCGCAGCCAAGAAAACACCTGTGACTAATCCTATCTGCAAAAATGTGAACAAGATCAAAAGCAAAACAACAGAAATGCATAGCCACACAAAGAACCTAGATACCAATTAAGAAAAAAGTGAATGACTAAGAAATCATTCTATATTGATGAGCATATAATCTCAGACCCTGCTGAAAAGCATGAAAATATACCTTCAACACAAGGTATGTGATTTCCTTTACAGCTCTGTAATCACCTTTTGATGCTGAACCAGCAATTAAGGCCTGCAGAAGACAAATCAAGTCCAAGACGAAACGCATTAAGCATAATGTTGAGCACTAAGACCAACGTGAATTAGAGATCTATAGTAAGCCAACTCAAAGGCCAAAAATAAGTCTCTAATGGAAAGTCGTAGTATATCAATACAAATTAATGAATTAGCTCAAATGGCAGTGAGTCTAGTGTAAAGTGTCTTCCAAGGCACAGAGCATGGATTAAATAGTCCACAAAGGCAGTGATCTCCTTAGGGTCCACTCAAGCATAGTTTACTATTGGCTTAACCGGTGTGAAAAGTTTCTGGAGTATTGTATGCACCCAGTGATTGGCATAATGCACATCCTAAGGTTGGTGGCTGATGGTTCCACCGTCATCAAAGCAAACAAATTAAAACACAAATTAAAGAAAAATTAATGGGACAATAATCCAAAGAACAAAAGTTTCATTATGAAAATGAACAGAACTTCCTTCTGGAAAAAACATTACCTGACCAGATGCAGCCAGAGCATCTGTCAATAGAGATACAGCCAACCATACTTGTAGGCATATTTGATGAGCAGCCATAGCTAAGCGGACCTTGACGGAGCAGCCATTGATGTCCCCAGTGTCATAGTTGTGAGGACTCATGAGGGTTCTACCAAGGAGAAAACCACCTAACAAATTTCAAATGATTATAATTTTTCAGAAAAAAAGGATATAGTATATCACAAGTCTCAACAGAGTATGCAACCAAAGTAGAAAACAATTTAGCATAAAAATCTGACAATGTGAAGTTGGTATATTGTCATTTTAAAAGGACATCCAAACCAAACATAGAAATTGTCAATGGACTGCTTTTGTGTGCTACACTAGTGTACCAAAACTTGAACACTTTTTGCTGCAATGGAGAATCGATAAAGGTCAGAATTCATTCACTCCTAAGATCAATCCTAACTGCAAGACAAACGGTTAGAAGAGTTATTCAACCCTAAAATGGCCCAGTGAACTTCTGCCAGATTTCTGGAATGTAGACAGGTAGCATACAGTCTAATGTTTGCTACAAATCTGCACCCAACTCATGACATCATCAATGAGTGAACAGCAGTTAAGTACATGCACAGTCCAAAGTTATATAAAATGTGTGAGTATGTAGCTATACATTCTGCCTGCTTAAGCATGTGCATTCCTCACACCCAAAATTAAAGAAGGATGGCATTAGCAACCAGTAAGATACTTGTTCCATTCTGCCACAGATGGATGTGATATTAGAGTTAATTCCCCCTACAAACAGAAATCAAAGTGGCAAACGATACACTAGAAATATAAGAATAGTCATTACAATAATATAGCCAGAGGACCCGTACACCTAATCCAAGGCCCAAGCAACTCAACTTGGTAGAAATATGCAAGCTACTGGCATTATTAGAAATTTTTTTGAACAACATTAATTTAACACTTACCAGATTTCAAATAGCCACCAAATTGCAGAGATCCCAACTTTGGCGGCAACAATACAGCTCTTTTATTAAGGTACCAGATCATTAGACAGGTGACGGTATATCTGTTACATAAAATATCTAGCTTAATCATTACCTAGAAAGACAAAACAAATGTAAGGAAGAGATTAATTTGGGCAAACACATACTGTGAAACAACAGTAGAAATGGCAGCTCCAGTTACACCCAGTTTAAAATAATACATAAGAATCGGTAACAAAAATATAGCTGAAAAATTACCAACACCTGCACATAGAACAATTGCATCCATTAGTAGAGTGAGAGAATAAAGAAAAATAAAATCACAAATAAGTAGGATGACTCTAGAAGCACAACACTCCTAATGCAATTTAGCTGGGAGTTCATAACTGCACAACACTCCTAATGCACCAAACCAATTCATCTATCCTGCATTCCTGCTACAAACATGTGGCTTACATCCTCATCAACTTCTCCCTATTCATGTAATATTGATCCAAAGTACTAAAATACATCCGTCTTGATTACCTCGTATTCCGACCTATACACAATCCATGCATCTCTTCTTATCACAAAAAAAAAAGTTGTACTAGAAAAATACTGATGGGGCACAAATACCAGTTTGATTTATCAATCAAAATATTTTTTTCTTATAGGTTTACGAACATAAAAAAAAAGAAGGGAATCATCACAGATAATTGCTTACAAACTTTGGGGTCAGATAAAAGCAAACAAAGACTTTGAAGTACATTGTAACATTTCTAAAGTCTTGAATATTAGTGATTTATGACATAACATTCAAACTGAATCCTTCTTTTAATCTACTACTTGTTAATTATACCTTAATTAAAAAGTGAACCAAAAACTTGCCTAAACAGAATACAGGAGTTTTCGTATCCTTAAATCCACGAAAAATGCCTTGAAGAGCCAGGGAAACAACAACTGCTGGAGCACCAAGGGCTCTAAGAGAAAGAAACCGTTTAGCTGGAGCATGCATGGAGGAAGCCTGTTATAAAATTATCCTTCTTCAGTCAACATGTCTAGCAAACATAAATAATATACAAAGAGAAAATTGACTGATAAATTTTTTTGAAGTAAAATACTTTAACAGAAGGCAAACATTATCTTCGTTCTCAAATTTAACGATATGTTTTGTCCTTAACTTTTATCTCCAATTTATTGGTTTATAGTCGTATAAACTTGCATCTTCAGATTCTTCTTTTGCTTCAATAACATCATTGACTATATCAAAGCAAAGTAATGGATGCATTACCGTACTATTAATGGTATGCAACTATACATACTTAATAACAATTATAAATATGAAGAGAGAGAGAGAGAGAGGGAAGGGGGGATAAAAGTTGATATGATAAGTATTAAGTTGGACAGAGGAGCTAAACCCAAAATAAGGGAGGCTGGAGCAGCAAGAAATAACGTTAAATATAAGTTTAAGTCAAAAAACAAGTTGCTTACAACCATGTATGGTTAAAAATTCATCATAATGATAGCATCAACAGTCCATGATGTAGTCGCGTGCTACCCAACCCCAAGTAGTTGGCATCAATTTGTCGATAGACACGCATGCAAGAGTGCATGTGGCAGAAAAACAAATACATACATCAGACATAAATGAATAAACAAATTGCATGCACACTAGGGAGGAAAAGAGCCAATTATTATCTTGTATCACTTCAGTATGTGAAAGGCTTACCGACGATATGCCCATCAGATTGAGAAAGACTCCAGATCCCAGTGACAAGGCTATAGCCTCAAATAAGCCAATGCCAACTGCTAAAAGTAAAGCTGTAGACACAGAGGATAACTGCTCCTTTTAGCCACACCATCAAAAGGTTTACCATTGGTAACTACTTCATGACCCTCTTCTGCATGACAGCATCACAAAATTACAGATGAAAGTTTAGAACACTGATGGGAATCAGAAATCCGAAACAGTAATGCTTTACACATCAGATTTACTTCACCTAAGGAGGAAACTAAGCTTGCGTTTTTTGAAATGTCTTCAGCCACAAAAGAAGTAGCAACACTGAGGAGAGGAATATTAAATAGCTTTGAGATAATATTAAAGATTGATATGGAAACACCAGCTGAAGCCAACTCCACGGGGCCTAAAAACATAATACAAAAGTGTTAGAGATTCAAATATCTCAGCAACTTGAGGAAAAGCAAAATCAGATTCATGAGAAAGGCTTCACATTTTGAAATTGACAGATACAAATGTCAAATGAGATTAGTTTCTTAAATATTAATACAAAAGAACTAACAAAGCTTTAAAAAACAAAACAACTATAAATTACACCTTTATAGTTTTTGCTTTTCAGGTCCAAAAACTACTCATTAAGCCTCAGAAGCCTGTTCTGTATCTATAAACCAACTCAATTCCTTATTTTTCTTTTTTTAATTATATGATACGACATAATCATGTCAGATATGTCATTACTAAAATGGATTTAAAGACCCAATCTTTCCTGAAAAGCAAATTTCCAGGCCACATACCAATAGGTCTATGCCAAGTACAAACCTAGAGTTGCCATAATTTGAATCAACAATTGTTGCATCAAGTCTGCTGATTTAATAAAAATCCAATATTAACTTATAACCTTTAACCACATGAAGGCTGATGCAACAAGACAGCCACTCGTTAATTTCCATAATATGACCACCAAATTTCATATGGAATGTAGTAGAGTCTGAAAAACTACTGACGACCAAATCATGCTTATGAGCTGAACTTCAAAAATGTAACACATACATAAACTTTAAGCCCCCAGACATCCAAGAATGACGTAGATAATCAGAAAAATTACAAAAAATCATGAACAAAATTTTTCCCTCCCTCCTACAACCAACACTGCCAAAATTTTTATATGCAAATAAAAAAACACTGGGAGAATCGTAGATTGTTCAGAAAGTCTCTGCAACATTGATTGTAGTTTAAATCAGATCACCCCCTACTTACCTAATCTACCAATATAAGCCGTCTCCATCAGTTGTGAAAAGGGTTCAATAGCTTGTCCAGCAATTGCTGGCAGGGACAGCATAATGAGCTCACGTTTGAGATCCTGAGGATGTGATGTAGTAGTAGTATTTCCTGTCAACTCATCCTTAATTTTCTCAGATGTTTCTGAAGAAGAAATGCCCATCAACTCACTGTAAACAAAATGAGATCATTGATAACTTGATGGAAATCAATTATTAAATTACAGTGAACCCATAAAATTGATTCCGACTAAACAAATAATCTCTAAGCAAGTCATATTGTTTGTATTTTATTTCAATAGAAAAGTAAAAAATGTGTTTGGTCCATTTTCCAAGACAGATGCTCTCAAGTCTCAGCCATGATATGTCTGAATAAAACTATATAGGAAAAGCATCTGGGTTTCCATTATAGAATAGAACAGTCATACAGATACTCTCTAAGAATGGTGAGTACTAAGCTATGGTTACATTTCTATCAATATTGTGCAAAATGCACTGGAGCAGCATAGGTGCTTCACAGGCAAGATAATGTAAGATTGTTAACATGCATTAAAGATCAAACTTTTCATTCAATGCAAAACATAAAAACATGAGGCAAGAAGTCTGGTGGTCTTACCGAACACTTTCTTCTGAACTTGAAAGTGTATTTTCTTCTTCGTCCTCCATATCAGAAGTTTGCACGCTAAAATCTGAACTCAACTTATTTTTGACCTCTGAAAAAGGGCGCTTCCTTTGACGCATAATGGGCGAAGATAACAACATTCTTGTGTGGTTAGTGGACAATGAACAGCGACCAGCATCTGTACATCTCACCTTATTCCCCTTTAGTAATGCATAGAAATTGCGAATTCGACCTAACTTTTGTGGTAATAATGACCTTGTCAATTGTTTAGTAGGATATGATTCCCTACTTCTAGTAATCAATCCAGTATAGAGGCCACCACCACTCAATTGAGAAACCGCCATTTGTAATCAAATAAATTCAATTACTTCAACAATCAATTTAAGTGAATTAACCTGAAAGGCCAAATAAAAATATGCAATGAACATGGCAGAACTCTAAAGCATCAAGCTTTACATAATTATATTGAGAAAGATAAAACCTTTAAATATTATACAAACAAATACCCTATGATCCCTACATACAGAGGAGTGTATGTGTGTTTGTCTAAGGAGATTAATACATACAGTAAAAGATAAAGAAACAGCAACAATCATCACCCATGAGTCGGCCAGTCACCTTAAAAACTAAACTGAAACAAGAGACAAATTAACAAAAATGAAACTGCGAGAAAGATATGAGAAACCTTAAAAAGTGTGTAGGTACAAGGAAAAGGGGGCAGAGCGACAAAACTGCGTTCCTTGTGTACAAACCGCCGTCTCGTGTTTGCGGGGCAGTTTGTTACCCTCACTCCCCTAGTTTCCGTGAAGAAGATTATATATATGTATGGAAAAATATATATGGAAGATTTTTTTGAATTATAGGGACGCTTCTAGTCTATGACGACGGTTATAAATATATATTGGAATTATAATTAAATTAATTAAAAAAAAATAAGTAAGAAAAAACGTACACGATGGGATAGTAATAAGAATGTAGGATTATTACAGAGAATAAATGAAATGAAGCGTTTGAAGGGAGAATAAATTACTTACTAGTGGGGCCCAACCAATATACACTTGTGGGGAAAGGGAGGTGACACGAATGTGTTTTTGACATTTTTGCTTTCTTCTCTATTTGAGAACAACTTCTTTCATTTCAAATTATAATATAATTATAAAATAGATTATTAACTTTTAAAAATTAATTTAAAATATTTTCAAATTTATAATGTTAAGGTTTATTAAGAATTACATACTTGATACTAATAATAATAAATAAATAAATATTATAATAAGTGCTACCTTTTAGATTGATTAAAATTAAATGAAGAAAGATACAAATGATAAAAACTAAAATCTTTATATACACATCCAAATATACCGCATGTTAAGGAGGCGCGAGATTGAAGAGTTACACATGAATATGTTTTTTTTTATAATAAAGAATTGTGTACTTGATTATACTTTTTAAATAATTTTTAATATTACATGTCGAATTAATTTAAATTAAAATTAGTTTTTAAATATTATTGAGAAAACGTATTGAACTTTATTATGGTATATGATTTGATTTGAATTAGGGATTTGCTAGAAAGTCGGGATACTATGTGTGTTATTTAGTAGGAAATGTTTGTAACATTTCAGCGGTTTATTTTTTTATCTATTTTGAGAAAAGAAGATATTAAAGAGGGGATGGAAGTTTGGTAACCGTTTAATTCTACATTGGTTAACTTTTATTGGGTTTATTTTTTTTTATTATCTATTTTGAAAAAGAAGATACGTAAAGAGTAGATGGAATTGTTGGTAACCGTTTGAATCATAAGAGTTAACTGAGAATTGTTACAAAAAAATATTATTAATGTTGAAGAGAAGAAGTCTGGCCAAAATTCCCTTCCCTCACGAATAATAATATAGATTGATATACATATAAAACTGATGGCTTTACAAGGAGGAACATACAAAAATACAGGGAGGGATTACAACACAACAGAGCTAACTTCCCTCCCGTAAGCCATCATTTCATTCTCTGTTTTTATTTCAATAACGAACTGAAACCAAAATTTAATAATAATAATAACTAAAGGAAGAATTAAGATGATGCAATAATATGCTCTGATATCATTTCTCCATCAAGAAACTCGCATCCATCTATCTTACTGGAAAAGAGAAAGACCAAGATAAAGCAACACCAAGTGGACTGCAATGAGAAGGAAGCTCCACCTCCAACCTTGTAAGATCATCTTTGTAGCGCTGTTATGATCAGATACTGTTGTCCATGAAGATTTAATAACTCAAGTGTCAACAACTTTTTAGAGCTAATATTCCTCTATATTTATTTAATAGGAAAAGGAAAATTTCATAGTAAAAGATATAATCTCTGCAGAGTAGTTAGTTAGTTACCTGGACAAAGGGAATCCGAGGCAAGGGTTTTGAGGATGGTTTTGTCGGTGTAACCCGCATAGGCACAAGTGGTGCGAATACAACTTGAAGACGTGGTGTTACCAATGAATAAATTGTCCTTACCCTCGCATTGCATAGATGGGCAAGTTGGCCACAGGGATGATCTTAACTGTGGTGGCCTTCTCTGGAATTGCGCACATTGTAATCTGAGATGAAGCAAAAGTTACAAGGATATTCTGGTGGGAAAATTGGCAAAGATATTGGACTACTTACGTGAAGTTGTTTGCAGCATTGCAGTTGCACATTACACAACCACCAGCGGTGAAGACGTAAGTTCCATTAGGGACAAGTAAAGGGTAGTCGAGCGATGTATTGCGTACCATAGACCTACAAGCTGAAAACAACACTCAACATGAAGAAGAAGCAAGCTGGGAATTGGGATATAAACTAATTAAGCTAATAGATCATCTACAGCCTTGACAGATACAACATACATACATACCCTCTTAAGTATGATACGACTATCTCTTCTTCTCCTATCTGTTCCCTATTTTTCCTTTCTTTGAGTTTATTAACTCATCTTCAGCTATATATAGGAATCGAAACTTTAAAAACAATTCCTTACATTTAATTATGATAAGTATGAATCAATTATCCACCTATTCAGTCTTCATTCTAACATTACAAAGAATTATGAAGCTAAGCTAATATAAGGGCCAAGGGCTGCTCTAGTTTGGAATTGCTTTGATCTCTTCTCTCAAAGGATATTCACCTCTAGCTCTTGCATTACAACCGATCCTGGAATGGATTGGATGATAGGGCTGATTTAAGTCAATCCGCTAAGGCTAAAATAGGGTCAATGCTCCCATCCCATTCCATTATCGTTATTACACACAAAAAAAAGTCGCCTGCTGCTTGGTGTTAACTTAAATGACCTCCAAGTTTAAAATTCTTCCTATTTTATCATCTCAAGTAAAAATATAAAATATAAAATTAACTTTGAGTGTACCCAGATTAGTATGTGTACATAAAAAGAAGAGAATTAAAAAAAAAAAAAAAAAAAAAAGCTTTGCAATTAAGTCGCGAGTATTGTATTGAAAAAATAGTAGCTAAGCTTACGTTTAAGAGGGACATCAAGAAGAGATTTGGCCTTGAGATCATCGGAAGTAGCCAAGCCATTGAGCGTAAGAAGCGTTTTCTCATCCGTATTAAACTCCCTCGCAATCCCATCCAGCGTCTCCCCATTGGCCACAATGTGTCCATAATGAACCACCTTCTCTCCGTCCACCTCATCGCAGCTGCAGGGCAGCGGGATACGCAACTCCTGCCCCCACAAAAATCAAGTTGGGATCAGTTATACCATTCGCCTCCTGGATCTGCTGGAACGTCACCAACCCAGAGAACACGTCCGCAGCGATGTGGTAAAGGCCGTCGCCGCCAACCACCTTGTAGAGGGGGGGCCTGTTGGATATTCCGGTGCCGTTGGCGCATGTGCAGGGGAAGGGAATCTTGATGGTACGGTTGGAGGGTAGAGGGGCGGTGGGTGGGGTTGAGAGGGGGAGGTTGTTCGCGCCGAGGACGGATAGGAGGTTGTCGACGCGGAAGAGGGTTGTGATTGCGGAGAGAGTGGTGGTGTTTGGGGTAACATACTAGATTATGGAGTTGCAGGTGCCAGGGAAGCTGCAGTTGAAGCGAGCCTGAGCATTTGCTAGTGGTGGCGGAATGATAATAATGGTAAGAAACGAGAAGAGGAAGAAACAGGAGAGAGTGGGAGTAAAACCCATTTTGTGTTTATTAATTAATTAAAGCCTTCAACTAAAAGTAAAGTGCCGAAGAATTCAGTAGAGAGATTGATTAATTTATATATATATATATATATATATAGTATATATATTTAATAAAATATAAATAATTTTGAATTTTATACCATTTATTTAATAAATTATTTGGAGTCGTTCAAAGAGAGATAAAGGGAGAGGGGGGAGCCCATATATATATATATATAGAGAGAGAGAGAGAGAGGGTTTAATTAGTTTATGGTGGGGTGGAGTTTTAGATATAGTGAAAGAAAGTTGTGGAAGGAATTATGACTATGAGTGGGGGTGGAACAGAGGAAGGAGGACTTGGTGGATTATCTACAAGCCTAGTCTAGTCTACAACTTGTGTTTGAATAGAACAGAAAATGGTTGCAAGACTTTTAGTAGTGAGTAGTATTAGTATTACTACAATACATTATACATTAGAATGGGATATGTAGCAACAACTAACTTTGTTTGAATTGAAATGCTGCCAAGACTTTTCAACATGTATGTATGTAAATGGGAGTGGTTAGTATGAAGTTAATTTTAATAAATTAATTAATATAATATGAACATGCAGAGTAAAAGATAATCTCTTTCTCCACATGTCAACATTGTATTAGTTAATTGACTAATAAAATTAATTTCATGGTATGTGAATTCATATAAACGTATGAATGCATAGTAACAGTAACAGGGGACAGGGATAGTCATGGAGAGATACATACTACTATTAATGGAATTGGTATGCATAATTGGCTTTTTGTGTCTACAATAGTCAGTCGGTCAAAAGCGTGTTGACTCAACATTAAAATTGCAATGTAATATTATTTGAATATGTTATAGCAGCATTTTATATCATCATAATATAATAGTATCTGTTTGTTGGTTTGCGCTCTGAGTCAGTCACAGTCACAGATATCCATCCATATATCCTCCATGATACATACATACATACCATACCTGTGTTTTCATGGGAAGTAATTAGTATGAAGGTCATTTTGGGTAGTCAATTGGTAATAGAATCTTGACAGCGCGGTGAAAATCATGTATCGAAGATACATTAATCAATTGATCAACTTATCAAAAAAATAAATTTCATGCTAACCCAATCCGTTTCCATGATTTGATTATGATGGATAACTTTTCCTAGTGATTATATATATATAATTCATTCATGTGAATGCGGAATCACTTGCATCTCCATCGAATCAAATCCAAGTAAGTCTTTCCTGGCCTGGCATGGCATGGCTGGTCAATTCTTAATAATATATATTCTTCCATTCCCACTACAGATGAATTGAAAATTGAGATGAGATGAAGAAAAGATGTCGACCGAGTCGGTCAATGGAATAAACTGCGAATTCAATATTTATTTAAATTTTTTACTATTTTTAAATTTAAGTTCGAATTCAAATTTTTACATAATAATTAAATTTATAATAAATATAATCATAAATTAAATTTATTAGTTTACTTAAAATTAAAAAATATATTTTTATTACACTTTACAATTATAAAATCACAATTAAAATTAAAAATAAAATAAAACAATAATTAATTATCCTAATTTGATTTAAATTTGTATATATTATAAGAAAATGTATCGAACATCTAATCGAATCTATATCAACCGAGTATGTATCGAATCACAATCAAGAATTCGAATAGTTTGAATCTTAAACGAGTCGAATATAACCTTGCTCAGATTCTATTCATATTTTTATTCGAACTATTTTTAATGCTCAGATTTGGATCATATTATTAACAAATCTGAGTCTCGCTCGTATTTTTTCGAGTCGAGCCCAAACAGTTTGACTCATTTACAACCTTACTTGCAGATATGTTTAATCAATGTTACGTTTGAATAAAATTGATATTGATGTTGTCTTAACTTAAATGGTTAAGCACACATGTTTTGTATAAATTTAAGTACAATCTAACTTAACTAAGTACATTTTAAATATACTTTTTTTTTTTCAAATTGTGCTTAACTAGAGACTATATTCGTACAATTTAAATGTACATTTTTTTAAATATTTTTTACAGTTCTGCGTAACTAGGAGCTATAAATGTACATTTTAAGTAAAATTTAACTTTACCAAGTATATACTTAATTAGGTATTACATGTGTATAATTTATAGAGAAAAGTTCTTTATCTTCTGTCGTCTCCTTTTATACTCCCTCCGTTCCTAAATAAATGTCGTTTTAGAAGAAAAATTTTGTTCTAATTTATTTATTGTTTACAACTTTTTAAGAGAATAAATTATTTACTTTCCTATATCATCCCTACCTTCTCTTATTGTCCCAAGAAATTCTCACCCTTAATATTAATAGTTTTCAACTTCCCATAAATGGGTAGTGATGAAATTTCACACAAATTTTAATTATTAAATGACTTTTTAATCTATGTACAAAAATCTTAAACGACACTTAATTAGGAACGGAGAGAGTAGTTTTTAGCATATTCAAATTTTTTTGTACGACATTTTTCCCCTTAACGCCATGATTTCTCTTCCGAAACCGCAACATTAAACCGAGATTTCTCCTTTATTTGGTCGAAAACCGCAACGTTATGTCAAGTTACCAAAATTTTGTCAAAAATTACCTTTTACATGAATAATTCCTAATTTTACAAAACGTGTCAAGGTTGTGATTCGACACTGACCAATACCTAATCACCAATAAGCCGTTATTTTGGCGTAACAACCAATACTTTGAATCATGAGTGAGACCTTTATTAATTACTCCCTCTGTTCCTTAATATAAATCGTTTTAGATATGTGCACAAGAATTAAAAAAATGATTGAAAAACATTAACTATATTATCAATTGTCTATAATACCCTTCACCTCACTTATCTTATAAATATGGATCAAAAAATTAGGTGGAGTAATAAGGGGCATGTAACACCCCGAACCCGATATAAGCCCAAAGTGCTACACGCCGCAAGCCCATAGGCCCGCAAGGCAACAATATCAATAACACGCAGCCCAAAAAAAATAACTTAACATTAATCTTAACTTAAAACCCAATAATAAATATACTTTAAATCAATCCAAATGAAATACTAATAAATACCACATTCAAATAATGGAGACGCAACTCCTCGAAACTAAGAGTTTTATCAAAATTCATCAACAAAAGAATAACATCTAAAACTAAACTCCATCTATTCCAAGCGTATCAAATAAGTGCTCAGCTTTCAACGATGGGACCTGTAAAAATCTGTAAGGGGGTGAGCGATGAAACCCAGCAAGTAGCAATCCTCTCTATCTAGCCGAATCAAGTACAATTTGCAAAATTACTTTTTCGAAATAACTTTTTGTTCAATAACGATAGTACAAAAACTTTCAAAAACTAAACAATTCAAAAATAATTTCAATGTATATTATATCTCTTTTAATCCAGATCTTAGCGATTAAGGTTACTGATAATACAATAACACTACCAAAAGTTCGATAACGTTATGATCGCACCCTACTTAAGGTATCTATAAAATGCACGCTCCCAGAAGGACATCTATAAGGTGTCTTGTAGTAGTAGGTCTATATTAGCTCACGGAACTAAAGCGTAATCAATAACGGGTTCTATCGTTCGGTCGGTGAGGATTTCAAAATCTTTTCTCAATATTATCGATAATATAAACGATATTTTTTCACAGTTCAAAATCATATAATCTCATTCACAGTTCGAAAATAAATACTTGATTCGAATTTTGAAATAAAAGAACATAACAATTTAATTTAAATGGGGAAACCTTAAATAAAAGATAACGAATTTTGAAACTGTACATTTAGGCATCCGAATAATTTTTAAGACATACTTAAAAGTAACGATAATCTTAAAAACACTAAATAGTTTTGAAACTGTACATTTAGGCATCCGAATAATTTTTAAGACATACTTAAAAGTAACGATAATCTTAAAAACACTAAATAGTTCGGAAAACCACTTACCTGATATTGTGAAACACGAAATTAAAAGTGAACTAATTCTTTGAGTTTTCTTCTTTTCTTCTCTGTTCTGCAGTACTCCAAGCCAAATAGTTTTTACGTTCTTCTCTCTCTCTAGTTGTTTAAATATATGTAAATCCTTTGCAAAATAGGTTACTAGGTTAAAGAGTCCTTTTTAAAATTAAAAATTTGTTAAACTTGAATGACTTTCCTTATCCTTATAGGTTTTAGATATGTATAAATAATTATTAGTTACACTTCTATTATCTAAATATATTATTTTATTATCTTTTATCTTTTTTTTTAAACCGGATATTACAGGACAATTTGAAAAAAATAGTAATTAATTCTCCTAGATAACCACAAACGACAAATAATTAAAAATAAAAAAAAAAATCTAAAACGACCTACATATATGTCATGTATACACAAACGTCGCAATCATAATTTGATTAAAAACTTGAACAATGTATAACAAAACTCGTAATAAAATGGAGTTGAAAAAGATCCGCCCCGAAACCAAGTGAGTAGTAACTAACAGCCGAGTACTCTCCAAAGAGGACTCAACTAGTAATTAGTACCCCGAGTGGACCTTTTCACACTATTTTATTATATAGAAAAGAATGTTTTTTTGGTTTTTGATACACCTGGTGCATAGATTCTATATGGACCTCTCTCTCTCTCTCCCGGTGATTATATTAATAATACCCTACCCCTACCCCTACTTATTACCCCCCAGCTTCCCTAACTAGACTATAATATTGGTTTGGTGATCTTGTCCATATACATTCTTGTCAGGCAGTGAAATTACATCACCCGAGTCGAGTCGAGTGAATAGGCGAATTAGACGTTAGGGTGCATTGGTTTATTGTATCGTCTAACACCATCAATATTCAATGCATGATGATGAATTGTAGAGTACAACTAACCAACACTTACTCCTCTAGATTAACTACACAACTATCATTTTTCCAGTCTAAAAAATATGAAAAACTTCTTCACAATTTGCATCCTGTAAAGTATAATAATCCAATTCAAAAAACTTCAAATCCATAAATTAGTGTGTTTGGTGATAGCAACAACAACTTGTAATTTCGTCGTCTATTTCACTTCCAGGCGGCGCAGCACTGATTCTGCAAAGCTTTGCTGCCTGCAAATATGAATTGATCAAGGAGCTAAGAGAAATTTGGATCTTTATAATCTCAATCCGATAAACGAGACAAGTAACCACTACTAAAGAAAAAACTAAAAAAAGTACAGGTTATTATTGCATTTCAACACAAATAAACTAGGGAATGTCCTGTGCTGAATGTAGCTTGCAACATTTATTCACAGGCGTCATAGTTTAAGTAACAAGGGTAATGTACATAACTTGATGTTTTCTGAAAGTTTGAGAATTCCTAATCAAAGTCCAGAAAAAGGTCCAAGTAGCTTTTTGTCGATCAATAGTTTACATGTGCAGAGAATGTTATAGGTATGGAGAAGTCGAGCTAGATATTTTTTTCCTATCAATTTATTTAATACATGATATCTAATCTGGAAACAGTTCTTTTATTTGAAGCTTGGTTTGCTTCTTCGCTGAGACCCTATTTTCATACCTTAAATATAATCTGGAAACAATTCTTTTGAACCTTTAACATTTAAATTTCAATTTTTTGTATACAAGCAAAACTTTAGTGAGAACATCTTAATTTCATAAGCACCATAATTGTTTGAACAGACTCGCTCTTAGCAACATAAACCCAAACAAGATCAAAACCTCTGTTCGCACAATAATGACATCCATATTCTCTCTCTCACACACAAAAAATAAAGAAACGGCTTCCACATTTCTCTTTCCATGCTATTTAAAGCAAATAAAAGTTAAAACATAACCCATAACCTTATCCAACAACTTCTATAAACCATAGTGCTTAATAACAGGGAGTGCTATTAAGTCACAAAACCAAGACATGGTTAGCAAGAAAACCCAGATTCGTCACCTAACGTCATTTTTTGTATCAAAATTTTCAGGAGAGTATTTCGTTATGCCACTCCTACAGCTCTTCTTCTTTCTTTCTTTTTTCTTTTTTTATATTCAAAATTCACAAATAAGAAACACCCTCAAAGAAAGTGTTTAGGTCCCAACATCATTAGACATTGAAATCTCTCATTCAGATGTGAACATACAATAAAGTAAACAAAATAACCAATCAGATCTCATAAAGTGCAAAAAAGGTAATACTCCTTCCGTCCTAAAAAAGATACCATTTTAACGTGTATCAAACAGCAGTGTTAAGATTGTGCAACACAAGGACTTTCTACAAACTACACTCGCGTTATAGACATATAGAAAGCTAAAGATGGTGCATAACATGATGACATTCACAGATTAAAACGGGGGAAGCATTATTAACATGAGTCACTCAATATTCACAGGTTTCATGTTGGATATGAATAACCTAAACTCTTCTATGTAATATAAATAAATAAATAATACAAGAGAGTGAGAGAGAGAGGGAGAGAGCGAGATATAATTGCATACAATAAAAGCTAATTAAACAGTGTTCAACTTACTTCTGCTCTCTATGTTTGGGGCTAGGGCGAGAGTATTTCAAATATCCGTCCCAAGGGACCTTTTTAAGGCCTGCACGAACGGAAATGATATCCCTGACCCTGCACAGAGCACCATACAATATGTGGCAATTTTGAATGTAGTCCAAAAATATATCTCATCTTAATCTCCAAAAATAATTACATGCCGAGTAATATTCATTTACTTATTGCAACTTAAAATAGACATTCACCTCTCTGCAAATTCAATGGGTGTCTCTCCAGGCTTCAGATTTTGGGGCTCCAGGTACCATACATCACAGACAACAGCCCACGATGTCATAAGCTGCAAGAGGTGCTTTGTGAAGGACTGTCTGCAGTTAAAATATGAAATAGAAGAATTATCCATCAGATTCCACGTAAATCAATACAATTAACGAATTAACCAGGATCCTTAATCCACCTACAAGCTAATTCCTCATAAGAAACTAGCTTCATGAAAAAATAATTACACTACAAATGTGCAAAATCAGACAAATAAACCCAAAGTATCAGCAGTGAGTGGTTTCAGCTACAGGTTACATATATAAAAGTCATCGTGTATGTGGGTAAAAATTAACTGTTAGGGAATTAGCATCATTCTGTTCCTTTTGTATCAGGCAACACCGTCATCAATAGCCAGTATCTTCAAAAATAAGAAAGCAATTTAGGGTTAACTGGAATGATAAATAGCGAATACCTAACCACCTCAAATCCAAAAGAAAAATGTCTTCTAAGAAATTTAATGAACTGAAAAGATTCAGTAAGAGTTTTCAAGACAACAATAGGATGAAACACAGTATCGAGTAAGCTCTCAAAATTACTGAAGATAAGGATGTTTGATTGACAGGAACTTGAAGCTCAATCAAAGAAAATTTGGCCTTTGAAAGAATTTTTTTAGAAAAGAACGCAAATCATGCATTTAGTAAATACTATATTTATATATGTGAATGGTAGGAAAAGTGGCATTTCTGGTTCATGCTTAGTATAATTACAAGATAGAAATTGGCATAGCTAAGGATCTTACTTTCTACTATTCCAAAAGGCATCAACAAAAATTTTGTTGTACTTGATTGCTATCGGGCAAACGGTGCAGCCGAGTTCAAATGCACCCTAAACAAAAGTGAAAAATACAAGTAAAATATAAGCACCATAAATTTAAAAGAAAAGGACAGTTTTATCAAGGAAAAATAATTAAATCTTTTTCAACTTCATTTTGCTAAATGAACTACCATAATTTTTTGTGAAATTTTTTATCTTCTATGACTAAACCAATTGCATCTGGCAGACAAGCATAATATTCAAGGCATGTAGAAGACGAACCGAGTCAACTAATAAGCTTGCCAATAAATGTGCAGAAAAACTGATTATTCTTAGAAATGAAAGAGTTAGGGGGGAGGGGCCAGGTGGGAGATTAGTAAAGTCTACAATAACAAATAAGGTGAAGTTACCTTCTTAAACATAACAGTGTAGTGGTTATTTACACAAGTTCCTTCAGGAAATATAAGAAGAGGGTTATTGTCAGGCCCTTCAACATGTTCTCTTAATCTGTAAAGTACAGGTTAAAACATTAGAAAACATGTCAAGAGAGAGATATAAGGTTTGGTCCTTTCACTTAAACATACTTTCTTGCTACAATTTCACGATCTTTTGCCTCCGATCGATTGAACCAGATACATCCTACACTTTCCAAAATGGTGCTTTGCAGTAGTCCTGCACAAGAATCAGTCTTAATAAGATCACTACACGACTCTTGATCACATGATCAAAATTGTTTTTGTTCCCTTTTTCCTTTTATTTATTCTTACTATAATGCCAATTTTTCTCAATTACAGCTGGAAAAGTTGATTTCACAATTTAAATCGGGTTTAATCCTAGAACACCAAAATTGGTAGATCTAGATAGTCGGTCTAAACCATATCATACTTGATGGCAACGATAAAAGGAAGAAGGAAAAAAAAGTGTATAGTGAACAGGTAAGTTATATAGCGCAGCTTCCCCAAGTTCAAACTCACTCAAAAAATATATATACAACTTCTAAAATTTGAATACAAAAATGAAACCTCATTTTTCTTTCACCTTTTTAAATTGATTTAGTAAACACTTCTTCACACCACTACTTCAGAACACTAGATTATTCAATTTAATATAAACAGGCCATAGTGACTTACCAACCCACCCAGGATGCTTTTGCATAATAACAGCAAAAGCAGTCATCTGTTCTAAAATAATGAAATCAATCATTGATGTATGATTGGCCACAAAAACCTAATAAAACCAACAAAGCAGAAGTCAGATACGTATATAACCCTATAAGGCTTGAAGCACACAAATTTTAACAAGTCTATAGAAAAACATAAAACAAATTAAAACTGTTATCAGGCTGACCTGCTTAGGTCGTATGCTAGGTCGTGGACCATGATACTTGACAACACCAGTCCATGATGCAACAAAGAAACTGCAAATTAACTCCACCAGGCTTCTCTGAGGATAATTAATAGAACAAAAAGTTGTCAATCAGGGCCATAAATAAGATCAAGGTGACTACTTGATTAACTCAAGTCATCTCATCACCACTTTTCGACCATCAATTATTGTACAAATAATAACCAATATTTTTTTTTATCAATAATGCCTTTGGTGACTTAATTATGTATACTAAAAATGGATACAAAATGATGACCAATATTTGTTTACCAATAATGCTTTGGTGACTTGAGAATGTCTACTAAAACTGGATACAAAATGATGTGGTTAGTTGTGGTTGGTTATAGTCACTAAGGCCACCCATGTCAACTAGTTAAACTTTGCCACATCATGTTGCAAGTTACTTTTTCAAAAAGTTTTTCATACATGTAGAAATACTCATATTTTATATACAGAAAAAGGTTCTTTGGAATCGATAATTTGTAAGCAAAAGAAAGATTTAGATCGTCTAGGAAAAGAAATAAGCAGTTAAGCGAGGATGAAAGAATACATACTTTCATTAAACATGGATTGAAGACGGTTCTTCAAAGAAAAAACAAGTTTTTTCTTTCTTTCTTTTAGAAACACTAAAAGTATTATCAAATATGAACACGTATTTCTTATTGCTCAAGCACTCCATTGCCTATAGACGTGGCAGGAATATTTGGTACATGACCTCCAATACTAATCATAGCTCCAAAACGAAGTGAAATATAAATTGGATTCAATCAAAGATAAGCTGCCAACGATTACAACAGTCACTCCATTGTTTTTCTTCTTCATCGCTTGCTCGCTGCAAGCTTCAAAGCTTTTTGATATTAAGTTGTTAATCAAATAAGCATCTTCTATGACAGACAATGTTCTTATAAAAGCTATTCGTTCATCTTAATGCCAAAATATTCCTCCAAAGCAATGAGAATATTTCTACTTAGTAAGAATGGATTAATAATCATAGAGGAGACTCAAATTTATAAATTCTCAATATCAAAAAAAATTCCCCTAGTGGAGGTTTACATTCATCTCATAATAAAAAATCCCAAACATAAAACATAGATCCCTAACAAAATAGTTGCTAAATACTCATAACAATACGACCCTAATAATACCTTACCAAGTCAAATACAAATGCATAATTACAAAACAATTTCAATCTTAATAAGTCCAATAATATATACAATCCCTAGTTTCCTTATTTGATCTGTCACATATTCAATCTTTGAAAATGTTGATGGGATGAATGTCTAATTGTTGAAATCTTTAGCAAATTGATACAAAATAGAATTCCTATTGAACCCAGTAGTTAACAAAACAAGACACAAGAGCGCCTCCAAAGTTTATATTAGTGCAAAATTTAAAATCAAAACCAAACTATTCGAAAGGTTGGGATAATGGAACAAGCAACTAATCATACCTCTAAATTTTTCCGCAACTTTTCATGCCCTTTTAATAGGAGATGCACAGGAATGTAGGATGAAAGGAATATTATCCATCCTATCGTTAGTACTAGAACCCTGAAGTATAAACAAGATATATTAAATGACTAGAGAGCAACAAGCATCGGAAGGCAGAAATACAAACAACTTAAATATTAGGATACATACACTGCCGGAAGCTCAGTCTTTCAAAACAATAAAATCTAGAAAATCCAACCATTGACATAACAATTTCAAGCAAATCAACTATTTTGTAAAAACATCTAATGGTCATCAAATTGTAGTGTTTGTCGTTAATATCAAAATGCTAGAAATGCTAACCTTATGGGGAAAAGAATCCCAATTCTAATTACCAACCCCAAACACCACATTGGAAACAAATAAACATTCCAGTTCCAAGGTTCTGGAGGATTAGACTTGAAACATCTCGTGAAAGAATCCTGCTCAGACATAAAAAAATTGGATCAAAAATTGAAGATCATTACGAGATATTTCTTTCAGTAGGACTCTAGAACAGTAGGGGTAAGGCTAATACAAATGGAGATCACAGTTAACTTAAAAAGGGAAGGGGAGATCAAACATCATAAGCTACACATTTTCGTATGCAATAGTGATTAATATTGAAAATGAACACATGAAAAGCTGCATGAACTTGTCACACAGATCACCACCATTAATAAGTGATGGAAGGAAATGTAAATGGTGAACATCTACCATGACCAAAACCAGTCCAACTGTTCTATAGTCAATAGGTAGAAAAGGAATTATTTTCCTTGGACAAACACTTTCTACTAAAATTTGTGCCACAAGCGCAACTAAAGTGAGATGGAGTATGAGATTTTTCAGAAGTGTAGATAATCAGACATATTTTCAGTAAGATAACTTTTTCCCTCCTTACATTTAGTTTTATTTTATATTTGTTTTCCTTTCCTCCAAGTTCCAAAGACTTATTATTTTATTTTGAAAAGGTACACGTGCTTAGGAAGGTGATGAAAACAGTATGTTTTGGGGGAGGGTTACTGATACAACCTTGAGCATTATTGGGTTTAAAGGACCAGATCCTAATTCAATCTGTTTTGCAAAGAATGTTAATTAGGTTATTTAGAGCAGGATTAAGTATAATGATTGATGATTGTTATATCTCATGCAAATGTAATCTGGGTTGGATTCATAAAATAGTAGCTAAAGGAGCAATTTTGGTGGCGATGATAATGAAATCATGAATGAATACATAAGCAGGGGCAATAAAGAGGGAAGAAGGAAGTGGTTACATCAATAATGGCTCCGGCAGCCTCGGTTAGGGTGGGTGAAATGTCAAACAAATCGCGCCTGTGTATATAATTTGTTCAAAATCATCATGTTGATAGCATAAGAGAGAGAATAATGTTTTATTATTGAAGTTGTGGAATACATACAGTCGAAGGTGGGCGTGAGGCTGTTGAATGGATTCAGTGGGGAGATAATCTTCGATGTTGGGTCGATCCAAGTCCAATTCGGAGCTCGACGATTTCAGTTTACTCATCCTCATCCTCTGTTCTCTCGAGTTTCAATAGGTTTGGTAATGGTTATGCAGTCACGCACTCCAAAGCATCCTCAACGTGTTCCCTTTCCCAGGGGCTCATAATTTATTTTTAATCTAACAACTCATGTCGGCCACAAAATCCAAAGAAAAACCAGGAGTAATTATTTACGCATTGCTACAGCTTTTATTACTTGTAAAGGAAATTGTGAGATTATTGTGGTGAGGAATCATAAGAACGGACTTCTTCTTATAATAGTTGATAGATTAGAATTGAATTAGTCAGTTCTTGAAAAATAAATAAATTAATTAATTAATTAAAAGAGAGTTGGACCATAAATTAATAATTAATTATTTATTATTATTATTAATTGTCAATGGTTTTCCTCTGTTGTACTTCTCATCTTAATGTCAACCTTATAAATTAATATTAATACTACTACTATTTCATATTAATTGTTGCCTAAACAAACAAACCACTGGTACAAGTTTAGGCAGCGGTTGGTCTAAATTAGGTAAAGGGTCCTCACCAAGCTTAGATTGAGATACCAAATGCTATGTTAGGCCAAAAATAAAGAAAAATATTATTTTTATGTGTATTTTTGATATTTTTATTTATATGAAGATGTTATTCATTTTAACCTCATGCGATAAAAAAAACATATAAATAAATAAAATGCAAAATTATCAACAGAGAATTCTCTCTATTTCAGATTTTTTTTTAATTTTTTCTATCTCAATAAACTATATTTTCTATATTTCTATAACTAAGTCGAATGTGGGGCCTACAGTCTCTTGGCAATGAGGTGTCCATATATGTGACACATATTAGGAAAGATGATAAAATTGTCTATAATAAATATTTAACTTAGAACTACTTAAAATATTAATAAAGCGGAGGAAGTAACATCTATACCGTCCACTTGTACAGGGGAAACAGATAGAAGGAGAAAAAAGATACTAGATCCTAGTAAGAATTAGGCTATTACTTCGACTTCGAATCAGGATCCGGCTTTTCATTTCAGCTTCTAAATTTAAAATATGATGATAATAAAAATTATACAAAAAATAAAAAAGGATCATAGTCCGATTAGTTCGTGGGAGAAGCCCAGAAAATCAAAGGCTTATTAAAGTAGTAGCGCTAGCAATCATTTACCATTTCTTCTTTTCTTTTCTTTCTTATGAGCTACTAACAGCTTAGCTTCTTTTGGGTCGGGTCGGGCCTGATCTGAATGGGGAAATTACTAAACAAATAAGTTTACTACCTGACAGATTGGCGTTTCTCCAACAACTTCCTTAAACTAATAAAACCTCTGTCTCCATATCCATCTATCTCATCGACCATATACATATACATATATATTCATCCTCAGCAGCTGCTAGCCTGCCCTGTTAACTGCCATGAAGAAGAAAAAAAGTGATTACACTACCTTGGTACGAATCAAAATCCTTCATTACGTATTCTCTCGTCGCCGCCGCCTTCCGCTGCTTTCCTCCGCTGCCGCCGTCATTTTATTCGTCTTTGCCGTCCTCTCATTTCTCTCTCCTCCGATCACCAGCCACCACCTCTACCACAACCGTTACTCGGTACGCACGTACTACCCATTCTCTTTCCTCATCGCACCATCAATCTTCTGCTATCCTTTTGGTTTATAATCTTTTTTATTTATTTTTTCTGTTACAGTTCAACACAGTTGGATCAAATGTCGAAAAAGAAATTATTTTTCGCGTTCCGGTAAGCGTTACAGACTATTTCTTACGTTTCTCTTTTTTTAAAAATTCTATCTGTCTCTCTCTATCACTGTTCACGTGATGAGAGATAATCACGTGCTTCTATTGAATCTGTCCTGATCCGGTTATGCCATGTCTTTGTTTAGAAGAATGGGGGAATTTTTGGCCATGACCTATGGAGTTCGACTCGCTCAAAATTCTATTACGGTTGCAGCAATGCCAGTCATGATTTACTATGTAAGTCTTTGTTTTCCCCATCTATCTTTTCTCTTTACTGTGGGGAATTGGTGTTTGAGCTCGAAGGTGGTCAACATACATTTTTAATTGTTTACCATAAGCTTGATGGAAATTTTGTTTCTTGATAAAATTCCTATTTATATTTACATATTTAATTTGATTCCACATATATATTTATTGCAGCTGCTGAAGTTAAGACACACCCTGATCGGTACTTGATGATTGCAACTAGTGGAGGGTTGAATCAGCAAAGAACAGGGGTAGTTCTCTTGAACAAGATATTCTGCGACTTATGTTTTGTTAAGTAGCTCTGACATGTGTTGGAGAGATTTAAGTTTCATTCATATAGTAATTTTAATCCTAGTTAGTGGTGTTTATAAGAAGCTGAAAATCTAACTTCTTTTTAAGTTTTCATTGCAACGATGTCATGATGCTGAAGGGTAGCCATGTCAAGGTTGTTGAGATTATTTCCCCATCAGGCTACATTTTTACTTATTATTTGCTGTTTCAACTGTCAAATTTTGGGTCTTTTTTTTATATTTTAATTATTGTGCAATAATTTTTTCTTCATTAATATTTGAAATGTGGGTTCTTACTTTCCTTTATGGTAGATTGAAGGATTTTTTGCTAGGCATGTTGGTTATCTGATACTCTATATGGATTAATGCATTGGCTGAAATAAAACTGTTTCACTATAAGAGGAATAGAAATTAGGGGAGATCTCTTGTTGGCATGGATTTTAACCAAATTATGGCCAAGACAGAATCCACAAAATTGTGAAAACTGTTGTTAGTAACGGTTTCTGATTGGCCGCAGATAATAGATGCTGTTGTTACTGCCCACATTTTAAACGCCACCCTTGTTGTTCCAAAGCTGGACCACAAGTCTTATTGGAAGGATAAAAGGTTTGTACTATCATTTACTTTGTGTTTAATGATGCGATTACTTCACTTCTGAATTATATAAGCCATTGGTGATTTTATATGCTGTATATTAATATGTGCAGCAATTTCTCAGAAATTTTTGATGTTGGCTGGTTCATTTCATCTCTCTCAAAAGATGTTGAAATAATTACCCAGCTCCCTGCAAGGGGAGGAAAAGTTGTGACTCCACACAATACGCGTGTTCCAAGGAAGTGCAATTCAACTTGCTATGTGAATCGTGTCTTACCTGTTCTTAAGAAAAAACTTGTAAGCACTCAGTTCCTTAAAAAGAGTTGCACATTTGGTTTTCATTTCTATATTAGACTTGTGTTTGTACCTTGTTTCGTATTTTGACTTTGTTTATCCATTAGATGTCATAATTATATTCCCAGAGACAACTTTAATGCTAGGTATCACATTCAGATCCTCAAACAGTATTAATTAAACTTTTGCATGTCATACATCAACTAGCCAAATTAAGTTTTGCAATGGTACATTTAACAAGGATCGGGTTCAAAAAAAAAATCTCTAAAAACAGAATTTAAATTCTGTCAGCTTGAATCAAGCTAATCACTTGTGGAAGAATATTTGCATTTTCTATTATAAAAGGCAAATTTTATTTCCGAATCAGTATAGAGTTTGATGGTTTCGAGAAGGCGTGTAAAAGCCTTTTTTGTGAAAACTGCCACTGGATTGTACATGTGAAGTCATAGATTGTATGATGTTCATTGCTTTTAGTCTCAGATTTAGTATTCAGAGTAAGTCCTAACTATTCTTGCTCTGTTATGCTGATTGTCACATATCCTGAGCATGTCTGAGTTTTCCTATTGGGATTGAGAAAAGCTTGTGTCAGTGTGTACTTGTATCCAAAATTGACTTCTGGAGCTGATCATACTATTTGCTTGGCAGGCTGTTCAACTCACTAAGTTTGATTACAGGCTAGCTAATCGGTTAGACACTGATCTACAGAAACTGAGATGCAGAGTTAATTATCATGCTTTGATGTTTACCAATTCTATTATGGAAATGGGTAAAAAGCTGGTTGATAGGATGAGGATGAAAAGCAAAAATTTTATTGCCCTGCACTTAAGGTAATTGCTTGTTTACTCAGTTACACTGTTTGTAGCACCCTTATACAGAGATTTAAATTATTTAGTTGCTCCATATTCTTTGATGATTGATTCTGATGCTGCTAGTAAATATATAAAGATGCATTAGATACTTATTTGAGGCCTGATATCCTTATTAGTTTAAGTACATAAAATTTAGATGTGATATACGTGTCTTGCATCCTGATCAATATATACTTTGCATTTATATGACTTTTATCTTAGGGATTAGGCATAATTGTATCTTATAAATTGCACTGACTATTGACTATTGATGAAAGTTCCATCCTAGTCAACATATGATGCGAGAATTTTCTTAATGCAACTGAATATTCCATGTGATAGGTTTGAATCCGATATGCTTGCATTCTCTGGATGCGATTATGGTGGAGGTGGGAAGGAAAGGCGAGAATTAGGTGCAATACGAAAGAGGTGGAAAACTTTACATGTGAGGCTCCTCCTATTTTATAAAGGATTGTGCAATCTCCACAAGATATGAAGCATTCTTTGATATAATTGTTTTTCAAATCTTACGTAGGCAAGGAACCCTGACAAGGAACGAAGGAATGGAAAATGCCCACTAACTCCTGAGGAAGTTGGTCTTATGCTGAGAGCATTAGGTTTTGGCAATGATGTTCATATTTACGTGGCATCTGGTGAAGTTTATGGAGGTGAAGAGACCTTGGCACCACTGAAAGCTCTTTTTCCTAATATTCATTCAAAAGAGACTATTGCTAGCAAGGAAGAGTTGGCACCATTTTTATCTTTTTCTTCTCGCATGGCGGCACTAGACTTTATTGTTTGTGACGAGAGTGATGTTTTTGTCACCAATAATAATGGTAATATGGCAAGAATGCTAGCAGGAAGAAGGTAAGTTGCAGTTATATGTTGAAAGAATTTGAAATTTCAAAGCACAATAGAGATTGCCTTTTATTAGCCATTAAATTGGTTTTGAGTCTATAAACTCAATTTTTTTTTGGGTTTACGACTTTAAATGGCTTAATTTTTAGAGGAAATAATTCTGAAAGCCAGTAATCTTTGCTTCTACAAGATGCTGTTATTGGAAGAATATGTATGTATGCATGCATAACATTCCTTTTGAGCTATCAATAATTTTGCAGTACTCTTCCTTAATGTTATTCCCCGAAAATCACTTCAAACGTAGTTTCTTATTGCAGGAGATACTTTGGGCACAAACCAACGATTCGCCCAAATGCCAAGAAACTGTATCAGTTGTTCATGAATCGGGATAGCATGACATGGGAAGAATTTGCCTCAAGAGTTCGAACTTTTCAGATTGGCTTCATGGGTGAGCCAAATGAGGTAAGGCCTGGAAGGGGCGAGTTTCATGAAAATCCATCATCATGCATATGTGAATATCCCGAGGCCAGTTCAAGAGAAGATTCAAGCTCACGAATTCAAGGCACCATGAGCCACAAAGACATCAAGGAGTTTAATGTGAAGAAGGAAACTGGTGAAGTGATTGACGAGCATTTAACTGAGGATGAACAGGATATCTATGAGAATGATTATGTAGAAAGTGGAAATGGACAAGGGTTGTCGAATAGAACAGATTCAGATTCTGGTCTTCTGCTAAAATTAGAACCACCAAAATTGGAAGAGATAGTTTCAGACTAAAGGAGCAGGGTGCAGCTAGACATGAACAAGACTTGCATATATGATGTGAGGAACATTTTTATCATCAAATTCTTTGGGTCTGTTGTTATAGCCCATTGACAGTAGGCTCGAGTGGAAAACACTTGGTTTTACTGAGGCTGCAATCAGACTGCAAGAAATTTTGCATATAAAGTCTGAGCAGTTGGTTTCCAATTTTAGCAATTAAGGTGCAGCTCCTGCCTCCTAGGCAAGTAAATGAGCTCAGTCCTCATGTTCAGGTTTTTGGAGAATTATTATATACCGAAAGAAGCATTAGGACATTGTGGCTGGAGACTAGATTCTTTTGTCTATTTTAGTTTTGGTGAATCCCGGCAGAAGCAAAGGCAAATATGTGAGAATTATTAATAGGAAGAACCTGAAAGGTCTACCTCTTTTTTGGTTTGAAAGTCTCTTTGATTTAGTCTCAATTGTTTGTGGAGATGAAACTAAAATCTCAAATAGTCAAGGGGTTAATAATGTTCAGCTTCTTGTCTCACATTACATGCTTTCGTCCCATACTTGAAAGTAGCCGCATCAGTTGTGACTCAAAATCATCAAAAAACGGTTACAAAAGTTGGAGATCTATATTTTTTCTCTAAAAAAGAATAGGTCGTGGATAGCGGCAACACGATAACACGACACGAACGCGATTTATAATTAAGTTGATGTCACAGACACCATCTTAAACACGTATCAATTTTTGACACAAATTCGTGTTATAAACATATGCATACACAAGTTTTGACACAATAAAAATTCACCTGACACAACATAAATTTGCTTAACACGATATAGACACCCCTAATTGTGAAAGAGTGGGTAATTCAAACATGTCTCAAAAACTTTAGGCCCAATATAGATTTAGCCAACCTTTACCCAACAAATTTATAAAGTTGAGTTACTACTTGACTAGAGAGACAGAGTAGCCAACTAAATGCGCACGTTAGTGGGAAAGAGTTGGTTGGACACTTGGACACGAACGTAATCCAACCCAAAAATGAGAGAGAGAAAGAGGTACGTGGCAGGATTGGGATCTATTGTTCTCCTCCCCTGTCCTCTCTCTCTCTCATATTTTTTTCTCAGTAAACTACTGTCTGTAGACGCATACATATACATACATACATGCTATAAAGATACATACGCTGGGAGAGAGTGCAGAGATAATGGCGTCGAGACTCCCGATACAGGTGATGAGCCCGAGGAAGGTCAATTCTCGTGGCCACACAACAAATAATCCCCACCATAGCTCATTCTCCTGGAGGCGCACGTTAGCATCCGATGACTTTCTTTCCTCCCTCCCCCTCGCCAATTTGTCTCCTCCAGGTACCCACGACCATATAAATATGTTCATCCTCCGTTAATTCACAAAATTGTATCTTTCTACTTTTAATTTACCCTATAAATATCCAAATTATACCAAACAAATTTCTTTACTAGAACTTGGTTGTCCCTAAGATTGTAAGGTTGCACTTTTTAATAAATGAAAGCTGAACAATTGCTTTCAATCTATCCATATAGATGAGCTACACAATCAGTTAAATGTATAATGTATATTAATTCGGAAAATGTAAAAGATATAATGAACTTGTGTATATTCAGGGACAAGACAACCAAATGCCATCTTTAATTAAGACTAATAAAAGAAGATTGTGGGAATTTCAGGGCATGTGCAGCCATTATTAGTTACATGTGCTGCCGGGGCAGCGCCCGCGGCAGCAAATCTGGCTCCAGGGACGCCCGTCAGGCCGACCAACATACTGGTGGTGGGTGCTACCGGAACTCTGGGCAGACAGGTGGTCCGTCGGGCACTAGACGAGGGCTACGACGTCCGCTGCCTAGTTAGGCCTAGACCTGCCCCTGCTGACTTCCTTCGCGACTGGGGTGCTACTGTCGTCAATGTATGTACTTGCTCGCCCTCTTTCTGATTTTGAAGAGTAACGCTGCTGCATGCACCTCATTTGTACACGTCTATTTAATTTATTTCAACATTATTCTTTCCATTTTTACGTACCAAATTAGGAGCATTCCGCATTTACCATATTTTTATTGTCACAAGTTGATGTATATTCATTATGAGACCATGAATTGTCATTCTATAATGATTAGCTAACCAGATTGCTATTAGACAGTCCTTGGATCTACAATTTTATTCCTGCCAGTTACATGTTGGAATGTTATTTTCTATGATTGTACCAGTTACATGTAAATCCTTTTTCATTTAAGAAATTTTTTGCCGTTCAATTCTTTCTCCCCCAATAGACAAGAAAACACGGACGGATTATAAATATAGATCATATATATTGGTACGATTTCTATGATTGCAATATCTACAAGCATTTCTGTACTTATTATATATTCTTGAAGGTGATGAAATCATTTATCTCTGGAGTAAATTTTCAGTAGAAAATATTTCCTACACACACCAAGATAGTCATTTTTCTTTATTAGGTGATTATGTTTTATATGTTTCAATCATCAACTATCATGATATCTGTATAAAACTTAATTAATGGTACTGCAAGCATTTTTTATGAGCCTGAATGCGTGGATGTACTACACCTCTAGACTAACTTTAGGTTCTAAGTGTGCTTCTCTTGTATGTAAGCCTTTTGCATTTTTTTTGTCTTCCTAATCTTCTAAATACAAGTATTGACCGTTAAAGTGTTTCCGAGCAGGCAGACCTAAGCAAACCTGAGACAATACCTGCGACTTTGGTTGGTGTCCATACAGTCATTGACTGTGCTACAGGACGTCCCGAAGAACCCATAAAAACTGTAAGCAATATGATCTGATACTTCTCAAAATGTGAAAAGATACTTGTGATAGCCCCAAGTTATAAATTTTAAGCTTTGTTTTAATTAGTATTACTTTTAAGGTTGTGATGTTATGGTATGTTTCTTTGTGTGGTATATTGTGTGCTTGCGTAATACAATTCATAATTTATCTTATTTCACTATGGTGTGCCAGCCACATCTAATCCACTTGTTCTTTTTAGGTTGATTGGGAAGGAAAAGTTGCTCTGATACAGTAAAAGTAAAGCAATGGGAATCCAAAAGTTTGTATTCTTTTCCATTCATAACTGTGATAAGCATCCTGAAGTTCCACTGATGGAGATAAAGTACTGCACTGAGAAGTTTCTGCAAGACTCGGGCATAAACCACATAATCATCCGCTTATGTGGTTTTATGCAGGTACCTAACTATAAGCTTGACTATTGACATGCTGTTTGATAATCTTGCTATTCGAATTGATTAATAGTGTCCATCTGCAAGCTTCATATCTTAAGATTTAGCCGCTTACACGCTAATCATTCTGTCAATAAATAAATCTTGGAGCTTTACTTAATTACAAATGGAAAACTGATTTTTAGAAATTTCTTTTTAAATGTGCCTTGAAATATTGGAAACCTTAACATGTTCAGTTGTTACAAAGGTTTAACCAACAGGCAAGGAATTAATATCTTAGAAGTTTGAAAGTATCTAAACCTAAAAAGGTTCCTGTGCAATATGGAAGTTCATGGAATGTTGTATAGGCAGCATTGAAGAGTGCTCATTTAATTTGAAATAAAAGTAAGCACCATGAAATTAATAAAATGACTGATAGTTAGGAGCAACTAGAAACATGTTTGCTAATATATTTTTTTTTAAGTGTGTCTCTTTTTTTTCTTCTTCACAACCCAAATTCTCCTTAATCTTATCTTTCTAACTCTATGCTTGCATCATTTCCTTCAGGGGTTGATTGGGCAATATGCAGTTCCTATACTAGAAGAAAAATCTGTCTGGGGAACAGATGCCCCAACACGAATAGCTTACATGGACACCCAAGTAATTGACATAATTTTGTCCTGTATCTGTTAGAGAGAATGTGGTGTCTAAACCATTTGTTCCGTGTTTTACAGGATATAGCTCGATTGACATTAATAGCTTTACGAAATGAAAATGTTAATAGGAAGCTTCTCACCTTCGCTGGGCCTCGTGCGTGGACAACACAAGAGGTTAAAATAAACATCATAAATTCATAACTTGTCAAGGTCTTATATAATATCGTAGAACCTTCTTTCTTGATACCCAAACTAAGGGGGTATTTTATATTTATTTATTTTTACAATATTAACTATTTTATTTAGTAATATTAAATAAATTTACAACAATTTTGAATTTTTTTTTAGAGAGGTAAAATAATAAAAATATGTTATTCAGATGTTTCAGAAATGTCAATTATCAGACAACCTTTTTCATTCAGTATTACGAATTCTGCTTCATTCAGCTCATTCAGATTACTTAAATATTCAGAATTATTTCGTTTAATTTTATCAAACACCCCCTAAAATTAGATTAGCTTACAAGTACTAGATAATACTGTTTGAACCTTTCGTCCATTGACATTAGCATTAGTTACCTCCACTTAGCTAAGAATACAAGTAGACAATTATCTGAATGTTAAGACTGATATTTTCCCCTTCAGGTGATAGCATTGTGTGAGAGGCTTGGAGGACAAGATGCAAATGTAACTACTGTCCCTGTCTCGGTTTTGAAACTCACCCGCCAGCTGACTAGGCTATTTGAGTGGACAAATGATGTTGCTGATAGACTGGCATTTTCAGAGGTACTAATCAATTTCTGTGATAGGTTGGTCAAGTATATTAGGAATCTAACGGATAGAATAGGCTTCCCTTCCTTATCTTGTTGTGCCATGCATTAGGCCAAGAATAAAGGGTTTTGTACATCTGTAAGTGTATTGTTTAAACCTTTATTTGTTGATATTTTCACGATTTCTGAGAGTATTATATATGCAAGGGAAAGCTAATGGGTCATTGGGGGAACTCTTGTAGATTCTTTCAAGTGACACTGTATTCTCGGTTCCAATGACTGAGACGTATAATCTTCTTGGCGTGGATTCAAAAGATATTGCTTCGCTTGACAAGTATCTGCAGGATTATTTCACAAACATATTGAAGAAATTAAAAAACATCAAAGCTCAATCAAAGCAAAGCGACTTCTACATCTAGAAGAGTACCTTTGATTATGCGTGTACGTGAAGCTGTATGTATTGTTGACACGTTGTGCGTTGAAACAATGAAGCAAAAAAAAGGTATGAATGGCCTTCATTTTCTGGTAGTTACTTGTCCATAGCATCCTCACGAATAATGAGAGTATTAATTAGTGGAGTAATTCTTATGTTTTACAGCAAAACCAGGGAACTGTGGGAGGTAGTGAGGGATGGTGGATGCCATGCCACTTTTGGTGAGGTTTCATGTATGGGGTTGAACATAAATAATGCATTCATATTATTGTTAGTACATCAGAAGAAAAGGTATCCCGTTTATGGTTCAACTTTTGATCGTGTTTATTGTTGTTTATATGTTGGAATGGAGGTAAGTAGTATTTATTTCTAATATTTTGGTGGGGTGGGGTGGGGTGGGGTGGGGTGGGTCAGAATAAAACCTGATGTAACTTTTACTACTACTACTACTACTAGTGAGTAGTGTCTGTCTGTCTGTATGTCTGGTCTTTTAAAAGTGGAGTACATTAATTCCTTAGAGACTAGTGAAACCATCATTGCTCTAACTGGGGTTGGTGTTTGGTTAGCTGAATAAAATCCATATGATATGCTTGCTTATACAATCAAACTCGACTTTGATAAACAGTTGGTATGGTATGGTATGGTATGGTATGGTAATACACACACGTACCCACAAATACACAAGTAGACTTGAATTGTAGGCGGTCCATGTTTTGAGATAAATGAATGAGCTCAGAATTCAGATCCAGATCCAGATCCAGATCCAGATCCATATTCAAAAAGGGAATGAAATGACATCAACACTGACAAAAGCATCAAGAAAAGTAGTAGCTCACACTTGACTTAACTAGGGTAAATGGCCACAGGCCCATGCTCAAGTCAAGACTTTTCAACTAAAGGGTTGGCCTTACCCACATCCTTCCTTTATGTACCAAGACGGTGGTGTGTCAAAATTTTGACCCCGTTTGTGCTTAAATTTATTTTTTTTTAAAAATCTCAATTTTAATTTCGACAGTTAATTTATATATATATATATATATATATGCACTCAACGAGTGACTAAACGAGATAAATACATTTTTGGTACCTTTACTGGGACCCAACTTACAATTTGGTACCCAAAGTGAAAAAACTTACAAACTGGTTATTGTACTCGAAAATTGTTGCAATCCGTTAAACAATAGGGTTTCATCCATGTTCCGTTTGAAAATTTGACAGGTCAGATGCAAAGGATGACATGGCGATGACTGGGCAACAAAGTTTAATTGATGTATATTTCCATTTTTATAAAGATGATCAAGAAAAGCAAGAAGAGATCCAAGCTCGATATTTGGGGGGGAATTTTTTAAGGTTCTTCTCATTCTTCCTTCTTCTCTCGCTCACCAAAACAAGAAGAGATCGAACAAAGAAAAACAAAGAGCTCGATATTTGGGGGAAAAAATTAGGTTCTTCTCTCATTCTTCTTCTCATTCTTCATTTTCTTCTTCTTCTTCGGGTTTTCGGTGTTTAATTGAAAGGATGAGCTCATCTTGGAGTGGAATTGTAAATGAAATCGGGGAAGAAGATTGTAGTTCATGCAACAAAATGAATGGATTACACCAGACTTCCCAAGTCGGTGTCACACCGTGGAAGCAATGGTGCAAATGTGGGAGAAAAGAAAGATGGAACAAAACATCTAGGAAGGCGATTCATTGGGTGTATTAATTATCGGGCAAGATTTTGGAATGATGTTTTTTTATTTCTTTTCATATGATTCACATTGAAAATGGTGGTGTGTTCTTTGTGTAACAGACGGGAGAGAGCTATCTGCGGTTTTTCTTTAAATGGTACGATCCACCATTTTCTGAACGAGCCAAAGATGTTATTGAAGATTTGACATTAAAGTTGAAGATGAAAGCGCAGAGAGATGTCTGTTAAATTGAAGAATGAAAATAGTGAGAAGACCAAGGATTGGAAAGAGTGGCAAGAACTTAATTCAGTGAAGACATTGGAGAAAGAGGTTAAAAAGCTAAAGAAGATTACTGTCAAAGCTCAACAAAAGGAAAAATGTTTATGGTTTCTTTTAATTTGCTCATGGATGTTAGTTGGCTGGTGTTGTTGGGGTTAGAATTTGAATGAATGATGCTTTGTTTTAATGTATTAGTTAAGTTGAAGGTTTATTTTTGGTGGTGTTTCAATGGATTGTGATGTTTGGTGTTTTAATGAATGCAGGATGTTGTTGTTTCAATGAATGAATAATGTTCTTTGCTTCAATGAATGAATGATGTTCTGCTTTTAATTAATGAATGAATTGCATGCTCTGCTTCTTTGTCTTTCTAGTTTGTTGTTGTTTCAATGCTCTGCTTTTTATAAATTAAGGATGCTTTTAGAGGAGGTTTGGTGGCAAGTATTATGGTCACCATATCCCACAAGATATATAAATAAGACACAAAGCTTAATTAATCCGACTACTACATGCTCGAAGATTAAACTACTAAAGAATGTGTCTAGCAAAACTAAGTTAAAATTCAAGAATAAAGATAAGCTCCTCAAGTTCATCCACATTGCATCCTTTGCGATTGAATTAGACTAGCCAACATCCATTAAGCTCAAATTATTTTCTTCTTCATCATAATCTGATCATCGAAAAGAGCACTTCATTGAAAGAGAAAAGGAAAGGGTAGATATGTTTTCTATTTTAATCAGCAAAATGCACTGCCAAACCTCACTCAAATTGACCAACTGGTGAAAATGTTAGGAAGGCCTTATTGGTACTTTGCAGAACATAAAAAAATGTCATCATTCAATTCAACCATAAAAATGAAAAGGATTCAAGCCAACCATAAAAGGATTCAATTCAACCATAAAAATAAAAAAAAGTCGCCATCACCATGTTTTAAAACTTGATATTAAACAATACATTGTCTTAAACAAACTTGAAAAAAGTCGCCATCACCAATCATTTCAATCAACACATCGTCCAAACTTGATATTAAACAAAGGTCATAAATATTAAACAAAGTTCTTAAAATTAAACTTGGATATCTCATGTCCTCACCGACTTCCAACTTAATCTCTCATGTTCTCCATTGTGCTTGAAGTTGGTGGATCATTTCATTGATGTAAGTAGGGTTCTATACATTTCTTAGAAAGAGAGGTGTGTTATTTCATTTGATCCATCTTGATATATGACTTCTCCCGGAGTTGGCATCTCATGATTTGACATAACCAAGCACAAGTATGGTTACATATGAAAAAAAATGACAAATAAAAGTAACATAAATACTTGCAATTTAAAAAAGTTGTAACTCACAAAAACTAATCCAGAGTTTTGTCCATTCATATTATCTATTACAGACTCCTCAGACTAACATAAACACCAAATCCTTTGGTACTTTTAATAGCGGGTCTTTATCCTCTTAACTTGCAACTTTGGTGTAGTATTATCCGTATAAAAGTAAAGAAAAGAGAAGTGTAGTATTAGTCCGTATTCCATTGTTTAACATCCATTTCATCTATCGACGCATAGGTTTAAGATAAATCAAATTCAATACCTTGTTAGAATTTTAGAATTGTTATGTTTCTCTTTTCGATCTATTGATGTAGGTAACTTTTCCTCTTGACTTGCCTTACTTGCCCCGACATAGATAAGCCATTCTTTGTTGGAATAATGTTGGAAATGCTATAAACAAACCGGAATGCTATAAACAAAATGGAATGTTGGAATGCTATAATACTTACATTGCTTGATGAAGTCCATCTGTTTCACATCGATGGTGGTAGGACAAATGGGCCCTTATCAGTGTGCCTCTGTCTGCTCATATTTTGAGCAATGCATTTTTCTTCCCTTCCTTGTTATCCTTGTAGGATTTTTTGGATTCTCCCATCCTTCTTTCCTTCTCATTTTCTTAGGTCTTCCCAATACTTTATTGCATATTGGAGGAGGTAACATCTTATGAAAACTTGTTTCACCCCAAAAGCGCTTATATAACCTCTACCATGTGTGTGTAGGCTTTTAGGTATGTTTCCTTCTTTCCGACTAAGCAAAGATAAGTTTTGTGCTCTTCCTCCCTGAAATATATTGCTGAAATTGCATGAGCGCATGGAATCCCTGTCAAATCCCACTTTCTGCAAGTGCATGTCTTCTGCTCAATGTTAACAACATATGTGTCTCCTCTCATCTTAACCTGAAATTGATTTCCTCCACCCCACATAGCTGAACAATAACCAGACTCATCAATAGCTTTATCAAGCTTTTTTCTGATCCTAGGACATATAGTATCACCTGACTTTTCATTGCATCCCTTTTAGTGTGGAGCCTAATCATAACCTGGGTCCTTATTTCTTCTAACATATCAATACAATTCATCCATCTTGCTTTCACAATCCAAGCGTTAAAGCATTCTGAAATATTATTCTCCACCACATCTGATTTGCATACAGTTTTAAAAAAAGCCTTGCTCCATACCTTAGGATTTAGTTCTTGAAGTTTATCATGTGCATCCTTGTTGAGTCTATTCACCTCTTTCATGTTTCTCTTGAACTCGGCTTCATATGTTGACATCGATGTCGCCTAAAAAGTCGCCCTTAATGCTAAGGATGAGAATTTTTTTTCGAAATTTACAGTATATGTGTCTTGAACAATTCCTATGTTCAAAGAAAAGGAAGAACCTCGTCGATAGCCACTTTTCAACCCTTTTGTTGATCATCGACCACCGCCCACCTGCACTCCATCACCTCCTCCGTGTCTTCAACCAACAAATTTAGAAACCATCTCCAACTATCGGTGTTTTCGGGCCTCCACAATAGCCCATGCAATAGATACATTTGATTGTTCCCATCTCTACCCACTACGGTGAGATCAATTGTCCCCAACAACAGCCTTCTTGAAACATCCATCTAGCCCAATTGTGGGTCTACATCCCTCAAGCCACCCCTTTTCAAAGCATGAAGACATACATAGAACCTCTCGCAAGTAAAGGCCGATCTGTAGGATTGCTTACGTGTGGAAGAACATCAATATGTATTGTTTTGTTGGACTTGATCAATTCAGTGGCATAATCCCAAATTTTTTCATAATGTTCCACTAGTAAATCCCATACATTGCTTAAAGCCCTGCTTCTAATCCTAGAACATTTACAAATAGTAATGTCCAACTGAAACTTCCTCTTGATCTCATCTTGCATGTCTTTTAACTTCCACTGAGGGTTTTTTCTAATTCTGTTGCCATAAAACTCAGCCATGAATTTGACTGATCCCTTCCTGTTTTTGAAAGCCCTGCTACATGTATGTTTTTTCTGGTATGTCTTAACCTGCAGTGTCTCAGATGAGCCATCCATTCTGCTTACAAACAGCTCCCAATGACATTTTGGGTTTTTACACTTTAGCTGAAACTTTTTCCCAGTATTTCTAAGGTACCTTACATCCTTTCCTTTTCCCAAACAATATCCTCTAATAGCCTCTCTGAATTCGCGAGGCCCACTGAACATCATTCCAACATGTAAGTCAATATCTTTTTTCTTCGTCAGGGGTCAAATGTTATCATCACTCTTTCCACATTCTTTTCCTACTTAGCCTATCCTGGTTGATTTACTTCTTCAAACATCTTCACTCTCTTCATCACTTGGTACATCCATAGACCTCATCCGATCGAATCTTCATATTCACTTCAGTGACCACTCCTTATCAAGATTATCATCAGTATCTCTTCCATCATCATCGAATTTGCAAATTCTGTTGTTCTTTGAACATTTTTCTGTGTACCTGAGTGTAGATTAGTCTCATCTTCATGTGTACTTGTTTGTACATTAGTCTCATTTTTAGCCTCCTTTTCTCACACCTCTTGCAACTCATGTAGATCAATACCACCAGCATCATCAGGATCTTCAACCTCTCTCATTTGTTTAGTATACTCCTTCAATTTTGTTCTCAGATTTTGGTACTCTTCATCATCGCTTAATTGTTCATCATCACCAGTCAAGTCAGCATCAGAGGCCTCTGAACTTTCATCACTAGTGAAGTCACCATTCATAGCATTGTTCCCTTCAACATTCACCCCATTGTTCTCCTCATTTTCATTTTCTTCGAGCTTACTAAGTAGATCAAGGTTCTTGAGATAATCAGGGTGATCCTTGTCAAGTTTATGATCCACAAAAACTTCTCATACCATATCTTTGCGTAAACTTTAATTAAATCTCTAATCGAATCATCATCATGAATTAATCTAAACACTTCACCATATTTAAAGAAAACCTTAGCAGTAGTATGGTACCTTAATATATGAGCCATTTGTTCATTTATACGTGTAGTGCACAAGAAATCAGGATCACTAGGGACAACTTTTTTCAACCCTCCTACATAATGTTCTGTGGGCTCACTGACAAACTCTCCACCATAGTGCACAATTAATGAAATCATATCTCACATCAAAAAAAAAAAAAATAACATAGAGTAAGCAATGAGAGATTAAGTAAGTTAATCCGACAAAATATAAAATCTAATTCTCCAAAATAGAAAAACGAATATATAAATGAATGATATAATTCAAATCATCAAGAACACGGTGATACAGAAAGACAAGAAGCACAAGAGCACAAGAGGTGTTCTTATTTGCAGATTCAACACATATCATTAATTCAACACCAAGAGCACAAAATTTGGGAAAACAACCACAAACATCCAACAAGGTGGGCATTAACCACATAAAGTATGCATAAATAAAGATTAAGTTCAAAATCGAGTACGTAACAAATCTTTAACACTCGAAATAAGGGTTTGGGTGCTTACTCAAAATGGAACACAACCGAATCAAAAATAAGAGTTTGAGTGCTTACTTTTTGTTGTCGAATGCAGACGGCTTGAATCTCGTAAGGTTGAATAGATCGTAAGGCTTGAATCTCGAATCTCTCGGATGAGATCGACTTCAAGCTCTTTCTCTCTCAGTATTCTCTCTCTCGCGTTTAACCCTTATTTCTTCCTCACTTGGTCACGTGAGAAGTATTATTCCCTCCAAAACTGATGTGTCTAAGGCCTTATACATATCATTATCCGCGTCATATGAGGAAGCCACATCAGAATTTTTCATCTACTCCGTTAGTCAATTTTAACGATTATTTCAAAATTGTAAAGTACAAGCACCAGATCTAAACAATTTTCGAGTACAATAACCGGTTTGTAAGTTTTTTCACTTTGGATAACAAATTGTAAGTCGAGTCCCAGTACAGGTACCAAAAGTGTATTTAACCCGTGACTAAACTAATAATCTATTCATGTTATGATAGATACTGGTGGTGTAACTTCCATATATGTCCATCATCTCCTCAACTTCTTGAAACTAACTGCTGGGAGTAGGAATAAATTTATAAACAAGTTTTAACTGCTGCTTCAGTTATTCAACAACTTTTTATTTTTACTTGACATGCACGTGTCTCTATTGTCTTATGTAATTCAAGTATTTATTTACTATATTTTATTTATCAATAAATATAGATCGATATTCAACAGGAATATATATATATATATCGGTAATTTTATTATAATAATAATAATAATTAATTCATGTAAATCTGAAGGAGTGTGTGAGGCGAGCAGGGCACGAGGAGACAAATTAACTTAATTATAAAGAGTAGTGTCATTTTCTTAATTTTTGCTGTCTTATATATAGATTCCTTTTTCATTTTCTTTATTACTACTCTGTTTTTGGAATTACTGATCAGATATATATATATATATATATATAGTAGATATTATTACTACTACTACTTACTATTACTAGTAGAGAGTAATTCCATTCCATTCAAAAGGGTCCCATGCATGCATGATGCAGTGCACTAGTAGTGGGGTACATATATATATATATATATATATATATATGAGAATCATCCACCTCGACCCTTCACATGACATCACTACTCATCATAGCTAGCTAGCTTGCTCCCATCTATGTTTATTACACTAAATTGTATACCAATTTTATTTGACGTACTCTGAAATAAAATTGATACTTAGAATGAATATATATATATATATATATATATATATATATATATATATGGGATTTCATTCACAAAGATGTTATTGTTGAAAGAACTCTTTTTTGGCCAGTAATTACAGTTTATCTTTCTACTTATGTAAATTTTTTTTTTATGTTCACATATATGTAAATGATTGGTAAAAAAAAATAAGTTCTTTCCCACCAATTCGATGGATATATATATATATATATATATATATATATATATATATATATATATATATATATATATTTTAGGTTTACCATTCATATATTTGCTTTATCCATTTACCACTAGTAATAAAGGTTTAAGTTGTGAACATTTAGGAAAGAAAATTATATTTAAATTCTTAATTAAACCAAAAAGAAAGAGATTTAAAATTTATTCAAGAAGAATCAATTTCTAAATCATTAAATCTGATAAATTGTAAAGTTACTCACCTAAATTTTCTTAAAGAAGAAATTAAGTACCAACAAGTTGATGACCAACTTAAGAGTAACAGGTTCAAGAAAAATAAAAGAATTAAAAGATTATTTAATAAATAACGTGTTTCGATTCTCCCAATGCTTTTGGCATAGGAAGAAGCACACAGTTAGATTACCCTATGCTAAAGAATTTAAAGAGCATTTAATTCCTACTAAGGCTAGGCCTATTCAAATGAGTCATGAACAAATGGAGTTATAATTCCAGTTAAAAACACTTCTGTTATTGCTAGTCCCTTCAAAATATAACTGAAGGGACTGAAGAACTAGAAATCGTCCAGCAAGTTAAAAAATGATGAAGATGCTGGTATTGGTCTTCCCTATGCCAAAAAGCATTGGGAGAATCAGAACAAATTAAAGAGATCTGGCTAAACAGTTACCAATAACAAACAACTTGGCTTTGATACCATTTGGGGGCGGAAGGAGAGATATACAAGAGAAGAAGAACAAGTGCGCATAACACAATTAAATTACTAAATAAAAACAATTTTATTGATTAATACAAACTATTTACAAGATAGATAACTAAAATGGACTTACAAGATTCTTTGAAATAAGAACATTAGATGAAGGGGGTTAAGAGGCTAACAATGCAGAGAGGTTAAAGATTTGTCTGCAGAGAAGGATCTCTCGAGTCTTTCTAAGTCCGCTTAAACCAAATGAATCCGATTTTCTTAGGTCATTTTTAGGTTTGAAAGCTCCTTATTAGTTGATCTAATCAAGAAATTACCGATCCTAATTAAAAACTCAATATCTAAAACAATTAAAAGATTTATTAACTAAAGATAAAAAGGTCACTGACAAGGTTCTTAGAGCTAAAGAAAAACCCATATTCAGTTTAAATAAGACTCTTGAAAGATTCAAATCTCCGGTTAAAGAAATTACACTTCCTGAATTAAATCAAGAGGTTAATAAACTTAAAAAGGAGATTTCTAATTTAAAGATTGAGATTTCTAGTTTAAGAAAAGAGATTGACAATAAAAATCGGATCTTCAAATTAATGATTCTTCTTCAGTGATGAATGTCACGAGGATCCAGAGTCATCTATTGCCAAAGATTCCGATCTTTTTATTCAAGGTCTCTCTCTTAAAAGAATTAAAGATATTACTATTCAAAAATGGTATATTTCCGTTAATTTAGTCATTGATAAAACCTTTTCAGTACAACTCCCTGCTCTAGTAGATACTGGTGCAGACTTGAATTGTATTCAAGAAGGTATTATCCCACTAGATATTATAAGAAAACTAGTGAAAAATTAAATTCAATTATCTGTAGTCAAATGGAAATAAAGTACAAATTACCTAAAGTACATATATCTGTCAGACAACATGTGTTTCAAGACCTCGTTCGTCTTAGTTCGCAATCTTACTGACAAAATTATTTTAGGTTTACCATTCATATATTTGCTTTATCCATTTACCACTAGTAATAAAGGTTTAAGTTGTGAACATTTAGGAAAGAAAATTATATTTAAGTTCTTAATTAAACCAAAAGAAAGAGATTTAAAATTTATTCAAGAAGAATCAATTTCTAAATCATTAAATCTGTTAAATTGTAAAGTTACTCACCTAAATTTTCTTAAAGAAGAAATTAAGTACCAACAAGTTGATGACCAACTTAAGAGTAACAGGGTTCAAGAAAAAATAAAAGAATTAAAAGATTATTTAATAAATAACTTATGTTCTGATTCTCCCAATGCTTTTTGGCATAGGAAGAAGCACACAGTTAGATTACCCTATGCTAATTATTTTTTTGTCGTTATTAGTTAAAGTCGAATGTATTTTGAAGGACTAACAATAATGAAGTTGTTTTTAACCGGAATTAGAATCTATTTCTAATGGGGATGGTAGTCGATACTTTGGATCATCTTCTTTAATCCATTGAGTTTTACTAATAACATTGCATTTACCTTGATACTGTTCATACCAGTCATAAAAAGTGATGTTAATTTTTTCATTTTTGATAAATCTTTTCCATCTATTTATATATATATATATATAGTCTGTACTGAACCTGAGTTACCTTTTCAATCAGATTAGTACGTAGCATATACATAATAATTATATACGCATGCGGATGCGGTTACAATGAATGAAATTATTACAAAATGAATAAAATGATGAATAAATATTGCTATATATATATATATATATATATATATATATATATATATATATATATATAGCAATATCACTTGGAGAAACTCACTAAATCAAGTAGACATGCAGAGATATATACCCTCTTCCTTCATCGTGTATAGCTAAATCGGTTATTACAATATGATAAGATGCATGTGTTATACGATTTCCTCTCCTTCCAAAATATAAAATTCTTAATTGTATTTTAAAATTAATTTAATATATTTTTAAATTTAAAATAATTAGAATGAATTTCTTTAAATTTAGCCACTACAATAATAGATACGTAATTTTTTTTATTATTTTATAACTTATAATAAATAATCTTTATTTTAAACCTCTCAAATTAATTTTTAAAAATTAGTAATGATCTTATTAAAATATATATTAATAAATAAAACAGTTATAGATATGCGCATGCATGTGAGTAGTGTTGTGCAGCATGGATAGTTAATTTAGATTGATGATGATCTGCAACAACATATATGCAAACAGCGTCCCAAGAATAAGACAAACTACATGTACTGCTTGCTTCTTTGAATTGCTCAACCGTACCAATCATACATATATATATATATATATATATATATATATAGTTCTAGTTTTGATGAACACTACTGATCTTACCAAGTACTAACCCGACTGGCCTGTGAAGAATAAGGATGGGGACCAAATAAATGCAAAGCAATCATAACTAGATAGACAGGTAGAGTAGAATTAAAGGAGTCTTTAATTACTGATCGAGACTCCCCTTAGAAGAAGCTGGCCAGGCCATTTTTTTTGAAGTCTTATTTTTTTAAAATATAATATAATTTTATAATCAAATACAATATTATTATTATAATATCAAGAATCAATTTATTTAAATATCACACTACTCTTAAGTCTTAACCACTAGGCTAATTAAGACTTCATCGATCGGCCTGGCCATGCCAAGCTCTCAATTATATATATATATATAAAACCAATCAACCCATATACAACAACTTACTAGCTAGGTAGCTTGGAGATGATATAGCAAGCATGCATGATGCATATATGCATGTGTTTGGAAATAATTAAGGAGTTTTAGTACGTATGTAGTAATCTACCCCACCCAAGTTAAATTAAAGCTGCTTCTTCGATCGATCATCCTACTCATCAATTTGAAGTTTACTTGCACCATCCATCTGATCTGCCTGCAGCCTTTTATTTTGAACACTAGAAAAGGAAAAAGTGTATGTAAACAGATTTCCAGACATATAAATAATTATCTTAATAATAAGTGTAGGAGTATTTGATCTCTAGCTCTCCTTTGGAATTCTCAAAGAGTGACTGCAAAAAGGAACAGTACTACCTCATACAAGTTGAGCATATATAAAATCAAAAGAGATGGAAAAATCAAAAAGGAACTCATGTTGGTTGCTCATGAAGACTCATCACTTCTAATTAATTTTATGTTCAATGTATTATTACTATCATCCATACTCATGTATATACTTTTTATACTCCTATTAATTATATCATTAAATTATACACATCATCATTTTAATTATCTTGCATCAACCTACTATTTCTTCTTTTCCAAACATATCTCTAACATTAATTAAAATAAAAATATATACTACTTATTAATTTTACCCTCTTTTTTTGTTGACAAAAACCCTGAAATAAGAATAGGGTACGTACGTAAATAAGTGAATTCAACTACAAACACACTAGAGTCAAAGTGATACCTTTTCTCCTGTCCCAAATTAAAATTCGGGAACATATATTTTTAAAAAATAGACAAACTTGCGTAGTTATTCAATATGAGAAACGAAACGGAGAAAATCTATAGATTTCTCTACACCAATTAATATCAATCAAACCCCCTCCGCATGGAGATGATGGGAAAAAGCTCTGTATAACAAGAAAATCTCAAATTATTAGGAAGAAGATAGACTTCATAAAATGAAAAAAAAAATCCAAAAATTAGAAGAAATAAAACTCCATAAAAGGAAAAAAATAAGAACAATTAAACGGAAGAGCCGTAAGAAAAAACTTTGGGAAATGTCTGTTTAGTGTAGATCAAAGACTCCAATTTAAGAATTTATCTTTAATTTTGAAAAGAACAAAGTGCAAAATATATACATTTTGAGTTTTAAAACGAATGGGATATATATATATATGGGTATCATGCGTGTATTTGTTCTGAATAAAAAATGGACATACACTATCTCTCGTTCAGGATTAATTCATGTCCGCTACAATTAATAACGAACGCATTTGCAAGTTACGCGCCCATCATCGATAAGCGCAGTTGGGTCGTTCGCTTTAATAGTAATGTATGACTCTAAATATAGTATCGTTGTTTGTTACTATTAATAGCGGACATGAATTAATTTCATTGTTGATAAGAATATTGAACGATAAAAATAATATAAAATCATTTTTAATTTATAACAAATACATAATATGTATCATTATTCTATATAGAGAGGGAGAGCTTTACCAAAATATTTCTGTTTTAATTGTTTTGGTTATCGGTGTGGTCAAGTAATTATTGTTTGTAAATTACCTTGTCCCAATTGATGATTGAGTGGGGTGGGGCACTGGAATTTCCACCCGAAGCGGATGCAATGAGTGATCAGTTTACCAACATTTAATTCCATGATGATATATTGATTGATGGGTGAATTAATCCTATTCTATTATATTTATACCTTTTTATTACATACCCAAGATCTTCTCATCATTAACAAATACACCACCACAACATGCAGGCTGAAATTAAGAAAAAGATGAGATTAATTCTTACTATTTCTTTTTCATTTTTGTATTAGTATCATTTTTTTGGGTTGGATTGGGTTGGAATGGAGGTATAATTTAATTATTATTATTATTATTTTGTAATATTTAAATTGCATCTCTCCCTCATATTTATAGGCAGGCTATCAATATACACAAGTCATAGAATTATTTAAAATTAGAGACTCTCCGTTTATAACAATTAATTTTGATGTGATTTGTCTAAAATTCAAATATGTTTGTTGCGTAAGAATAAAATTTTTAAGTGTTTGGATTTTTAAAAAAATATTTCATACGGTGTATAACTAAATATCCACTTAGTATATGTATACCCATATGATTAACTTTTATTGTATATTCATCTATTCATTTAAGAAATTGATAAATTCATATTAAAAAATACTTCCTCCGTCCTATATTTATAAATTGATTTCTTTTGGCACATAGTTTAAGAAAATCAGTTTAAGTGACAATTTTAACAAAAAATTTCCACATATACCCCTTAATATGAAATTAATGAATAAATTAATTACTCCTTACTTATCACATTGAAACTCTCAACTTAATTGATCATTTTAATCTACATAAACTTTCAACCAATCACAAAAACGTTTGTTATTCCAAATTCATTTATTGAGCCTAAAAAGTTGAATTCTTTTATTGAGAATACAACAACATTAAATGTGATGATAACAATAATGATATTGAATGTTGTTTCTTCAAAAAAATAAAATAATGGTTGAATATTTATTATAAGGGCATAAAAATAAAACAATGAACCAACTAAATTTTATAAATAATAAGTAGCCTATATATTGGGACATCCTAAAATGAAAAATCAGCCTATAATTATGGGACAGAGGGAGTAATATTTACACATAAAAATCGTCGCTATAAAAGAAACAAGAAAGTCGGGTCGGGTCGGGTCATAAAAAGAGAAAAGTATTCGTCTGCGGCGGAAACAGGCGTCAAACCTTCCCGTCAAACACCAAACGCATGCACGCGCACGCATTCTTGCCTGCTCCTCCTCCTCCTTTCTCTTTCTGTTTCTACTTGTGGTTCTGGACTTCCAGTTTCCAAATCCAAATCTAATTCATTCATTATTCCTTTAATTTTAATTAAAGATAAAATTATATATTAAATAATTCAATAAAACACTACTACTACTCTTACATTCCATTCTAACCGACCAATTCAATTTTAGTTGGTAGGTTGGTTGGTTAATCTCTCCCAATCACTTGACCTCCTGTAGGAAATTTTTTTAGTATTTAATAATTTCAATTATTACCAATTGCCCTCCAAGGATACCTATTTTTGACATTTGCCACCTAATCCTTTCATTTTTGTCCTTAAACTCTACCAATACTACACCACACGCCTCCCTCTCTCGAATTACATTATCAAACCCACGTACAAATTTCTTTTTCATTTTTTAATCAAGGAATTGAAATTTTTATAAATAAAAATAATAGTTTTACAGGTTCATCCTTACATGAATAGTAGGTCAGATTATTCACAATTATCGAAATGTTAATTGTATAAATATCAATTCTCTTCTTTATAATTACTCTCCCTCACATACATTTTGGTTTCTAACTCATTTAAGTTATTGAGAGGATTTTAGATGAGGATTGGAGTAATTTTCGTTTTTTCTTTTTTATAAAAGAAGGATGAATTGAAAAATACTCTCGAAAATTCTAAACTAAAAAATTTATATAATTTTTTAAATTTAATTAATGAGTTTGTGAATATTATAAAAATGCGCGCGACGCTCCCAATCCATTTCGAGTCGCCAAATACATGATGTAAAACAACTACAACTTTATTACAACAATTGTCGTGACAAAATACAACAACACATATATCGTGTGGTTTGGATACAAATATATATACCAATGTGACTCTCATCCCAACCTCTTGGATAAAGACGTCACAATGACACCTTACATAAATGTATAGTCAAAACTGCTTTTAAAAATTAGAATCTTTGGGAAGTGCTTTCAAGGAAATCTTCGTATATGGGAGGCCATGCTTTACAGGTTATGATAGATATCATATGGCCACGTAATTATCCTTGGTTGACCTAATAGAATCTAAAAAAACGAGAAGATTACTATCATATTCTTCCCAATGGTGAGTCTTCTATCGACTTTATCATTATCTCCACTGCCTCAAATTGAGAATTATACTTCAAACAAACACCAAGATTATATAGGTAGTGTTTCGTAAATATACTCAAAGAAGTGGATGAAAGACAACCATGTCTTATGATGATGACACGAGGTCGTATGCCATTAGACATCTTGTATGATAATGGCAAACACCCTTCCAACGTTGGGTTCGCCTCCCTATATGATTCACCAAATATAACTACTAAAAGATGTATACAACACATTTGTTTCATATCTTGTTTTAGGAGAACTCCATAGCTGTAGAGACCACCGCTCTATTCCCTTCATACCCCTCATTGACCAAATTTACACTTTTATTATACCGAAAGGAATTGTGAAGCAAAAAGGTCGAAAGACAACTATTTCAATAAAGAATATCATGACTAAAGATAATTAAATTATCAATAGCCTTCATCAATAACAAATCGTAGATTTAGAACATATGGTAGATGATAAAAATTTCAACCATAGTTGCGGTGAACGAAAGAATCCATTAGAAGAGTCAAATAGACAATACACAGCCTATTATCTTCTCCATGTTAAAAGTCCACCAACAATGTTTTATCCTCGTAACATCAATCAACAGTTCCTTTCCATAATTATATGAATATCTCATAATCATAATTGTGATTCTAAATTCCTCTTCGCACTCTGGGGATTTAATATAATTTTATCACATGTCTTTACGAAACATCAAAGATCATGGTTATACCAAATCACAGTTCCTGTTCATAATCATACTAATAAATTAATCTTTGCACTACGGGCCAAAGATATTCATCCACAATTCATCTTCGCACCACTGGCCAAAAATATTCAACAACAGGTCATCTTTGCACTACGGGCCAAAGATATTCGTTAACATTCATCTTTCAGACCATCGCCAAAGATATTCATCAACAATTCATCTTTGCACTACATGCCAAAGATATTCCTCAACAGATTCATATTTGCACTACATGCCAAATATATTCATCAACAGATTCATATTTGCAGACATGTGCCAAATATATTAATATCTCAAAGAAATATATAATCATTTCGAATTTATATAAACAATAATTATAACCATGTTGATCAATTCACTTTGACTTAAGCTAAAGATATTCAATTATAAATTAATGGTCATGATCATAGGTCACAATTCAACTTTTCACTTCTTCGGCCAAAGAGAACCCTAGTTGTGACGCCCCCAAAATTGGTCCATTCCATCCAACCCATTCTGAGTCGCCAAATACACTGCATGCAAAACAACTACAACTTTATTATTACAACAAGAAAAAGCGAGAGTTTAAATACGTATATTGCCATCTAAATAATATCCACATACAAATAAATCCTCATCATAATTATTGATACATTATTTTACAAAATGATGAGGACTACTAAACAACTCTCTAAAATCATCATTCCATACCCCGACTCGCATTTCGCTACATTCTCGCCTCCCGAGAAGAAAAATGGAACAAAAAGGAAAAGGGTGAGCTCAACTAGCTCCAAGAAGAATATTATGACTAAGATAATACGTAACAAATTATCGTTAGTCTTCAACAGGAAAAATCTAATAGAATACAATAGACAACAAGTTTTAAATCAATACTCTGCATGAAAATATTAATTCATGTAGAAGAGTTACGTAGAGCGATGAAATCTACTAATATCTATGAATTTAATACCATCATCAATATTTTTATCCTCGTAACATCAATCAATATATATCCGAATCATATATTAATCCTCGCACTACTGAGCCAAGGATATTCACCAGATTGGTCATGTTCATCTAAACACTGCTCATCTTTGCGACTACGGCCAAAGATATTCATCAGAAATCATTTATCTTTGCACTACAGGCCAAAGATATTCATCAGAAATCATTCATCTTTGCACTACAGGCCAAAGATATTTAATAATATCATCATTTAAGACTGAGGATGATGAATTTTTTTTTTTTTTTTAAGAAACGAATCCAGTGAAACAAAATGACAAGGATTAAGGATTAAGGATTCGTACTTTGTTTTATCCACGTCCAAAAATACCTCAAAAAAAATCATAGTGGTGTAAAATTCAAGAATGATCAAAACATGGATACAATTAAAGCTAGTATCCAGAATAGATATTTTGGACGAAAAAATATATATTTATTTTTCGATGAATAAAGGCATGTGATTCATGAATGAATAAGATCAGATACGTGAATAAAGGCCGATATCGTGAATAAGAACTCCCCGACACTAAAAGTTCCAAATTTGATAAAACTTCAGATCAATATTTCAAAGATAATGATATTGAAGAAATAATATCATTACTAAAAAAAAATAATATCCCTTACTCGAAAGATTAGTACTTATATAATTTAAAACACTTAGGACATCTGCTATGACTTGAACTTGCACCGTATAAAGAATACTCAAAATACTCACAAGAATACGCCGACAATATAGAGAGAAAACTTGAGCCGGTGTGATTTTCAATTTAACCTAAGCACCCTATTTATAGGAAATTGCTTAGAACACCAAAAGCAGAAAATTTAATATAATATATATATATATATATATATATATATAAATTTTCTTACTTATTAATTAAATGAGATTCAAATATCATTTAGCCACCAATAGTCAACTACATCAAAAAAACGTTTTTCATAATTATTTAATTTAAAACTCCAAAAAATAATAATTAATTAATCCTAACTTCAATAATTCATAATAAATAGCTCTTTTTTGTCGAAAACGACTTTTCATAGGAAATTCCATTATCTACAACTTTACGGAAGGAAGTTTTTCTAAATTCCAAACATAAATTGACCAAAATTCACAAGCGGGAAATTTTACAGGCTATAATCAAATTTCAGTCAAGAAATGGGGTCCACCGACATGTTTAACATGTTTTAAATATTTTTGGTAACAAAAATACTCATCCTCTACATATACTCATATATCCCACATTCATCGTAAAAATATCATCGTTAATATATTATTAAAATAATATATTTAAATGAATTATTTTATCAGAAAAAGATAAAATATTAATTTTCAACAATTATCACTATAAAAATTTTCTCCATCTATATCCATATAAAATCAATATTTTCCTCATCATATGAATCAATAATTAATTATTCACAAATAATATTACAGTAATCACAATATCGACACTTTCAGGTTCCTGGAAGAAAGAGAGTGGCTTTCCAATAAGAATTTTTCCTTCTTGGCGCAGCAATTAGGTGACCAAACCTCTCCTGTATGAACTTTCTAGACATTGCCAATAATGTTATCTAATAATATTATTCAGGATAATATGAATTATTGCTTCGATATTGAAAAATCTTCGTGTAATGACAATTATCAAACAACAAAGAATATAAAATATCAACGCAAAGAATTATTGAATCAATAAAATAAAATATCGAACATTAATTATCGTAACCATTATTGAGTAAAGGCCTTCACGTAAGAATCAATAATTGGTGCAATACCGCAAATCTTCTTTCGTCGTAATAACGCCGTATTATTGTGTTTTAACCACCGGGTATTCCAACAAAGGTAAATGGTAACAACTACTGCCGTTATTTTTAAACAACTTATATTTGTCGTTTTCTTCCTCCAATCGCTTTACATATGGGAACCACACGGTCGCTACTTGGTCGCACAAATATTCCCCGATGCATTTAATATTCCACGACCAAACGAATATTCCCCGACAACAATGAATATTTTATAACCACTGCTTATTTTATAAATTTATGCATTTTACCCATAATTAACCACATTAATCAAATCAACCCTTACTATTTCAAAATAATAAATAAAGGAAATAAATTTCATTTATTAATAATTTGGGGTATTACAACCTCCCCTCCTTATGAAATTTCGTCCTCGAAATCGACATACGTACTGGTGTTTCAAAAGATGAGAATACCTCGCTTTCATTTCGCATTTCCAACTCCCAAGTCATTTCCTCAATAAGATGGTTTCTCCACAAAACTTTAACTTGTGGTATAACCCCGATACATGGGACATGTTCTTTTCCTATCCAAGATCTTGACAGTACCTCCTCGACGTTAAGTCTTCGACTTTTCTCGTCAGGTTAACTCAATGACGTGGTTCGGTCGTCTACATATTTACGTAACATCGACACGTGAAAAGCGTTATGAACACGCCATACTTGGCGATAAAAACGAGTCTATAGGCCACGATTCCTATTCGATCTAGAATTTTAAATGGATTAATAAATCGAAGGTTTGAGCTTTCCTCACTTCATCGATTCTCGCTTTTGAAATAACAACTTCTTTGCACCTCCTTCTTCAAATTCATCACTCCGGTGTGTGTAGCTTGAACAACTTTAACTTTATCGATTAAAGTCGATTATACTCAGATATCATCATGTGGGTACCTAGATTTTCATCTCCATCTCTATTATTTGTAAGTTATACTAAATGAGTCTTTGAAAATATCATACTCGTACTCGTATATGATCTTCTACTCAACACGTCACCTACCACGTTCGCTTTTCTAGGATGGCATGGTCGTAACATGTCTTTGAAATGAGTATCCTCTCGAGTTCTTGAAAAGCTCTTCCCACATTCCTCGCTTCCATTCGAATTTTGTATCTCTACGAGTCAATTTGCGTTAATGGAATAGCAATTCGAGAATATCCTTCAACAAATCTCCGATAATAACCAACTAAGCTTCTGAAAGCTACGATTTCGATTACCGACTTAGGTTGTTCTCAATCGTGACTCATATCCCAACCTTGGATAAGACGTTACAATGACACTGTCCATTCTTACTATCGCATCTAATATGGTGTCCCCTACGAGAGTCCCGCTTTCGGCGGCATTCCACACAAGCGAAGTCAACAATGAAAGGCTCGGGGCTCTTTACTTTATGGCTCGATATGACAATGATTGACTTTTAGTGGTTTGGATATTTTGAATTCGCATAATAGGTTGGTTAGAGTATGAAAGCTAAAAACCTTACAAAAACATGATGAATAGTTAACCAATCGATTCCAAAAATCACATCCATGCAAATATTTTCAAAGAGATAAGATCGACGAGTAACGTGAAAGTGTTGATTTGAATCAAACAAGATTTATAAATAAGTAGAGGTAACGAAGGCTCCTACTAACGAAGTTTCAACCAAGAAGTCAAAGTTTAACTTCTCCCGAGTCAAATTTAAACGTTGAACACAACTAGTGAAATAAAAGAGTGAGTAGAATCCCAGATTCAACACGGTATAGACTTCGCAAGAACTTATGATTAACTTACTCGTGATAATTTTATTCAGTTCCTCGTCACAAAAAAATGCTCTCTTAAACCACGGAACTTTTGGCTTGTGGGACATCCTTTTCGAGTCACCGTCCTCATTGAACTATGTTTTGCTACCGCATAATCATGAGCGATATGTCCTTCCTTTCCACAATTATAGATACCTTGAACTGGTTGGCGCTTTGGACCGATATGTCCTTATTTCCGATTTGTAGATATGACCGGTGGTCGCGTTCCTCCTTGAAACCGATTCTTGTCCGGGCTACCGACGTCTTCACACGGTCGTTGTTGAACCTTCTTTTCTTGAAATGTCCACTGAGTCACCTCTCCTATTATCATGGCCCCGACACTACCCGAGTGGTTACCGCTTTGTCCGTGATTCTTTCCTCCTCGTTGGTTATCATCGTTCGATGGCTGGATCGTCGCCGATATGACCACTGGTTGTGGTCCCGGTTGAACATACTCGCGTTATCACGCATTTCTAATATTTGAGCCCCTGCTTATAACATCCGAATATAAAGAAAATTTATGAGAGATAAGATATTGTCGAATCTCGGGTTTTAGACCCTCGTAAAACATACGCTGGCCATTCGTTCTTCATTTTCCACCGAATGAGGTGCAAACTCGACAACTCCGCAAACTTTGTCTCGTATTGAGACACCGCTACGTTGTTTCGCTCCGGCCTAATAAACTCCACTTCCTTCATACGTATTTAACACTTTCGTGAAAGTATTTATCATTAAATAGTTTCAAACGCCTCCCAAGATACTTGAGAAGAAATTTGGATGGGTACGCTTCATGATTCCCACCATGAATCGCTTTCGCCACGGAACATAAAGGTGGCGAATGGAACCTTCGTTCTCCGCATCCCAAGACATCGAATATCTTGGTAATTTTCTCGACCCATGTTTCGCCATGATCGGATCCGCTTTCCCTTAAATTCGGTGGTCCCAACTCTTTGAATCGCTTGGGTCGTGATAACTCGTGAATTGCTATCATTTCCTCCTATGTTTTGAACACGAGTCTCTTCAAATTCGATTTTGCATGAAGCGCAAAAGCTTCTAAACATCCCTCGTTCATCATCTCCGCTTTCCGTGGTGTTGTTCACGGGGAGAATATCACAAACTGTTGACGTTCTCCTCGTTGGTAAAGAGTACACGATCTCCACGGCCTCATTTCCATTATTAATGTTATCAATCGACATTCTCAACATCGTCATAAAACAAGGGTTAATTAAGAAAATAAATATATCACATAATATCCCTATATAATTGACCAACTAACAAATAAGCTTAGTAGGACACACTGGCGAAGGATTTACTCTTCTCTCCCTCCTAGTTCTATTCCCGATCTCCGCAGGAGATCATATCCCTAGCTCTCGATACTGTTGTGACGCCCCCAAAATAGGTCCATTCCATCCAACCCATTCGAAGTCGCCAAATATACTAAGATGTAAACAACTACAACTTTATTATTATTGCACAAGAAACCGTGAGTTTAAATACGATATTGCCATCTAAACAATATCCACATACAAATAAATCTTCATCATAATTATTGATACATTGTTTTACAAAAATGGTGAGGACTACTAAACAACTCTTTAAAACCATCATTCCATACCCAGGCTTAAATCTACTCGCTACATTCTCGCCTCCCGAGAAGAAAAATGGAACAAAAAGGAAAAAGGTGAGCTCAACTAGCCCAAGTAAAGAATATTATGACTAAGATAATACGTAACAAATTATCGTTAGTCTTCAACAGGAAAAATCTAATGTAATACAATAGACAACAAGTTTTAAATCAATACTCGCAATGGAAAATATTAATTCATAGAAGAGTTACGTAGATGATGAAATCTACTAATATCTATGAATTTAATAAATCCATCATCAATATTTTTATCCTCAGTAACATCAATCAATATATATCCGAGTCATATATTAATCCTCTTTGACTACGAGCCGAGGACATTCACCAAATTGGTCATGTTCATCTAAACACTTGTTCATCTGCACTACGGCCAAAGATATTCATCGAAATCATTCATCTGCAGACTACGGCCAAAGATATTCATCGAAATCATTCATCTTTTGACCATGTGCCAAAGATATTCAATAATATCATCATTTAAACTCGAGGATGATGAATTTTTTTTTTTTTTTTTAAGAAACGAATCCGGTGAAACAAAATGACAAGGATTAAGGATTAAGGATTCGATTTGTTTTATCCACGCCCAAAAAATACCTCAAAAATAATCATAGTGGTGTAAAATTCAAGAATGATCAAAACATGGATACAATCAAAGCTAGTATCCGGGATAGATATTTTGGACGAAAAGAAAAATTTTCATTTTTTGATGAATAAGATAGTCAGATTCGTGAATAAAGACCAGATATCGTGAATAAAGGTCAGTATACGTGAATAAGTAACCCCAACATTAAAAGTTTCAAATTTGATAAAAACTTCAGATCAATATTTTAGCATAATGATATTGAAGAAATAATATCATTACGAAAAAAAAATAATATCCCTTACCTCGAAAGATCGTGATTTATAAATTTGAAACACAGGATACAAAGCTACTATGACTTGAACTTGCATAGTATAGCAATACTCAAAATATACTCAAAATACTCACAAGAAAACCGACAATATAGAGAGAAAACTTGATTTCGATGTGATTTTCAATTCTAACCTAAGACCCTATTTATAGAAATTGCTTAGAAGAAGCAAAGCAGAAAATTTAATATAATAATAATATATATATATAAATTTTCTTACGCACACTAAATGAGATTCAAATATCAACTAGCCACCAATAGTCAACTACATCAAAAAAACGTTTTTCATAATTATTTAATTTAAAACTCCAAAAAAATAATAATTAATTAATCCGGAACTTCAATAATTCATAATAAATAGCTCTTTTATCAGAAAAATTCGAAACACGCAATTTTCATAGGAAATTCCATTATCTACAACTTTACAGAAGGAAGTTTTTCTAAATTCCAAACATAAATTGACCAAAATTCACAAACGGGAAATTTTACAGGCTATAGTCAAATTTCAGTCAAGAAATGGGGTCCACCGACATGTTTAACATGTTTTAAACATTTTTGGTAACAAAAATACTCCTCCTCTACATATACTCATATATCCCACATTCATCGTAAAAATATCATCGTTAATATATTGTTAAAATAATATATTTAAATGAATTATTTTATCAGAAAAAGATAAAATATTAATTTTCAACAATTATCACTATAAAAATTTTCTCCATCTATATCCACATAAAATCAATATTTTCCTCATCATATGAATCAATAATTAATTATTCACAAATAATATTACTGAATCACAATATTGACAACTGTGCAGCGGTTCAGGAAAGATGGGGGCTTCCAATAAGAATTTCTTACTTACTTGGCACAATTAGGTGACCAAACCTCTCCTTAGATGTAATTTTCTAGACATTTCCAATAATGTTATCTAATAATATTATTAGGATAATATGAATTATTGCTTCGATATTAAAAATAATCGCATGTAATGACAATTATTGAAACAAAAACAATATAAAATATCAACGCATCAATTATTGAATCAATAAAATAAAATATTGAATAAAGAATTATCTGTAACCATTATTGAGTAGTGCCTTTTACGTAAGAATCAATAATTGGTGCAATACCGAGTGTCTTCGCCAACAACAACGCGTATTATTGTGTTTTAACCAACGGGTATTCCAACAAACAGAACGGTAATAACTACTGTAGTTATTTTTAAACAACTTATATTTGTCGTTTTCTTCCTCCAATTGCTTTTAGTTATGGGGCCCACACATGGTCTAGCGTCGACGCATTTAATATTCCCCGACAAAGCATTTAATATTTCACGCACCAAAACGAATATTCCCACAACAATGAATATTTTATAACTACTTGCTTATTTTGTAAAATTTGCATGATTTTACCCATAACTAACCACATTAATCAAATCAACCCCTTACTATTTCAAAATAATAAATAAAGGAAATAAATTTCATTTATTAATAATTTGGGGTCTTACACTAGTCATGATCATACCAATAATCTACTCATCTTTACACTCCAGTGAAAGAGAATTTCAATATCAGGGTTATAAAAATATTATATATGATAATAAAATCAATATAATCAATATATAATTTTAATCTCCAGAGTAATATTCATAAATCAACTATAATTTGGTTAGAAAAAGAAACCAATTTTGTAGTGAATAGTACCCGTGAATAGTAACTTGTGAATAGTAACTCGTGAATAGTAACTCATGAATAGTAATTCTGACACAAAAAGGTAGAAATTCTACAATAAAATCCATACCAATATTTCGGTATAATGATATTGAAAGAATAACATTTCTTAAACTTATAAACAATTTATTTTAATTGTTTACACTTTACTAAATAATGCATTTAATCATCATAAAATGCCAAACTTATAAGATTTCATCACCAATAACCAAAACCCTCATCAAAAATCTGCATATACCACATATATGATTCTCAAGCCATAAAATTATATTTTCCAATTTTCTTCCTTCACATAACATATTTAACTCATTTATTCATAACTAGTCTATTTTCATGAAAAATATCAAATAAGTTCCAAAAATATTTTTTTTCTGGGATTTAGCAGAATATAGTCCCATATTGAACATATATTTTTCTTAGAATTTTTAAAATTCATTTACTATTTTCCATATGTATAAAAACAATAGAATATTTAGACATTTATCATAAATTGTACTTTTATCCAAAAATTTAGAAATTCACAGAGTACACTGATATTATATTGATGTACTCCCAATAAAAATCTCATCAATTTTGGAGTTAACCACAAAGAGTTATAAGTTGTTACTTTTAAAATAGTCTTTTCTCATAATATTCATAACTCTTAATCTATACATCCAAAAATCACCATTTTGGACACAATCAATAAAACTCATCAACATATCATTTCAAATTTTTTCGAATTTTACTCAAGGTCGGGAAGAAATACGAATCGAAAAATATAATAACCCCTTAAAATCCCTTTACCTCAAAAAGAAAGAAGACTTACGATTGAATATCGGATATGACGTTGAAGGAAACTTGCACTGATGAATATCAACTCACCAAGTATCTAAATACTCACAAAATACACTCAATAATCTAGAGAGAGAAAGAGAGAAAGCTTATGTTTCTGGTGTGATTTTCAATTCTAACTTAGCCCTCTATTTATAGAAAAATTTTAGCGGACTTGACTTGCAACTTGATGGCTTTACCTGCTACTATTCCCACCCACCACATTTAAAATAAAATTCAGCACACTTCTTCACCAACCACAAGTGGGGCCCACCAATTCTAAAATTTTTTACCAAAATCATTTATAAACCTAATTTCCAAATCAGTCACCTCTTAAAATTCATAACAAATCATACGTTCATTTTTAACGGTTCAAAATTTGTGGACATATACTTAACTTATATATGTATAACATATCCAAAAATTACAACGATCCAACAATTCGGATTAAAAATTATAACTCACATAATATATCCGAAAAACACTGGGTTTAATTTTTAATACCTTCATTCAAAACAAAAATATCGATAAAATATCTCAACATTAATTCCTTCATTTATAACCACATAAATAAATTCATCATTTATATCCACATCAAATAAATATTTCCTTATCATATAAATCAATAATTAATTATTCACAAATAATATTACAGAATCACAATTATGACAAACGGTAGTTCAGGAAGAGGGGCTTTCCAATAAGAATTTCTCCTTACTGGTGCGCAATTAGGTGACCAAACCTCTCCTTGACAGAACTTTCTAGACATTGCCTGTGACAACCCCAAAATAGGTCCATTCCATCCAACCCATTCTGAGTCGTCAAATACATGGTACAAAAAATAACTACAACTTTATTACAATAATTGTCGTGCAAAATACAACAACACATATACTGTGAGTTTGGATACAAATATATATACCAACTGTGACTCTCATCCCAACCTTGGATAGCACGTCATAATGACACCTTACATAATAAATGTATAGTCAAAAAATGTTTTAGAAATTAGAATCTTTGGGAAGTGGTTTCAAAGAAACCTTCGTATACATGGGAGGCCATGCTTACAGGTTATGATAGATATCATATGGCCACGAATTATCCTTGGTTGACCTAATAGACCCCAAAGAAAAACGAGAAGATTACTATCATATTCTTCCCAATGGCGTGAGTCTTCTCTTGACTTATCATTATCTCCACTGTCTCAAATTAAGAATTATACTTCAAACAAACACCAAGATATATATAGCGGTGCTCGTAAATATACTCAAAGAAGTGGATGAGCACAACCCTGTCTTATGATGACACGAGGTTGTATGTCATTAGACATCTTGTATGATAGTGGCAAAACACCCTTCCAACGTTGGGTTTGCCTCTCCTATATGATTCACCAAATATAACTACTAAAAAAGATGTATACAAAGACACAACATACATATTGTTTAGGAGAACTCCACGACTAGAGACCATGATTCTATTCCTTGTTACCCCGGCTCGACCCAAATTTACACTTTTATTACGAAAGGAATTGTGAAACAAAGGGTGAACACAACTAGCTCGATAAAGAATATCATGACTAAAGATAATTAAATTATCAATATCCTTCATCAATAACAAATCGAGATTTAGAACATATGGTAGATGATAAAAATTTTAACCATAGTTGCACGTGTGAATGAAGCAATCCATTAGAAGAGTCAAATAGACAATCTGAGTCTATTATTTTCCCATGTTAAAAGTCCACCAACAATGTTTTATCCCTCGTAACATCAATCAGCAGTTCCTTTCCACAATTATATGAATAACTCATAATCATAATTGTAATTCTAAATTCTCTTCGCATCCAAAGGCGAAGATAATTTTCATCACATGTCCTTACTCGAAACATCAAAGATCATGGTTATACCAAATCACAGTTCCCTGCTCATAATCATACTAATAAATTCATCTTCGCACTATGGGCCAAAGATATTCGTCAACAGATTCATCTTTGCATTACACGCCAAAGATATTCAATAACAAAGTCATCTTTTGCACCACGTGCAAAGATATTCAACAAATGATCATCTTTCCACTACAAAGCAAAGATATTCATATCTCAAATAAATATATAATCATTTCAAAATCTATATAAACCATAATTATAACCATGTTGATCAATTCACCTTTTTGACTTAAGCTAAAAAAATTCAATTGTAAATTCAATGGTCATGATTATCTTTAGTCACAATTCATCTCTTTACCATCTTGGCCAAAGAGAACCCATAGTCGTGATTATACCAATAATCTACCCATCTTTAAACTCAAGTCAAAGACAAATTTCTTCATCAAGATTATAAAAATCTTATATATGATAATAAAAACAATAACATCAAAACATGGATTTAATTTCAATAGTAAGATTCATAAATCAACGATAATTTGGTCGAAAAAAGAAACTAATTTTATTGTGAATAGTACTGAAGTGAATAGTAACTCGTGAATAGTAACTTCGTGAATAGTAATTCGTGAATAAGAGCTTATGAATAATAACTTCGTGAATAAGTAACTCATGAATAGTAACTCGTGAATTGTAACTCATGAATAAGTAACTTCATGAATAAGACTCAGTATTTGTACATAAAATCTTAAGTATCACGTAAATAATGTTATATACGTAAATAAGATCATATACGTGAATAGTCCAGATCGTGAATAGTAATCCCGACTCAAAAAGGTAGAAATTCCGCAATAAAATCCATACCAATATTTCAGTATAATGATATTGAAAGAATAACATCATTAGAAAGAAAATAACATCCCTTACTATCCCTTACAATCTCTTAAAATCCCTTACCTCAAAAGAAGAAAGACTTGACTTGGATATTGGATATGTATATGAAGGAAACTTGCACCGATCAATATCAACTCACCAAGTATCTAAATACTCACAAAATACACTCAATAATCTAGAGAGAGAAAGAGAGAAAGCTTATGTTTCTGGTGTGATTTTCAATTCTAACTTAGCCCTCTATTTATAGGAAAATTTTAGCAGACTTGACCTGCAACCTGATGGCTTTACCTGCTACTATTTTATCCACAAAAAATCAGCCATCTCCCCCAACAACCAAGAGTGGGGTCCACTCAATTCTAGAATTTTCCACCAAAATTATTTATAAACCTAATTTCTGAATTAGTCACCTCTTAAAATTCATAACAAATCATACGTTTATTTTTAACGGTTCAAAATTTGTGGACATATACTCAACTTATATATGTATAACATATCCAAAAATTACAACGATCCAATGGTCGGATTAAAAATTATAACTCACGCAATATATCTCAAAAACACTTGGTTTAATTTTTAATACCTTCATTCAAACAAAAATCTCGATAAAATACCTCAACATTAATTTCTTCATTTATAACCACATAAATAAATCCATCATTTATATCCACATCAAATAAATATTTACTTATCATATAAATCAATAATTAATTATTCACAAATAATATTACGTAATCACAATAATGACAACCGTGTAGTTCTCGAGAAGAGGGGCTTTCGGACAAAGATTTCTCTCATCGACGCAGCGCAATTAGGTGACCAAACCTCTCTCACGAGAACTTTCAGACATTGCCAATAATGCTATCTAATAATATTGTTCAAATAATATGAATTATTGATTTGATAATCAGAATCTTGTCGCAGTTGACAATTATTGAAACAATAATAATATAAAATATCAACGTAGCAATTATTGAACTAATAAAATAAAATATTGAGCGAAGAATTATCGTAATAATTATTGAGTAGAAGGCCTTACGTAAGAATCAATAATTAAAAAATACCGCATGTAATACCGCAGCTAGCATCACATAACTACGCCAGACATCGTGTATTTTTAACCAGGGTATTCCAACAAATAAGTTAATTCAGAATAACTACGCCATTATTTATAAAAAACTCAAATTTGTCGTTTTCTTCATCCAATCGCTTTCAAGTTATGGGGCCCATACAAAAGGCTAGCGCTACCGCATTTAATATTCCCGACGGAAAGAATATTCCATTCACCAAAACGAATATTAAAACAACAATGAATATTTTATAACTACTTGTTTATTTTGAAATTTTTTTCATATATCACCCTTAACTTTAACTTTTATCAATTTAACCATTTACTGAATAGAAAAATTGAATACTTTTATTTCATAAAATTTGGGGTCTTACATTGCCAATAATGCTATCTAATAATATTATCCAAATAATATGAATTATTGATATGATAATGAGAAATATTGTGCAGTGATAATTATTGAAACAACAATAATATAAAATATCAACGCAGCAATTATTGAATCAATAAAATAAAATATTAAACAGTAATTACTGTAATAATTATTGAGTAGTGCCTTCTTATGTAAGGATCAATAATTTAAAATATCGTGTAAAATCGCGTGTCTTCTTATGCAAACACGCCGATTATTAGATTTTAACCAAGGGTATTCCAACAATGTTAATTCAGAATTGATTGCTGTTATTTATAAAAACTTAATTTTGTCGTTTTTCTTCATCCGAAACAATTATTCTCATTATGAAGGGCACAATGGGTCAAGGTTGTAGTCGCATTTAATATTCTCCGGCGTGAAGAATATTCCACGACCAAACAAATATTCTCCGACAACAATGAATATTTTATAACCACTTGTGTATTTTGAAAAAAATTTCATATATCACCCTTAACTTTAACTTTTATCAATTTAACCATTTACTGAATAGTAATTATAAGAAAAATTGAATACTTTTATTTCATAAAATTCGGGGTCTTACAGTACGTATCTAAATTATACTCCCTCCGTCCCAGGATAAAAATCTTTATTACTATTTTGGGTTGTACCATTTTAAATGTCTGCTTTTTTTTAATAACCAAACTTTTACACATTTTTTTCTATTATGCCTGTAGCATTAAATATCTCATACTTTTCTTATTCTAATTCTTTCTCCATATTTAATGACATTATTATGGATAATTTTGTTATTTTATTCCTCTTCTTAATATGCGTAAAAAATCCATCAGGACTTTTATCTTGGGACCGAGGGAGTATATTTTTTGATAAAGGAAATATTTTAAAATTTCATATTGAGATACTATTATGAAATAGAAGGCTAAATTAATTGGGAGATGGGAGATGGGTAAATTTTATTAATTACGTATACTAGAATGACCATTATGCAAATAATTAGTCAAAAAAAGAAAAAAGTACCACTGTTACACACAGACACACGCACAAAATAATACTAGTAGTACCGAATCACAACCGACGATGATGAAGAAGAAGAAGCAGCCTTCTCTCTCTCATCCCACCCACTCTCTCTCCTCCTCATCACCACCTTTCAGCCTGCTACCATACAAACCGACGACTGACTCTACCCTGTCAAAAAGATTCCTTTCCCTTTCCTCCTTCTTTCTCTCTCCCCCTAACCCTAACCCCCGCTCCCCTTAGCCGAACTATTTCTCTACCTTCTTTCTGTTTTGCAACAATTCCTCTTAGCTGATTTCAATTTTGTTTTTTCCCTTTGATTGATTGATGGGCTGTACGAGCTCTAAGCTCGATGACCTCCCGGCGGTGGCGCTCTGCCGCGACCGCTGCGCCTTCCTCGACGAAGCCATCCACCAACGCCATGCTCTAGCCCAAGCTCACCTCGCCTATTTTCACTCTCTCAAAACCATTGGCCTCTCTCTCCATCGCTTCTTCGACCGAGATCTCGAATTCTCTGCCGCCGCTGTTCCCCGTTCTCCGGTCCTTAACCTCCCCACCCACCGTAAAGGCGATCCCCAACCATCCGCTTCACCGCCGGCAGCTATTCCCCATCCCCATCATCATCACCATCACTCTCACTCCAATTCTAATTCCGGTTCGCATCTTCACTTTAACTCTGATTCCGAGGACGATGAAGATGATTCCGCTTCTGATTATCTTCATAACCATTCCGATCATGATTCCCCCAATTCGCATAATCCGTACGGTCATCTCAACTATGTGGATCATGAAATCCTATCTTCGTATAATCAAGGTGGTGGTGGTGGTGGAGGAGGAGGAGGATTTATGAACATGAATTACATGAGGAACAGAGCGACGCCGTCCGTCGTATACGAGCAACGCCCAATGAGTCCAGATATAGTACAAATAGGCGATTCTTCATCTTCTTCTTACTATCCGTATCCGTACAATAATCAAATTCCTACCACTTATCCTCCTTACTACAATAATTATCCAAATTACGATGGTTTTTTTGGTTCATCCCCACCTACTCAACCTCCGGTGGCCCCAGCTTCGGTTGCTTCCTCGTCTAAACAGCCGCCGCCTCCGCCATCGCCACCCAGGGGCTCAGCTTGGGATTTTTTAAATCCGTTCGAGACTTTTGAGAAGTATTACCCTCCGTACACGCCGAGCAGAGACTCCAAGGAGGTAAGAGAGGAGGAAGGAATTCCTGATTTGGAGGATGAGGATTTCCAGCAGGAAGTAGTTAAGGAAGTACATGGAAACCAAAAGTTTGTGGATGACCGAGGTAGTGGGGGCAGAGATGTTTACTCAAAGCCAGCTCTGGTGGATGATGAAGAAAGGAAAGGGAAGGGGAATAATAATGATTCCGAGTTGCATTACAGGCCGAGCTCGTCAATGGAAGACGATGACAATGAAATGGAGTATGAGGTGCATATGGTGGATAAAAAAGTTGTTGATAAGGAGGATAAGTCTGGCCATCGCCCAAATGTGGCTGCTTTTAAGGGTTTTCGTGATGATTCTGAAGTAGTGAAGGAAATTCAAGCTCAATTTGAGCGAGCTTCGGAATTATTGGGGAGTGAGCTTGAAAAGATGCTTGAAATCGGAAAACATCCATATACCAGCAAGCATGCTGCCTATAAAGGTGAGAAGTTCTCTGTAATTTGATATTGTAAGGTTTTTAAGAACTTATCTTACTGATCAAATTGATGGGCTTGTATACCTGTTGTAAATATACAAGTAAAAAGACAATCTTTAACTGTTTTAACTTCATTTGTGCAATTATTTATTTATTTATTTTTTGATATGTGCTCAGCTGTTTCATCCAAGATGTTAAATGTAACTGCTCCTTCACTTTCGGTAGTATCCTCAGATACTTCTACTTCTAAAAGTGCGGATTCTTCTTCTATTGAGAAGGCTGATCCAGCATACTTAGATATTGATGATATTGTCAGGTTGAGCTCTGGAAATCTTTCTTCTACTTTACAGAAGTTGCTCCTTTGGGAGAAGAAATTATATCAGGAAGTTAAGGTATTTAGTGTGTTATCTGTGTTTGATTTTAATTTCATTTTTTTTGTTATTGATAAATTCGTCTTCATTTTGTTGCTTTCACATTATGTTTGTATTTAAATGAACGTATGTGGCTCGTATTGCTTAGAAAGCTATTCAGTAATTTATATTGATGGCATTCGTGGATGAGTGGTTTGGCGTTAATATATGATAAATTCTTGTACAGGCAACACTAATAGTTTTGCTCCACTGAGGTTCACTTGGTTTTACACATATTTATGATGGCTATATACTCGTAAGCGTGATCTTAATACTGGCAGGGTGGCAGTTAGCATTATCATGTAATTACAGTTGTTTAACAATATAACTTATTAGTTAAATATTCGATAAGTTCCAGTGGGCGTGATAGGTTTAGGTTCTCTTATTTAGGAGAAATATCTAGTTTCAATCTGTCCCTTTGCCCTTCACACTGTCTGCTCTTAGCCTTGAATTTTTTTTGTTTTATTGTACTCCTATATTCCTCAATGAAACTCATACGCGTCCTGCCTTTTCCACTTGTTTTGGTTGTGTTCATCCTGCGTCGCTATTTAAAAATTCTTCGATACGTGTGCATTTTTTTGTGTTTCTTGTTGCGGATTAATTCTGAAAAGCATGTTGAGTTGGAAACAGTCAGACCCATGCAAAATGTTTCGATATGTGATCTTCTGCATACTTTCCTTAAATTTGGATTGAAAGATTAATATCCTGTAAATTGGTTTAATATCAAGAAACAGATAGGAAATGAGTGTACTAAATACAGAAATTACAAAAGTAGTATTGCTTTTTTTTTTTGTGGCCTTATGGTGTTTGGAACTACTATCTAATGGTCATAAAAAATAAAGTACGAAATATATGTTTGTTAATATTTTATAAGACGAGATTATGCTTATGCTCATTGTAGGTTGAGGAGAAAATGAGAGTTCTGCATGAGAGGAAGTGCATAAAGCTGAAACGTCTGGATGAAAGGGGTGCTGAGGCTCACAAGGTTGATACAACAAGAATTTTAGTCAGGAGTCTTTCCACAAAAATTAGAATTGCAATTCAAATTGTTGATAAGATTTCTGTGAAGATAAACAAGTTGAGAGATGATGAGTTGTGGCCACAACTAAATGAATTCATCCAAGGGTATGTGGTTCTTTTACCTTCTATATACTCTGTGTCTTTGCTTCCGTACGTTCTTTTATACTATGTTGCTTCCATGGCCAAGGTCAATATATTATCGGTAATGATATATATTGCGAACATTTATGTCAACTTTTTAATTGTCAGTGGATAAGTATTAGTGATAATATTTTTAGAGAGACGTGTAATACGTGGGGCCTTCCTATAATTCCTACCGTGTATTGATAAGTTTCGTAATTGTAATTCGGTGTAAATTTATCGCAATACATAGTAGGACTCGCATATTTCACTCGTATGACTTTTTCTGAATGGTATTGCATGCATTTACATTTTATGGATATTATTGCAAGCTTTTCAATATGCCTTCCATTTTTCTTTCTTTTTCCCCCCTTCAATTTTATTAATTTGTGATGTGAAATCTTGTCTTCTTTCATGTGCATAGTGATAAATTTATTAGCCAACTCCTTTTAATTCTCTCAAACCTAAAATGTTGTTTAAAAAAGAGGATTCTTGTATCTATGAAAAACTAGTCACTGTCGTGGTTGTGCAAGACACGGTTTTTAAGTTAATTACATACCTCAAAGAATTAGGCAATTTTAAATGGAGCGTAAAACTGTTTCAAGACCGACCTATAATAAGTTGTATAAATCAAATTAATGTTGTGTAAATGGCTGTATGATAGCAATTTGGTTGGTAACTATGAGGATTCTAAGAGGTGGACAAGGTGGAACTATTCACCTCAGTTGGTGCTCTATGTGCAGAATAGCTTTGCCTCAGTTATTTACCGTATCGTGAAGTGGAGTTGTTTGTACACCTTTAGGTACAGATGGATCTCTTAGGTTATGTTCGACTGTGTTTAACCGAAAATTGGTTATTAGCTGCTTGGACGATATGAAGGATATCCCTTTATATCTGTGTCATGTTTGATTCAGCAGATATCCTTTTAGTGGATTTTCGTGGGAAAACAATATGGATTTTCGTGGGAATATAATGTGGATTTCCAAGGAGTCTAAATTGTGTATCAATAGTGGTTGGGCTCTTATATGTTTTTCCCCTTCTTCAGGCATTATATAGTACAAGTCTCCAAAAGAAATAAATCAAGGTCTGCAATAATTTGCGCAGCCATAATGAAAGTTTCCATATAAGCAAGGGCAGATCTAGCACTATTTAGGATATGTTCTCTTCAGTTTTACTTTAGGCCTACTGATCTTCCTCGCTGATTCGTTATTTGAATATCTTGATGCCATGCTATTCCTAACATTTATGGTTGACATTCATTCTTTACATTGTCTGATGGTGTCTCACTTGTTATTATTAACTTCAGGTTGACCAGAATGTGGAAATCCATGCTTGAATGCCATCATAGTCAATGTCAAGCCATTAGAGAAGCTAGAAGATTAGATGCTATCATATCAAACAAACAATCCAGTGATGCTGATCTTGAAGCCACAATGCAGCTTGAACATGAGCTTCTTAATTGGGTTTTCAGCTTCTCTTGTTGGGTTGGTGCCCAGAAGGGTTATGTCAAAGCATTGAATAACTGGCTTCTGAAATGTCTTTTGTATGTACCCGAAGAAACACCTGACGGGATAGTTCCTTTTTCTCCTGGTAGGATAGGTGCACCACCTGTGTTTGTAGTCTGTAATCAGTGGTCACAAGCATTGGAGTCAATTTCTGAGAAGGAAGTGGTTGAGACGATGCGAGATTTTGCTGCGAGTGTGCTACAACTCTGGGAACGAGATAAGCAAGAAATGCGCCAGAGAATGATGGTGAACAGCACGATGGAGAGGAAAGTTAAAATCTTGGAGAGGGAAGACCAGAAGATACACAAGGAGATTCAGGCGTTAGATAAAAGGATTGTTCTGGCTTCTGGGGACGGCAGTCATCTCTTGGTGACTGGTCAGATGGTGTATCAGAGTGAAGCTAGCAACAACACTAGTTTTCAGTTGAGTATGCAACGTATTTTTGAGGCAATGGAGAAGTTTACTGCTAGCTCCTTGAGAGCTTATGAGGAGCTGTTGCAGCGCATTGACGAGCTAAGACTTGCTGGAGAGAAGGATAAAGTTTCATAGTGCTGCATACATTAAATTGAAAGTTTGTCCTCTCTGTTGAAAAGGTGATTCAGCTCTCAACCTGCAACTTTCAGTTCTGTTGCAAGATCGGGTGGATGATATTTGAAGTTTTGAAGGTTCACTCTTCCATTGCTGGATATTGACCGCCCTTTGTTACGTACCGGCAATCTAATGGTTACCTTTGGTTTGATTAGTTTCCATTGTCTGTTGGAAAGATTGGTTGACATCTGGTTTGTGATTCTGTGAGCCAACTGGTTTGTGATTCCTGATAAGAAAATTTTATATCCAATGGAAGCTTGATTTAATGTGAAGCCAAGTCTGAGTCAATATGATCTCATTAGCATTTAATCGCCGTTTCACAAGCCGTAGTTTGCTAGCTCAAGTTGGGTGATGTTCTATTTATTTATGCCTGGATACTGGACTCATTCGTGCTTCTTGATAATGATTTTGTCACCGCTAGTTATGACTCTTAAGAAGGTATGGTTTGGGAAAGGCTTGAATGATCGGTCTGAAGTTGACCTTGAAATTTTGGACACTTAATAGAGCAGCTTTAGCAGTGGAGACGACAACAGAGACTGTTCTGTCTCCTGGTTTTACATCGGAAAGGTGAAGCTGCTCTGCACGGAAAGTGGTCTAGGGCCTCTAAGTTGTTCATCTGCAAATGAAGACCTAACAGAGGTTCATCGCAAGTACATTCCCTGAGGACAGGCAAAATGTTGGCCCAATTTTGCATTAGGATTATTAGATGAGTTGAAGCTCAGGCTTAGCCTGCTGTTTAGTGACGAAAGTCGAAGGACTGGCCTACTCAAACTACATAGCTTAAAACAATATCTTTGTATAATAGAAGAGTAACATGTCTCAATTTTTATATTTATTGTACAGAAATGTATTTATTACTATATTATTCTAAACAAACCTTCAATAGCGCGGCAAATGCAATGGACTCTGCTGGCGTTAACTTCTTGTTTAGTACTTGAATACGACTGAGTTGTTAACCTCATCCAACCAACTTGCTGTACTACGACTGCTGTTGTGTTTGTTTTTATTATAGGAGGATCTTTACATTGTACACAAGTAGGATTCACATCATATAATTGGAGCTGAGTGTGAATCCAATGCTGTTTCATCGCTCTGGAATTGGAAAGCCAAGCCATCTGGTGTTGGGGCAATTGACTTTTTGTGTACAAGAAAATTGCCATTACATAACCAAATGCAATGAATCCTCTCCTCCGTCTTTTGTTCCTTCCTTTGTTGACATTTCATAGTTTTCATGTGCAAATAATCTCATTCTGATCCTTTTAATTACACGCAGGGAGTGATAGATTTGTGCATTACCCCTTGTTTCATTGGAGTGTGTTATTAGTTTTTGCGTACTCATGACTCGTCGTCCTGTCTGGTCTGGTCTGGTCTTTTAATTTATTGTAGGTGAAAAGCTACCATTCATTAAAATACTGGATTATGTACTTGGGTCTTGGGACATATATTATCTAGAGATTAAATGCTTCCAATCTCCACTTATGCCACGCCACAGAACATAAAACAAATTAGTAGAATGCGCATTGACAATTGGGGGAATATATTTCCACAATATACTGATATCTATCCATCAACTCATAAATTCAAGAAAGTATTCTAGCTTTGCTTTTAAACGGAACCTAGGTAGGGGCCAACTTCCAACTAATAATGATGATGTTAACAAGAAGAAACCTATTCTTTACCACAACATTTTATTGAACTATGCATTGTTGGTAGTTTATTACCTTAAACCACCTCCTTGATTATCCCACCTACCAAACCACATCCCATAATGCAAAATAAATCCAGAAAGCTTCAATCTTGTCGAGAACGAACTAACAGCCATCAAGAATCAACAAGAACCTATTAGTTACTCAACCCCCATCATCATTCTATGTATGTAAAAGACACAGTGATACAACTTAACAAGAACAAATAAAAAAAGAACCCATTTTCCCCATAAATACCCTTTCATTCTCTCTCTCTCCTGCCATTTTCTCTTGTTAAAAAATAGTTCCTCTTTCCAATCAATTGAGACAAGTCTGAGACAGTGACAGAATCATGGGTTGCTGGCAATCAACCTTTTTAGCTGAGAAACACCCAGAAAAAGATCATCATCAGCGGCAGCAATTCCACCTCCACAATCACAGCCCCATCCCAAACCCACCGGTTAGCCACCCACCATTTTCCGGCGGACCAGACCAGGTAGCACCCGCAGGAATTCCACCCTTCTCTGAGTTCTCCTTTAAGGACCTCAAAGCTGCAACCAATAACTTCAGTTCTGACTTCATAGTCTCTGAAAGTGGCACAAAGGCCCCAATCTTGTCTATAAGGGCAGGCTCCAGAACAGCCGTTGGATTGCTGTCAAGAAATTCACCAAATTGGCCTGGCCTGATCCTAAGCAATTCGGTATTCTTTGTTTTTCTTTACTTGATAATTTTACTTTTTGCACTTATTGAGCTAGGCTGATATTATGTATGGATTAATTAAATACTTTGGGCTTTTTAGGAGGAGGCATGGGGTGCTGGAAAGTTGCGGCATCAAAGGCTTGCTAATTTGATTGGCTATTGCTGTGATGGTGATGAGAGATTACTTGTTGCTGAGTACATGCCTAATGATACTCTTGCTAAGCATTTATTTCATTGTATGTATATGATTAATTAGATTTTGGATTTTATTACTTAAGTAATTTTATTTGGTGTATTTGGCATTGCTGAGTTCATGTAATTTTACGTCAAGTCTTTTGTGGTATGTCTACACCAGATAGATTTCTTTGACTGTTGCAATCATGTTACGCCTTGCATTATATGTCCATAAAATGAGTTAGGTAATGGGTTTTCTCTCCTGCCATATGTTGGTTTGTTTCTGTAAAGAGACAGAATGATGAGTGGTCCAAAGCAAATGTCTGATGCATTTGGCAAAAGGTGTGTTTTGTACATGTAGTTTTATGGGACGACATTTCAGTTAGGTCTGCCTTTATTGTTTTGGATGGTTTGATGTTGCGTAACTGTAATTTATTAGTGTCTGAGGATTAGAACCAATGTTATATTAGACATTGCAGGCTCAATCCAAATTGTTTTTATAGGTACTATCCAAAATTAGAGACATGATTTTTATTTTAGACTATAAAGTGACGTGATGCTCCTAACACGCCATTACTTTTATACTTTGTTGATTGAGCACTATCATACCACCACCACTACTAGTTTTCTAGCCAATGTTAGGGATAAGTTTGAAAAAATAAAACTATCCTTAAAAAGTTGTTGTTTTACAAATGTAACTATAATTTCGGAACGGATGGATTATCAATTGACCTAAATTGAAGTGTTAAGTTTTCATTACTTTTCCTAATCACAGATATTCAGGAAGCTAGTGTAGTGTATCTGTATTTGTATGTTACTTCTTCCTTTTATTTGTTGTCTTTGTCCTTATAATGTCATATTTCTTACAGGAGCTTCTTTTGGCTCTCTTTTACTAACATTGCTTCTGCCCTCAAATTGAAATTTTTGTGTTGGATTTTATCGAGGAATTTCTTTATTTTGACAGGGGAAAATCAGACCATTGAATGGGCCATGCGATTAAGAGTAGCACTTTATATAGCTGAAGCCTTAGACTATTGTGGCACTGAAGGTCGTTCATTGTACCATGACCTGAATGCTTATAGGGTTCTTTTTGATGAGGTATGTCAGACATTCAACAGTTTCAAACACCTAGTTTTATTATCAGTTTTATGAGTATCTGCACAGTTGTTTCTTCCACTTCCTCATCTGTATGAGCTAATGGTTAGTATTTCTGTGGACCCTGTAGGATGGTGATCCCAGACTCTCATGTTTTGGTTTAATGAAAAATAGTAGGGACGGAAAAAGTTATAGCACAAATCTAGCCTACACACCTCCAGAGTATCTAAGAAATGGTGACTATTTCTCTATCCCAAAGATGCATTTGTTCATTATTCTGTTTTAGTTTTAGGGTTCTGGTCCTGCATACTAAAAGGGATATGGTCACCTGCCTTGATCTATATTTCAAGTTCCTCGTTTACATTAATGAGTTTTATCTACATGGTTAAACTCGTGGCCATCTTTCATATAAAACCTTTTCTCCAAATTTAGGTACACACGCTAATACAATATTCATTGACTTGGTAACGTGTAATCTGCACTTTTTTTAAATTTATAAAGTGGATTACAATAATATTTTTATGCCATCTTTCGAATTCTTCTCAATTTCATTGTTTGAAGAGCCTAATCCGGTCTTATTATAGACAGCCTACCAATTCGGTTTATGCAGCTGCCATTAACAAAAGTACAGAAACTTTGGTTCTTCTCTCCACAAAAGAAGAGGAGATGAAGCATTTCCATCTATCATAGTGCAACTTCGATGGTCAGTCAGTGTAACAGTATAAAAGAAAGATAATTTGTCACATTAGATCCACTGACAACAAAGATAGGAAATATAATCTGGTTGATTTTGAGAAAATCCATGGCCTACGTCCATCTATTTGCAACTTTGAAGCATGATATTTGTTTATACCAGGGATATGCATAGGGGTTTGTGTTACTGATTTCCTCAAGTGGTTCAGATGACTATGGGTGGTTAGTTGTTTGTAGAATGATAAAGATATCCACATCAACTTATGAAATTGAAATTATGTTCGTTATCATTAAAGTAAATAATCAATTTGGTTACACTTGGGGGGTCATAGTCAAATCTTAAATTTGTTAGGCGCTGGTTATGGCTGAAGGATGTTGTCAGCATTGAGATGGTTTCCAAATATAGGTTGCATTAAAGTGGTAACTTGAGGAGACTCCAGAACAGTGGAAACAGAAACCTTCAAAATCAGTGAGGCAAAATAACTGATCTCCTGTTTTTATCTTTTTTGAAGTACCAAACTACACCACTATGCATTGTACGTTGTAAGAGAAGGTTAGAGGAGTGCATAACTGTGGATAGCTCTAGATTCTAGACTGCTATCTGAAGTCGGTGCTTGACCTGATAATATTCACGATACTCGTCCAGAAAAGATGTGTCTATTGTATAACTACTTTGTGGGAAGTTTTGGTGTATATTTGAACCACTTTGTGGTAATCTTTTTGTTTTTGTTGTCGAAAAACTTTATTATCTGTTGTCATAAATTTCTTTTTCAAAGAAATTGAGATGTTCTGTAATTTTATTTGTATACATGAAAACATGTCAAATGTTATTCAATGCATAATTAACTGTTACTAGTCGTTGTATATTGAGAGTTTTTTTTTGAAATTAAAGTCAATGGAGGTGCTCTTTATTTCATATATTTTCAGGAAATAATGTTTTAGTAAATAGTTTGGTGTAATTTTTCTCAAATGCCTACCCTATATTAAGCACAATTAAAGAATAGCATTGATGTGTCTATTTGTTCTCTTAGCCTCTTTTTATACATGGCATGTATTTGGGTGGTGCCCATTGGCATCCTTTCTATATAATATAATTACTTTGCCTATCAAAGAAAAAAGAGAAAAAACGAAGAGACTTGATTTATGAGCTACACACTAATTTCCTATACTAGAATAGACTTGTTATTCCTTTTGACCTTACAGTTATGTTGCCAATTATTTTGTGTTGTAGGAAGGGTTACACCTGAAAGTGTAATATTCAGCTTTGGCACCATCCTCTTGGATTTGCTAAGTGGAAAGCATATCCCTCCAAGTCATGTGAGCAGTTAAATATTAATACATTTTATATATATCCAGTTGAATATTTTTTTATTTCTTGGTAATCCCTGACACAGTTGGTTCTAGCGGACACTGTCAAGAGTATTGTACTAATCAGAATGTTTGTTGAATAGCTGAATCAGATAGGATGTTAGATAGTTTCACTCAAGTAGGTTGCAGTAAAAGATATGATGATACAAGAAGGTATAGGTTTGGTTCATTTCGTTGCATAAGAAATGCATCTATTGATTGGTGAACCATATACATTTCAAGAAAGATAGAAAAGCAACTCCTGAAACTATGTACACATTGTTATTTGTGGTATTTTCGCATTTCTGCCCTCCCGATATATGTCCGATCTCCAGTTTTTTCTATATCTACACACCAAGCCATCTCCATATGAAGACTGTCCTATGCCTTGCATCGAGCCTCCTTTACCCCGAGGACTGATCCTTTTATCTTGAAGTTTAACTTTGTTCTTCATTTATACAAAATAAGTTCTAATTTGCTCATCGAGATTGTCATTCAACGTCGGGAATTTTAGGATTATCAATTGAAATCCATAACCATAGACTTATGAGGTTCAGTTAGTGAGAACATTACTTGCAAGGGTTCTTGATAAATTTTCTATAATACCAGCAATAAACTCTGCCAAATCTTTGGGATTCAAACTTCTTGAAAACAAAGTTTAGTTCTAGCAAACTCTATAATCATTGCCTGATGTAATTGTCGGGGTAACTAGTAAACCATGAAGATGACAACCTTTTGATAGAAGTGACAGGGATTTCCATTTGGAACAAAAGAATGCTTTGAAAGTTGATTAACCCTACAAGTACTAAGCCATTTAATTGTGTCTTTGTAATTCTAGCATAGAGGTTTTGTGAGGTCCTCTCAGTAACTGGGAGGGTAAAGAATAAAGATTGACATCAAAGCTCTCATTTTTTCATCCTTATTCCTTTCACATATCATGTTCAGTGATTGTTTGACATCTTCAAGGATATTAAACGTATATCTGTTGTCTCAATTTATATATCTAGGCAAGAGTCCTTGCAGCCATAATGAGCATCCAATTCTCCACCACATAATTCAGTGATGGACTTAAGTCGTGGGAGAACTTATTTAAAGATTGTAATGGTCTATGATTCCTTACCCAAGAACTATTCTCGGAAATAATATCTGATACTAATGCAATTAATCTGCTTGTATGCAGGCTCTTGACATGATACGTGGCAAGAATATAATTATCTTAATGGATTCACATTTGGAAGGGAAGTTTTCGACCGAAGAAGCAACAATAGTAGTTGATCTTGCCTCCCAATGTTTGCAATACGAACCTAAGGAGCGGCCTAGTACAAAGGACCTAATCGCAACACTTGTACCACTACAAACCAGATTGGAGGTAAGGAATTTCACTCTATTTTGAACTTGAATCTTGACATGTTTTCTGACACATTACTTTCCAATATTACTATTCACAGTTATGTTGTTGACTTAAGATCTAGATAACTATGTTTTACTTAAAATAACTACACCCCTTTTGGCGCCTTGCCTTCATAATTCTTTTTACTTATAAAAATAATAAAGAAATAAAGTCTAGAGTGGGAGTGTCACCTCCCAAAATCTGCTGCAATTGTAAGAAGGATTAAGCGGCAATGATTTCTAGGAACATGATTGGCATGATTCTGGGTTTCAGGTTCCATCTTATGTCATGCTTGGAATTTCAAAGCACGAGGATGCCCCACCAACCCCTCAACGTCCCCTTTCACCACTTGGCGAGGCATGCTCACGGACTGATCTCACAGCAATTCATCAGGTTCTAGTTACGACGCACTATCGGGATGATGAAGGAACCAATGAGGTAATTGATTGGTAGATGATATAGTATTATCTGTGTCCCTGCACATGCGGTCTGTGCTAAGTTGTAAATATTGCTTTGTTCAGCTCTCTTTCCAAGAGTGGACCCAACAGATGAGAGATATGTTGGAGGCTAGGAAACGTGGTGATTTTTCATTTCGTGATAAAGATTTCAAAACTGCAATCGATTGTTATTCTCAGGTATATTTTATATTCTTTTGTTTTTGAAAGTATTTTGCTCTTTGGCTGAGAACATGCCATTAAGTGCGTGACTAGGAGTCAACATCTTTCTGATGTTGAATGTTAGCTGGTGGTTTACTCTCTAAATGGGAAATAACAAAAAGGCAGAAGTATTATTGTTTTTATCTTTTCTCCAGTTGTTTCTCTTGTTTATAGAAGTTTCTACTCCAACCTTGAGCTTGATTCTTCATGTATTTTCCTAAATCCTTCTTGCTAGTCTCGTTGGTGATGGCCCATGACTTAGTAGTAGAAGTGTTGATATAATACTCTACATGTATAAGTTATATCCCTCTGAAGCATCAACATGTATCCATAATTTCTCGGGCACTTCTATATATCCACCTCAATGAAACAAATACTGGTAAAGGCAAGGATTTAATATTCCTGTGTTTTTCGTTTTGCTTTATGTCATCTGCAGTTCATAGATGTAGGAACTATGGTGTCCCCAACTGTTTATGCACGTCGAAGTCTATGCCATCTCCTTTGTGATCAACCTGATGCTGCTCTTCGAGATGCAATGCAAGCACAATGCGTCTATCCAGATTGGCCAACGGCTTTCTATATGCAATCAGTTGCCCTGGTTAAGCTGGACATGCACCAGGATGCTGCTGACATGTTAAATGAGGCCGCTGGACTTGAAGAGAAGAGGCAAAAAGGTGGGAGAGGATCATAATATCAATCCCCTAATCGCAAGTCAAATTATTCATCATCCTTCTTTAACTAGAGCTTCCTTCCTTGGTGAACTGAGAATGGGATTTTTAAATTTTTTCCTCAAGTTATATTTGTATTATAGCACAAAGCTAGCATTTGCATCAATGAAATGCATATTGGAAAATGAATGTTGAGAGGGCCGATGAGGCCTAGTCACCCCAGATGGATGCAAGTCCATTACTTTTACGGCAATGATTAAATTCTCAAGACCCTGGCCTTGTCAATGAACCTCGTGAAAGTAGAGCCTTGATAGTTTCAAAAGTATATACCGAAAGCAGAATGTCAGATTGGTTTCCAGTTGCCACAAGCCAATAAGCCAGCTGTGGAATGTGAGCAGCATATGAAAATAAAGGTCAAGGTGCCAAGCAGTTGAGAATGGGGAGGGTGCTATCAATCTGCCTAAAATTGATTGAAATGTGTGTTATCATGTAAACTTTGTATCAAATTTCTGTAACATTATGAATTCCACAACTACGATTGCAACTGGGTAATAATTTTTATCAGTCATTTGTTTTTTGTGTTTGTATATGTTTTCCATGTTGATGCTGTTCTTCAACGCTCATTTGGTCGCTTTGTCACAGGATGGTAGTACCCCCACTTGTAAAAGAGAGATGCCGCTTTCCCTTGGCCAAACTTCCCATGAAACTACAGGTGATTATTACTTCAATAAAATACCATTGCAAATTCTTTGACATTTAATTTGTATAATATAGGGGTTGGGCTAGTGGGCAGTCTTGGGGATATTGGTTAGGGACAAGGCAATCCTGGAAGCTATTGTGTACAAAGTTCTTGGTATCCATAGATGATGGAACTGGCTAGCTAATTATTACATACTGTGCTGCAAGACTTTATTTGCAGCCATGATAAATTAATGTATTACTGATTATTAATTAAGAGGGTAATGCAGAAGTTGTTGCATAAAGTACCTTGTAGACCGACTTCTGTTTAGGCTCAGGAGTTGTTTTTTGGGTGGGATGGTCAAATTGAGTTTATTTATGTTATGGGTACACACTAATTACATTCCAACAACAAATGGGGGCATGCAGTTTTGCTTGCCAATCAGTTAATATTATCTCCTGCACGTAAGGATTTGATTAGAGATTGAGTACATTTGCATATGGGATCAACCAATTGTCAAGCCAAGGGCTACATAAGGGTGCATAAAACGGGTCTTGGCTGCCAAATTTGGGCAACTGGAGCTCCAACTTCTCCATGCCAGTTGGTAATTGTAGATTTAAGCATTTAGTAATGTCTCCTGCTTCATCATTTAGAAAGTTTTCCTCTGTGACCATTGCTTCTTCTTCTTCCTTCTTCAAGACCGGGACGGCTAGCAGCTGCCTCCAACAAGTCTTTATTTTGACTGCAAAATGAGACGGTCTCCGATGAAATTGGTGGTGTTAGTGGAGATGTAGGAGGAGTGGTATTAGTATTAGTATTTGTGGTTTTCACTTCTTCTTCTTCTTCCATAGCTGCTCTTTGTTCCAGCACCTTCAAGGATGTTGCCTTCCTATATATCTTACACAACACTATGTCCTGCAATACATTTCATATAGACAGACAGACTGGTACAAATTAGTAAATTTCCTAGGACGACCTTTAAATGTCGAGGGATTGTACATTTAATTGAAAATCTTGCATTAAGTAGGTAGGCAGGCGTAGGGTAGTAGGGTAGAGGTAGCACCTTGTGAGAAGGGAAGGAATCGGGTAAGCGATACTCATTCATGACCCAATCAGTTTTGGTTCCTCTGGGGGCTCTGCCTTTGTAGAAAACCAGAGTCTTCTTGAGGCCGATGACCCTCTTGGGGTCGGATAAAGTAACAATCTTACGGTCCGAACCGGTAGCCTTCCAGAACCCATGTTCAGTAGTCCGGTTAGGCCTCCCTCCGTTACCATGCTTTGTGTCTCTAGGAACAAAAAAGTACCACTCTCTCTCCCCAATCTTTGCCAACCCTGTTATAATTTACAACGTACATAACATTTGTTCATTATAAGAGAAGAGAAATGATTATTATAACGACTAGTAGTGTATTGTATTTAGTATTTAGTAGGTACCTGGCAAGTACCAAGGATCATGACGGTAGATATTGAGAAAGCCTATGATATCGTAGTGCAACTTTTGGCCCCCCAGAATTGTGTTTTTCAGGTAGAAGTCGAGAAGCTCTTCCTCAGTAGGATGAAACCGGAAGCCCGGCAATCCCATCTTGGATGTTTTTGATTCATCCATGCCCTGGCCTTATATTATGATTGATTGAGGAAGTGCTAGTATCTACTGCTTTTTATTTGCAAACTAGCTAGCCTAGCTAGTGGCTGCTCTGCTTCGATGTTTTTATAGCAAGTAAGTATTTATGGAGGGAGGCGCCAAGTATATTCGTTTTTATAAGGCAAATAACATAAGTGGAGTAGTCAAGTTGGTGGGTCCGAAGACCTGGAATAACTCAAGTCTTCTTCCCTTCCCACAACGTAAAAAAAAGAAGAGAAAACTAGAAGTAATTTATTTATGTACATGGTAAAGTCTTGTGTAGGAGGATGATTGATTAAGAGCTCTGATGTACAAACGGAAAGGAGGAGGAGGAGGAGGGATCCACGCGGTTTTAGGCAAACATTAAAGTCTTGTGTTGGTGTAGCTTTCTTTTCTGTTTTTTGGACTTGTACTCGGAAATTCCTTCCTAATATTTCTCCATTCAATAGTCATGATCAAATATCAATGGTGGTACTGGTGCGGTGTGTTCTTCTTCTACATTGAACCAGTCAGTCAAACTCATTAATAACTTACTTCTTCTAAATCCCACAAAGTATTTATCTGTAATTAGAAAAAAAAACATAGCCGCGTTGTTTCCTAAAATTAATTCCACACTAGGAGACGAGAGGCTTCAATTCAATTCAATTCGTAGATAGATAGATTTTTTTATGGAGAAATTGACTTCAAGTCTCCTCACTCTCTCTCAAGGTCCATAGATGCTCTAATTAATTCCATCATATAGTGCTTGCTGTAGTCAAAGTATTATTAGCTTGATGGGAAGGAAAAATACATACCCTATTCAGTTATATAACCGAAAAATCAAAATTTAAGTAATTTAAATATCCAAATAATTGAATTATGACCGAATATTCGGGTAATAATCAAAATTAAGTTTCAATACTGTACTAACATCCCAATACAGAGATTGCACAAAATCAATCACCATCTCATCTCTCTAACACCCCCTATCTACCATTAACTGATAACATAAATAACCTCCATACAACTCTTAAGTGGTGAACAAAATAGGCTGCCTCGGCCTAGAGCCCAGCCCAAAGTTAGGGCCCAAACTTGATATCCTACTATTTCTACTTGAGAATATGGATATATATATATTTTCTAGTAGCGCTCCAGCCTCCAGCACCAGAAACATGAGACTAGTCTCCTCCACTGCTTTTCATTGTTAGATGATGACCCATTTGAATTTTTAAATCGTATCTTAATTACAGTAATGTTATTTATTTTTAATAAGATTATATTGTACTAACTAGCCTAGTAAAGATAAAACTTGTATTGTTAGTTTCTTTTTCAATGTACTAAAAGTATTTGAAACGCGTAACGTCATAATGACTTATGTGAAAAATTATACGATTTTAATTGATGGATTTTTTAGTAAAAAAATTTGTTACCCATCCAAAATTTTAACACCATGTTTCATCGAGTAGGAAAACAATATAATCAAAAAGGTGTTTCCATTATAGTATATATTATTATGGTGTAACTTTGGTTCGTTCTATGATAACTACAACTTCTTTAATTATGTCTAAATCTATAATTATTAATTAACTTATAATACAAAGAAAAAAGTCGCTCTTTTTTTTCTTCTTGCAATTCAATCTTCACATGGATTACAACCATCCTGCGCAATATCAGTGATCTTCACTCCTGTATCATAAATCACCCCCACCTTCCAGTCAGCAGGCAATACCGGTTTCTGCGCCCAAACCCACTTCCCATCATATCCGGCCGTCACCACTAATCGGAATTGCAATGGCCCCGTCGGAACTCTGTCTGTGTCCCAAACAGCCCCATAACTTCTGCTCATGAACATCCAATTGGACGAACCAACCCGGGCAACATCAAGGGCGACAATTTCTGTTTGACCACCTTGGTACAAGAATTTAATAGCTAAATAATTGGGCTTCTTGCTCGATTCTTCAACCCGGACTGCCAAGTTCTTGTTTTTGTAATCACAAGGCACCCTGTTCCATGCATTAAATTAATTATAATTAATAGTAGTAACTAATTAGAGAGTCGGACCACATCTAAAATTAGAAGATTAATTTATAAAATTCAAATGGGGATCGATCCGACATATATATATGTACAGCCCTTCCCTTCCCTTCCTTCCTTCCTTCCTTCCTTCCTTCATTCATTCATAGGCTGCATTGCTATATCCTATATATATATATATATATATTCTTATTTTGCATGCATGCATGCATACACATACATGCATTAAACAGCATATGCATAGGAAAAGTGGACCGTTAAAATAACATTACATACATTTATTAAGCCATGGTCCTTGTCTAAAGGAGCCATGGTGGAGCCAACAATGTTTAAGGACGGACCCATTGGTGGGTGTAACAAAACCATTATCCATAATAAACTCTACTTTATCCTTAAAAGTTTATATTTTTTGGACCTTTATTAATGAAGTATCAATGCCTCCATGAGTTTTTTTTATATAAAAAAAGTAAGTTTTTATCTATCCGTACACGTATTAAAAGTTTATCCATGACATGGAAACACTTGAATACGTTGTGCTCAAAACTTTTAATAGCTGGCATTCATGAAGAGTCAAATATTGAATTGATACTCTCACAAAAGAGTGTACCACTCACCCACCCACTATTAAATATTAAATTAATTTTTATATAGTGATCGATCGATATGAGATGTGTCTGAGTCTCACCTCCTATAATCAACGTCGACAAGGCCAAGTTTCAAAATGTCTTTGCCCATGCCCTGGTTAGCCATGGACATGAAAGCTTTGGTGCTGAGCACAAAATCTGTCTGGTTATTTTTATTCAGATCAGTTACTATCACTCTAGTCCCTTCTTTGCTACAGAGCTCGGAGTTGTTGCATTTTATCTGCAAAAACATATATACACCCATGCCATAATCAAATACAAAATTAACTACAAGAACTTACAAAATTAATTAGAAAAAAATAATCAAGTGGAACTAATTAACTAAAAAAACAGGCGGTGTTAAGCTGAATATATATGTAGAAACCAACCTGGAAACAAGCACCGCAACCAGCTCCATCTTTGTAAAGACTTGGGACAGCAGCAGCAAGGTTTCCACCATTGAAGCCTAGAGCCAGAGAAGTATACCCACATGCCCCAGCTGCATGAAATAGTAATTCACAACACAAAAATATAATTACCCACTAAATAACTGAAGAAAATAAATATAATCCGGCCGGGTGGGTGGATGGCAGTTTTGTTATTTATGAATCAGAGGGGGGGGGGGGGGGGTGGTAACCCATAATTAATATGAATATCTTACATGAGAGCGCAGAAGCGCTGGAGAAGAAAGCAACCTTTGTTTGATGTACACATCGATCACAAGAATTGGAAGCAGCAGTTGCAGAGGAGGAGATCATAAGCATGAAGAGAGACAAAATAAAGAAGGTCATTTTGTATATGTAATTCGATTAGGATCGAGAGAGATAAGTGTTTGATGATAAATCTATATATATATAATGACAGAGGAGAGGAGAGGGAGGGAGGGTAGAGGCAATGCGAGAAAGGAGGGTGAAGTAGTAGAGGTTATATATAGGTAGGTAGCAATTAAGGAAAGAGATATGCATTTACGTGTAAACGCAGCGAAGCATATCATCATAATTCATAGAGGAGGAGGAGATTTGTAGTTGTCCTGTTCTGTCCCTCACTCACTCACTCACTCACTCACCGACTCCTTCTCTTTTGCCTTGACGCTAACAGCTGTCCCAATACTCTTGTGTTGTTAATAAATATTTTTACCACGCGGTTACTAAACTAAATACTACAATCAACGCTCCCATCTTCTTATACATGGAATAAAAGTTATGCATGCTTTATTAATTACCGAATTAAAAGTTGTTAAATTGCATTTGTATGTTTGCGTAACTTCTGAAAATAATAACAAATTTATTCATTACTTACTAGTTTGTTGTTGTATTTGAATATTTTAATTTTAAAATTAAAAATATCACCTCGAAATATCTCAAGAAACAGAGACCAAAATACTAGTACTAGTTTTTTAGTAGTATTAAACAGAGACAATACTTGGTCGTTGGCACTAGCTTGATAGATAGTGAGGGACGGAGCCAGGATTTATTCTTTGGGGGGTCAAAATTTTTTTTAACATCATAAAATATATTCATCACTAAAAAGTAAAATTTCACTATTACAAAACATATTTTTACTAAAATAAAAATAATATAGTAATAGATTTTGCTTTGACAAAGATAATAAAACATAGCAAAAAAAAAAGTCTTTTAAAACATATCAAAACTTCGTCAAAATTTGGGGGCCGTAGTCCTACAAATTTTTTAAAACAAACCAAATGTACAAGTGAGTTTTATAAAAATTTCAAACTTTGGAGTGAACCTTACAAAAATTTCAAACCTTAGCGGGGTGGCACCCTCCAACAACCATGTAGCTCGTAGATAGTGCGAGTGTGATGATGGTCAGAAAGCAAGCACAGATATTGTGGAGGACTTGCTCTCCTCAATCTTATTTAGTTATAATTTGTTTGCTTTTTGGTTTGTGGAAGCCTACGCGTGCGTCTCTCGCCAAGAATTGAAGAAGCTACTCAAGATCATGGGGAAAGAAAGAGATGTGAAATATCACAAGCTTGGTCGGTCGTCGTATACATTTTTTTTTTTTTATCAAAATGAGACTCGTTTATGTACTACCCTACCCTACCCTATAACAATACTACTCTTCATAATCCCAATATTTATGCTGTTGCCCATACTCTATTTTTTTCACCTATATTTCAAACACTTGTTAATACCATCGTAATGTTCCACACGATAAAATAAAAACGAGATTTAATGTGGAAAAACCCAAAGTCAAAAACCACCTTCACAATAAACTCTCTCCCTCACGCAAACACAAAACTCACTCACACTCTCTCAACTCTTAGGATACTACACTTCAACAACTCAGCATAATACTCTATTTATAGAGTATCCATAATTCTCCTCCTCATATTAACTTTATATCTGAATAGAATTGGATGAGTATCCTACCGCATGAAATAATACTATTAATACATTACATATAACATGATGGTAGTATGATGGTTGCTTCCTAACAAGTGGATAGATAAATACAAAAAGTATGGAGAGAGAGGGGTACAAAGAGCAGAAAGCAAGAATAAATCCAAAAACATAACAGCTAAGGTTTGAATAAAGGGATGGTTTACTTGCATACATAGAGGGACCAGACCACAAATTGATTACAAGAAGCTAAGCTGGCTAGATGGAAGAAACGTCTAATTTTCTTTCTTTTTTCTCCAACAAATTCATTCACATTTTGAAACTATCTAGATCAATGGGCTCTAGCTATTACAATTAATTATGCGTAGTATCTATCACCTTGAATGTCAACGCCATTACAGAAAGAATGCAATACCACCTTCAATTTCTGTTTAACACACTGGAACTCTTAAATTTGTTTGTTTGGCTCTCATGCTTGCTGGCGCCTGTCCGATACATCCCATATATGCATACCAAAACAAGGAATATAACTTTTTCCTTTCCAACCAAAGATGCATAATTTTGAGTATTTCGCAATGATGTCATGCACATTCACACTTCCAGATTCAAAAAACATTAATCAAGTACATCTTTTTTTATCCAGTTTCAGAGATCTACAGTCTGGTGATGTGATTCAAGCTATCGACAAAAGTAGAGGTTTTCTAATGAAAGGCAACAGCGGACCCTAAATTGTACTGAAGCAATTGTTTCAAACTGGCAACAAGAGGATTCGAGTAATTCTTCTTTAGCTACTTGTCTACTTGACTATGGCTGTTGATGAGAGGTGTCGAGGAGTAAATGTGAGATTAAGACATTGAAAACACACTTTATAAGAAGGATCCAATGTTTGGATATCATAATTACTAAAACTAAAAAGAAACTTATGTCGAAAATACGCAACTTGTGCTTATTCTCTACTAAAATGTCTTCCCGGCATACTTTGTCTGTCCAAATGGAACAAGAGATAAACTTTCAAGTTTTTATAAATTGAGAGAACTATGTAACTGTTTATATTTTTTTATAACTGAACCACAGAGTCTCCCCTGTCTCAACCATGACGGAACTGATTTAAGTTTGTGTCTCCTTGTAGAAATCTTAACTTAATGTATGAAGATAAAGCTCAAAAATTAAATGAACAACATATTGTTCATGAGTATTTGCTAAACTTGCTATATATCAGAATATTTTCCAAAATGCCCGATTTCTATGGGGTCAACTTTTGATGACATGTATGGGATGATACTCAAAGGCATCATTAAGAATACATTTGTTGGAAAATATTAAGCATGCTACCAAATGCACTTTACAACTTGATTTTCCTACATGAAGTGAAAAAATGTTGTATGCTTTCTGCTTTGTTAGGATATGATAATAAATAAAAGTATGCTTACCTGGCTTAATATATACACATGGAGTCGTTGACAAATGTTGATTCTTCCAGATGAGTGAATTGTTTGGTGATGTTGACCACACTAGGTATGTAATTCATGATGGTGTGGCATAAAATATTCTCAGCATGTCTTTTTCGATAGAATGGAGATACGGTCGGCATGGGCTTTTTATAGAGCACTTGTTAAATTCTCAGGCCTGAGCAAAATTCGGGTTGCCACCCCCTCCACCACACAATTAAGCTATAGTCCCTTTAAGCTCCCCAGCTTAAATTCCCATATCAACAAACCCTTTCGCGAATGCAGCAATTAAACTCCCCTTCCCTTCACCTGGACATGAACCCAAAATCACAGCAGTTGGATCTTGCAAGTATCCACAAGATATTCATCAGAATCCTTGATGAATCAGTATCAATTTCATCCATGCACCAACTACCACCCTGGAGAAGAAAATTTTGAGAAGTAAAGGGAAGTATTTCACCAGTTCTTCTGCAGCGCTAGTTCATTATTCTTTACAAATTTTCTTTTTTATACTTTTCCAAGAGAAAGAATGAAAGAAAAATAAAAAAAGTAAGGAAAGCTCGGATGTGAATTAAATGGTGCTGCATTTCTAGTGTAATAGAATTCTGGCTTACTGTGATGCAGCTGAGGATATTACTTACGCAAGTGTGTGAAGTTAAATAACCTCTTAAAACATACTTTTTCTTTCAATTTGAAATAATTTCAAATATAAGTAAAACTTATTTATTATTTGGCACGCAAAAACTTAAGCATCTTACCTGTTTTTTTTTGTTGGGGAAGTTCCTTAACCAGTAGCCTTGCTTGCAATAAGAGATGCTTTGTAAACTGTCGATTTTGCATATAAATTCTAAGCTTCATTCTTTGCCAATCATAATTCTTTCAAAAAGGCATAAACCCTGGTAGTTACTTCTTCTGCTTTTACCAACAGAAAGAGATGATTGTGCCAAGCTATGTTACAAGGAAACTAGAAAAGCCAATGACATACACCAGCTTTAGGGCCTCACCACTAGTTGGCATGCATACTTAGGTTTGAGCATGTTTCTTCTGTTACAAGATAAATTAACTTATCAACTTATCTTACGAGTACAAATTAACGGTACGTTATCATACTCTTCCATAAAGAAACAGAGTCGATTCATTTGATTTCAGGTTAGCTAAAGTTTGAACTCAAGGAGCTAAATAAATAAATAAGGGCTAGTGGAAAAGATGGTTTCTGAATGAAGTTCTTCCTATAAGAGACTAACCAGATTATGACAGAATTGAAATAAGGAAAACAAGACAAAAAAATAGGATCCAATTAAGTTAAACCATTTAGAAAAATATTACAAAGGAAATGAAAATTGCAACTGCCACAACCATACATACTTGAATAGAGAGATCCAAAATAAGTGTAATTGCTGATACATACAGATCATAACTCGTGGATGAAATATTGCTATGAAACTCTGCAGGACGTATTAAGGAATCAAAACAAGTTGTGTACTACCTCCGTTCTAAAGTTAGAAATACAAATTGACTTTTGAGGTCAAACGACGTCATCAAACTTCAAAATTAGTACGAATCATAAAAGTTTTAAATGATTTTTTTTTTGTAATTAATAGTTTTTGTTATATACAATACAATTATAATAATTAAATCAACTACATCAATTTCAAGTTCAGTATGCTGTTGTTTGAGCTCAAAATTCAAATTGTATCTTGAAACGAAGGGAGTACAAGTTTAGAAAATTCTAAGAGATACTCCCGTTCCAAAACTAAGATACATTTCTAGTTATATACTATAAAGTCGCATAAAATTCCTAACATGTCATTAGTTATTTGCTAGGTAGATTCATACCACTACTAATACATTCTAACAAATGTTAGGGGGATGTTTGAGAAATATTATATTTCCCTTAAAAGTCGTCATTTTAGCGGTAAAAGATTGATGAAACACCCAAAGACGACGAGCACACACTCTATCAAGTCCTTAGATTTAAAATTCATGTTTGAGAAAAGTGGGAAGCAAACTTACCCATTAACTAAATCCATGTCATGTAACCAAACATACGATTTTTGTGTTATTGAATTTATGCAATTGTATTTTGGTGCATGCATGATTAAAGAATGAATAATAGAAAAAGAAAAATGTTTGTGTACTAGCTTGTATGGTTATGGTTATGAATAGTAGTAGTACTACATGTGCCAATTAAACTCTTCTTTCTTTAATTGTGGCTACATTAATTAAAAAAATTAATTTACAAGTCTCACTCCCACATTCTCTAGCTAATATAGTTGAGGACAACATTAATTAGCTATATATGGTATATTACTCACTATCCATTCTTCATATTATATATAAATACACACACACACACACACTCACACTCTCGATCAAAAAGACTTGTTGACGGTTACGTTAACTTAAAAGCTTGATTCGTGTCCAAATTTTATTAAGCCCGCTTAACTAATCAATGATATATATATATTCCAATAGTATCAAGAAAATTGGTCGGTCCTTGAATACTATCAATGGAACACAGGTGCGGATCTAATGGATTTTTGAGAAAAAATTATATAGTATACTTGTTTGTTCTAAAATATAAGTTAAGATATTTTCAAACTCAAAATTAATAAATATTTATTTAATTATAAGTTTTTTTTCTTCCGTAAATGTTAGTTAATTTCATTAATTTTGAGTTTAAAAATGTAATAAAGTACCTAATTGTTTGAATTTTTTATTCCCAAACTAAAAAATTGCTCATTTTGAAAAGTAAACTTGTGAAAATATTAAAATAATGTTTTAATATTGCCAATATTAAGTTGTTAATATTATCGAGAGACGAGACGAGACGTGTATTGGTATTTGTATGTTATTTTTTTTAATATATGTTGTCATTGTTGGGTAGGATTCGTGGATCAGCCCCCCCTCCCCCATGAACAGTAGTAGTAGTTCCGTTCCGCATGGAATTAGTTCAGGCCTTAATTTATATTCATTTATTTATGTGGTTCCAAATGAATGTTGATATGATTGAACTCCAGGCATGTCTCAGACCACTCAACACGAAGGAAGGGAAATGTATCATCTTATTTAATTTGCTCTGCTTGATATCGTGAAGAATAATGCTAGAGACACAAATTATTTTACAAATATTTTATAAATTATTGATGCAAGATACCCACCTCTCAAATATATATTAAAACGAAAACTACATCAAATAATTTGTTGATCAATATGTTGAGATGTAGTAAGCCACATTAGCCGTTTGTAAAATATTTGTAGAATAGTTTGTGTCTGTAGTATCAATCTATTTTAAATTGCCAAACACACCTTATCTAACCGCATAATAATTTCCAACACAAGAAAAGCTACAATATCAAACCCTTAGTTTGTCACCCTGTACGTCTCTCAAGCCTTGTCACTATAAATATTAGAAATTCATTAATTCCCTTTTGCCTTATTGTACTCGATCATAAAATTAATTCGTTGATAAGGAAGATCAAATATATATATATATATATATATATATATATATATATATATATAGAGAGAGAGAGAGAGAGAGAGATCGTGAGAGCAGCATGATGATGAGCCCCAAGAAGCTGATGAAAATGGCAAAGATTAAGTGGCAAATTAGAGATCAGGGTGGTGATCATGCAAGGAGGAAAACAATTTGTTTGAGTACCGATCATCTGGATTTAGAAGCAAATATATATGGTACTTGTGTAAATTCATCATCATCATCATCCGGGCGGGTGTGTCATAAAGCTGGTCATTTTGTAATCTACACCAGAGATCAAAAGCGCTTTGTGATTCCATTAGTCTATCTCGATAATAACATCTTCAGGGAGATGCTGAAGATGTCCGAAGATGAGTTTGGACTACCAAGAGACGGACCCATAAAATTGCCATGTGATGAAGTATTCATGAAGTACATAGTCAAGATGATACAACGAGGCGTAACTGAAGATATTGAGAGAGCTTTGCTTATGTCCATGGCGGCTACAACTCGCTGCTCTCTATCGTCTTTTCATCAAGGACAAACTCAAACTACTGCCAACCAACTACTTGTTTGTGGATACGCACGGATCATCAACTAGCTACCTACCTACTTGTATATATATATATATATATATATATATATATATATATATGTTAGAATGATATACATTGTTGGTCCCTCCATCTAACAGCTTAAGCTTTTAGATGAGTTGGTTACTTAACATGGTATCAGAGCTCTGGGTGTGCATGGTATTTGAGAGGGAGTGTTATAATGATATACATTGTTGGTCCCTCCATCTAACACCACCTTGGGTTCTAATCTTTCCAGCTGTACAATTATCTTTATATTAATTTAATAGTGCAAATTCACTTTAATTTCTCCCATTGCATTTGAGGGGGAGTGTTAGCATGATAAACATTGTTGGGCCCTCCATCTAACAGATTCATCTAACAGCTTAAGCTCTTAGATTAGTTGGTTACTTAACGATATATATATATATATATACTGGCCGTGCATGGGAATATATATTATTTCTAATGTACGTATACGGCGTAGTTAAATATATATATATATATATATATATATATATATATAGGAAGGAGGTTTAATTTTTCTGGTGCATGGTAAATTATTTAGTTGAAACAAGCTATAAATTTTAACCACTTTTTGTCTCATGCCACATTTAAAGAAGCAAGACTTAAAATCATGCAAATACAAAATTAACATATATTTATTTCAAGTTACCTGCTGGTTGAGATTTACTCAGCAAACTTCCACTACTATATATATTAACTTGGTTCTTCCTTTTTTTACTTGAAAATCTCGGATCTTTAACTTAAAGATAGTTAAACCATTTACTAATTGATATGATCACAAGACCATTTTGTTTATATATATAGATAGATATGGTGGAATTGATGAAGAATCATATATATATATATATATATATATATATATATGATGGAAACTAAAAGAAGCAAGCTAATATAAGATATGTACTTTACCACTGACATTTGAATTCCTTTAGCTTTTAATATATTCAGCTTGTTTTTCAAAATGTGATATATGGGTTCCATTTTCAATTTTTTACGGCCAACACTTTGTTCAGATTAATATATATATATATATATATATATATATATATATATATATATATATATATATAATTTTTAGAACAAGCTAGTTTAGTTGGGACGAAAAAAAATAATCAAAAGATCCCAAGGAAATTAAAACTTGCATTGGCGGGCTTGTATTTCAATTGTAGCCATATAAGTAATGGTTTTAGCAATTCCATAAATTAACATCAAAGTTAGTAAGATGATGACTTGTGGAATATGAATGCCCTTCCAGCTCATGAGACATGTCTGTTATGGACCATTAAGCAGAGAAATCGTACTTGGTATATATAACCAAACACGGATTAACATAGCCACAATTTTCCCTATATATATATATATATAAAACTAACCACATGATTTTGCTTGCGTTTGATTATAGCACAACGAAAGCAGCATATTTCTAGCTTAACACTCATTCTACCTAACTTGCTCCTTACGGTAAGGCGTTAGACCACTTATTAGAACATAAATTAAACAATATCCAAATTTCCAGTACAACCAAGGCTGCATTTTGTATGGTTGTTTCATAAATATACAAGTATGTATGATACTAGCTACTTAAATAACGCAATTACATACGTTCATCAGGATCAGGGGCCTTGAACCAATTAATTAATTGAGTATCATGATCCTGGAACGTACAATGAAAGTAGCCATTTTTGGTGTCTGATCTTAAGTTGACAACAATTAACTAACACATTAATTTGGCACCGGCCTTAACCCTACGTTTCCCCCCTAGTTAGTTTTAGCTTTTCCTGAGCTCATGCCCACAGATGGCAAATAGTTTTCTAGCCACACAAGTCTTCTCACTTCGTGTTAGGAAAGCCCAGGAATACAATGTGTCAATTAGAGTTAACCTTTTCCATCGTTGCATGAGAATCCTATTTGGCTATATATATATATTATGGTTTGTCTCTAGTACACACTTTAAACATAATGTTTTCGGTAAGTAACTTCTTCCCAAATCGTCATTTTTTCTGTTGGAGGCAGTATTGGCAAAGAACTTGAATGATGGATTCTACTTTCACTACAAAAAAAACACGGACTTTTGTGATGCTCAAATCCATCGCATAAATTCAAAAAATCATCACCAAATATCTTTGTGATGATTTTAGTCGTCACGAAAGCCGCCAAGATAATCACACAAACGCGTAATACTTTTGGGATGATTAATACAATCACATTAACATGCGACTCTTTTGTGATGGTAAAGCAATCACTCTCTTGTGATTCTCAAAGCTGTCACAAAAAAACGCAAAGACTTTTGGGATTAAAGGTAAGAACGTGAACCTCTTTTTACAAATAATTTATTTCACTATATTAACTGTATTAAATGATACTTGTGGGATTCGAATCCTCCCTCCATTGGACTATTATCACTACACCAAAGGTCAAATCATAATTATAATTTTAAAACAAAATATAAAAAGAAACACATGTGAGATAACTTACTAAACAAAATTAGTCTCACATAAGATTTAGTGATTGCAATGACAGTCACAAATACTTTATAATGATATTAATTAAAATTAGTTATCACTAAGAGCTGTCATATATTTTATTATTTTGTGATGATTTAAAAATTTCATAACAAAATACTTTTTTTTTGTAATTGCAAATAAAAGTCATCCCAAAAATGTATCTTTTTTAATGATTATCATGGTCATCACAAATTATTTTTTTAATTAAAATATTAGTGATAACTTAAATGCAATCACAAAAAGGGTATATCCATAAGTGACGTGCGTCACAAAAAAAAATTTTATTTTGTATGAAAAATTGATGATGGATATAGTTATTATAGTCGTAACTAAAAGCCATCGTATATTCTATTATTACTCAAAAAGATTCATCACAAATCCATCGTATGTACTATTATCTTTTGTTCCTACAGCCTTGTGACTATGAGGCACCAAACAGCTAGAGAGCCAATGTGCCACTGAACCGCTTTACAGGAAGAATTGATGGTGTATATTTGATAAACTTCCAAGTCTAGATTACGGATCATCACCAAAAAACACCCACCATCACATCACATGGCTTTGCTTCCCTTGAATGCATGCACAAGAAAAACTACATTTATGGCATTGTCCCTGGCTGGCTGGCTTGTTCAATATGTATATTTATGACCAGCTCATTTTCCTAATTCATTCATTCCCTACAAGGAATCAAATAAAATAGCCTTTCTATATACAACAAAACTTTTCTCATATACTCTGCACCAGATTCTTCAGTTCAACTTCAAAACACAACATGATCATCAGTTGAAAGAAACTTATACTCAAAAATAGCATTTCCAAAAACAATAGTAAATTCAAATTCAGATGAAGGTTCATCATCTATAGTTGATAAGGGTCACTTTGTTGTGTACACTGCTGATCAGAGTCGGTTTGTAATTCCACTGGTTTATCTAAAGAACGACATTTTCAGAGAGCTCCTCAAGATGGCAGAAGAAGAAGAAGAATACGGGTTGCAAGTAGATGGACGTAGCTAGCTAGCTATCATGCTGCCAAATCTGTCTTCATGGAATACCCCGTCTCTTTAATACAAACACATCCAACTAAAGATATAGAAAAAGCACTTGTTATGTTCATTGATTGCTTCTGGCCGCTGCTTATCATCTTCAAACATCCAGCAGCAGCAACAACAAATCTGTCATATCCGTGGCTTCAATTCTAAAGGAAACTGGAAGTTAATTTTGTGAATGATCAAACACATACTGTAGCTTGATACAATTAATAGACAAATCTCCAAAAACATTTTATTCATTTCTCATGTTTCCATGTTAATTAGATGGCGGTGCTTATGAAATCCTAAAACACTTGACTGTCTTTTATAAAATGCAAATTAAACATTGTAAGAGGTATTGAAAAACCCCAATCAAATTGGTACTCGGTAAACAAACCATAACATCCCTAAAAAATTCAAACAACAAATTGCGTAAATTCAGGCAGTACTGACCGTTATTAAATTTGAGTTGGTTTATTCTGCCAATTCCTTTCCATATTTAATTAGCTGCAACTAAAGACCTGGATCTCTTTTACTTTTACTTTTACCAAGGAAAAAGTAAAAGAGATTCAAGTAAAAGAGATCCAACTGATTCATGCGACAAAGTTTTTGAACTTAATGTTTTAGGTAGTATTGTAAACTCCACAATTTGGGTTACATGAGTTTTTACAACACACAAGTTTCTTCAAACAAAAAAAAAAAGGCAAGTTAAAACACGGCTAATTACCTGAGTGACATCAGGCCCTTCTTCAGGCTCAGCACCCAATGACATGGCTATCTCCTCGCTCAATCTAGCTAATGCGGCTTCTTTCTCAACAGCTTCACGAGCTGTTCTTTCACAAGCCTCTTCTTCCTCCTCCGCCTTCTTCCTTTCAAGAAACAAATTTCGTCATCCAGCATTTCTTGCTCTTCCTTCCTAAGACGTTCCCTGGCCTGATGTGGCAGAATACATTGACAACAAGAAAACAATAAAAACTCAACACATTCCTATAAAAACATATAGTTGTGATACAGAGCAGAGGAAGCATATTATCTGACCAAACGACAAAAACATATTAACAAAATTATTAACAACATATTACAAGTGACTTGCTTGATCAGCTTCAAGTGCTGCTAGATAAGCAACATCTTGCTCCTCCCTCAAACGCGTGTTATTTCTTCGTTCTTCTGCTTCAAGCCTGGCGGATCCGGAGCACTCGAATCCGGTGGTGGAGTCGGGCGAAATATAACATCATATATAGATAGATAGATAGATACACACACATACATACATATTATATTAAATGTTGGATAAAGGTGGAAACCTCTTGCATACCTTTCTTCAACTACATAATTAATGTCACAATATGTGATATTATTACAGAATCTAGCCCTGACAAAAATAAGCAGTCTGCTGATATTGAGGCGTTGTTGCTATGTGATATATGTTATTTCTATCAGATTCTCTAAGTTATAGGCTCATAATATAAATTTAACTCGAACAATTCACCTGACTGTCTTTGCTAGCAGATCCATAGATCCATAAAATAAACATATGTTTCATGAGGTATAGTCTGCCAAGCACTCAACACACCATTATAAGCCCCTTCCATGAAGGATTGCTCCAATTCCACATCATGCTTGATGCAAGAATTCCCCAGTGCACTACCTGAAAGTAACTCCAATACAGTGTAGAATTTAGCAATTCTATTCTGCACAAGGAGTCTCAAAAGGTTGAGACCCAAGATGTGGAATTCCTGAGGGGTTGGTGGAAGACGACCACTGCTCCATCAAAAGAAACACATACATCAATCTCCTTTGAGGTACAAATTAATATAAGATATCTTGGAGACTAAAATAGTTAAAGGAACAATTAGTTTGATGAAATTCATGCAAAGATGACTTCAAGAATTTATTTAGATCTAACGAGGTATTCTTTTTTGGGAATGTGATCTAACAAGTTGAATAGATAAAAACCCACTATAAATTAACATATATTTATTTCAAGTTACCTGCTGGTTGAGATTTACTCTGCAAACTTCCACTACTATCTTGGTTCTTTTTCTTTTACTTGAAAATCTCGGATCTTTAACTTAAAGATAGCTAAACCTTTTAAGTTAGCTAGTAAAATGATATGAAACAAGACCATTTTGTTTATATATATAGCTAGATAGATATGGTGGATTTGATGAAGAATCATATATATATATATATATATATATATATATATATATATATATATGATGAGAACTAAAACAAGCAAGCTAATATAAGAGATGTACTTTATCACTGTCATTTGAATTCCTTTGGCTTTTAATATATTCAGCTTGTTTTTCAAAATGTCTAAATATATATGGGTTCCATTTTCAATTTTTTACGACCAACACTTTTTTCAGAATGCATATATATAGAACAAGCTAGTTTAGTTGGGACGAAAAATAATAATCAAAAGATCCCAAGGAAATATTAAAACTTGCACCGGCGGGCTTGTATTTCAATTGTAGCCATATAAGTAATGGTTTTAGCAATTCCATAAATTAACATCAAAGTTAGTAAGATGATGACTTGTGGAATATGAATGCCCTTCCAGCTCATGAGACATGTCTGTCTATAGACCATTAAGCAGAGAAATCGTACTTGGTATTCTCTCTGTTTTGCTTACCCATTAGGAGGAGGAGGAGGTGGAGGTGATCACCAAACACGGATCAACATAGCCACAATTTTTCATATATATATATATATATATATATATATATATATATAGAACTAACCACATGATTTTGCTTGCGTTGATTATAGCGCAACGAAAGCAGCATATTTCTATCATAACACTCATTCTACCTAACTTGCTCCTTACGGTAAGGCGTTAGACCACTTATTAGAACATAAATTAAACAATATCCAAATTTCCAGTACAACCAAGGCTGCATTTTGTGTGGTTGTTTCATAAATATACAAGTATGTATGATACTAGCTACTTAACTAACGCAATTACATACGTTCATCAGGATCAGGGGCCTTAAACCAATTAATTAATTGAGTATCATGATCCTGGCCGGAACAATGAAAGTAGCCATTTTTGGTGTCTGATCTTAAGTTTGACAACAATTAACTAACACATTTGGCACCAGCCTTGAACTCTACGTTTCCCCCCTAGTTAGTTTTAGCTTTTCCTGAGCTCATGCCCACAGAGGGCAAATAATTTTTCTAGCCAGACAAGTCGTCTCACTTCGTGTTAGGAAAGTCCAGCAATACAATGTGTCAATTAGAGTTAACCTTTTCCATCCATGCATGCTTCTCTAAATTAAGAGCTGAATGCACAATCTCTGAAAGAGCATTTACTTAACACCAAACTGCAAAGCTAACTCCGTCTCAAAATGAGAATCCTATTTGGCTATATATTATGGTTTGTCTCTAGTACACACTTTAAACATAATGTTTTCGGTAAGTAATTTCTTCCCAAATCGTCATTTTTTCTGTTGGAGGCAGTATTAACAAAGAACTTGAATGATGGATTCTACTTTCACTACAAAAAAAACGGACTTTTGTGATGCTCAAATCCATCACATAAATTCAAAAAATCATCACCAAATATTTTTGTGATGACTTTAGTCGTCACGAAAGCCGTCTTGTATATATACTCCCATCATGAAAGTCTTTCGATAATCACACAAATGTGTAATACTTTTGGGATGATTAATACAATCACATTAACACGCGACTCTTTTGTGATCGTTAAAGCAATCACTCTCTTGTGATTCTCAAAGCCGTCAAAAAAAAACACAAACTTTTGGGATCAAAAGCAAGAACGTGAATCTCTTTTTACAAATAATTTATTCCACTATATTAATTGTATTAAATTATACTTGTGGGATTCGAACCCTCCCTCCATTGGACTATTATCACTACTGTTAATAATTGATCCGGGTCGGACCCGTGGATCATGAACATCCACTTGGGTATGGGTATAGGACAACCCGATAAGGATTGGAAGAGTCCAATATCACTTGGAAGTATTTTAAATAATACGTGATATGGTTAGGACTCTATATAACATAACTCTCCTGATTTAGTCAGTTGTAGACTTATCCCTTAAGTAAGCAACATAATTGATTCACATCTTTTATAATAAAAATATTCATGGACAAAAAGATCACGGAAAATGATTATCTCATAATTAAACGGTTAAGTACATTTATGAGTATGACCCTAATATTTAAAATCTTATAACGACATACTCCAAGAACAGAAGTGACCCCAAAAACTTGTAACCGAAAAGACTTTGTATTTCACTATATTTTGTAATTTACTTTATTTTTTCGGTGTATTTTGATATTAAAACAAATAAAAAAAAAGGCATGTTAAAACACGACTAACTACCTGAGTGACATCAGGCCTTTTTTCAGGCTCAGCACCCAATGACATGGCTTTCTCCTCGCGCAATCTAGCTAATGTGGCTTCTTTCTTCAAAGGTGACTTCACGAAATGTTCTTTCACGAGCCTCTTCTTCCTCCTTCACCTTCCTCTCACTTCAACAAAGCATCCCTTTCTAGCTTTTCTTGCTCTTCCTTACTAAGACGTTCCCTGGCCTTATGTGGCAGAATACATTGACAGCAAGAAAACAATAAACACTTAACACATTCCTATAAAACGTAAAGTTGTGATACGGAGCAGAGGAAGCATATTATCTGACCAAACGACAAAAGCATATTAACAAAATTAATAACAAGAAGTTACAAGTGACTTACTTGATCGCTTCAATCTCAGGCTGATAAGCAAGATCTTGCTCCTCCCTCAAACGCGTGTTATTTCTTCGTTTCTTCTGCTTCAAGCATGGATGCAACAAGAATAGTAGAGCTTTCTTCAAGCACTCTCTGCAACACTGTAAGCATTTCTTCAGGAGATTTTGGTCCCTCAACCTGCAAGAAGATACAAAACAAGAACATCAAAGACAGAGGGAGAGAGAGAGGGAGGGTGGGTTTACTTTAAGGTACAATATTAAGGGGCAAGGCAGACTACGTACAATATACAACATCAAGTTAGATGGATTAATTTCACCGCTCTCAACTCAACTCTCAATATATCACTAGCGTTTCTTGCATAGGATTTTCAAGAAATAATAAGAAAGTAGTTACAATACACACTATGTTTGGGGGGGAAATATGATTTGATGACTCGAGCATACACACATCCACATATATTGATAGATGAACACTGTCCTTTACAAAGAGCAAGGGATAGAACTCGCCGACCAAGGAAGACCTCCACCTTGGGAAGGGGTTTTTTAAATAAACATAAACAAAAAGATGTAAGAGGATAAACGAAGCACTATTTATGAGAGGCAGAAAAGTAAGAGTATATTTTGTGTGCATATATACAAATATCATTGGATGAAAAGCATATCTCAGATGTCAAGCTAATGATGCCAAGCTGCCGAAGTAAATTAATAGACAAGAAATAGACGTTTCCTAAGTACATCAACATGAAGAATATGAAATGGCATGTCTCAGATGTGATCTTATAAGAACACGATATTATTACTCAAAACATATCAAGATGAAGCCAAACCCATGATGTCACAAAAAGGACCTGCACATTTTAAATTGTGCATCACATATCACATCTAGGTTAAGATATCAATGAGGAGCCAACAAATAATATGTTCTCACAATATTTACTGCTATAAAGCATATAAATTTGTTAACAAAGCTACCACGAATAAACCGGAATTCTACAGTTAATTCTGTTTAAGAAAAGGTAGATTAAACTCACCCTCCAGTAGCATAACAAGTCAAACAGTATAATTACTTTGCTAAAGCTGTTGTCTTTCCTATTGCTAATTGTCTTCCCATACAAAATCAGATTTTAACTGTTTCAAGTAGGTCACACATGTGCCCGCAGGCCACGACAATGGCAGCTAATCCTAAAATATTGAAACTTCATCCCTCACTTCTGCTATTCGTGTGCGTAGAAGAATATAATAAGCTTTCATACTATACCTAAAAGTTTCCAAATTTATATCTAGCTAATAGTTAATCGTAGATGTCACAGCGCCACGGTAAGACACATCGGTAGTTGACTACCAGCCTAGGCGATAAGGTGCTCATTGAACAATAAAATTTTATATATATTAAAACCTAAAACATACTCCCTTTGTCCCAGTATAAAAGCCCTTATTATTATTTTAAGTAGTCTTAAGTTAAATGTCTACTTACCTTAAATAATCTATTTTTTACAATAATTTGTCTATAATACCTTTTGTATTAATTGACATATATTATTCTCTATGCATATTTATGGAGCATCACTAGTCATGTGTAGAAAACTATGCAATTAAATGAGAATTTAAATATGAACAATTTTGTCATTTTATTCTCTTTCTTAATATGCACAAAAAGTCTACTAGGACTTTTATTCTGGGATGGAGGAAGTAATAACTATAACAATATAAAATACAATTAAAAACACAATTATATGAATACTTCACAATCAAAATTCAAAAATAAAATTAATGACATTTAAAATTAGTAAAAAAATAAAAAAACACCACGTAAAAAATAAAGAATAAACCAAGTTATCACCTATCACAAATTACAAGTCTAGTATGTAGTAAAATTATCACATAGCAAGGCCAAAACTTGGGTGAAAAATGACTTAATCACTCAAACTTGGGACAGCTACCAAAGCATGAGCTTTGACAGCTTGATGTTCAAGGCATCCCCTTGCTCTTCTCCAACGCCAGGATGCCTAGACTTCGCGTAGGCAATGTCATGGTGAAGCCATGACAACTATGTAGCTAAGATTACCTCCGTCGAAAAACGAGTTCAGTTTGACATGTTGACATTTTTGCTCGAATGCACAGAAAGGAGTTAGACTCCCCAGAGGGGATACGAGCGTAGTGAGGAGGGGGAAACGGTCCGCTCTATATACTTCCCGACTATTTCCTCTATTTCCTTAAAACAAGAACTCTAAATCAGAATTATCGTTAGTGATGTTCAAAATTACTGATGTCGATCATGTATAGCGGCATCTGTCAGCTCACCTGAGTAACTGATGGAATGTTCTTGCCAAAGGAATCATCGCATTATCAGGATTCATGAGGCCCTCTGGTGTAGTCCAGTAGTATTAGCATTAGGTAGGAATATAAGCTACATCAACTCTATAGCTCAATAGCTACATCGAAAGTGATGTTTAAGAAAGTGTTCCGTGGAGAGGGGCTTCATACCCTGTATAGTAAACAAAGAAAAGTATGAAGTCCACTACAACAACAAAAAGAAACCTATAAGAGCCTAGAATGCATGCTATTAATATGCACAACAATGGATATATATATATATGCGTGAGTATTTTTTCAATATTAAACTTTAAGACGAGTTTGTTATTGAGAAAAAGATGTTAAAATATCTTATGTACAAGTGTCTCATAAACAAATGTTAATATGCACATCAAGGGCTAACCACGTAAATGAGACTATGATTTTGGACGAAAGGAGTATTTCATTAGAAATATTCAAATGCAATAATAAAAAGATGTTACTATGAAGGGCTTTATACTAGGGCTATTCATAGGTATATAACCGGACTAGACCGACCCAAACCGTAATGGTTATCGAAAGTATCTAAAATTACGTACCAATATTGGTTGGACCGGTATCCTGAATCGATTTAGCCAGTTCGGTACTGGTTAAACCGAACGATACCGGCTTATGGTCACCAGATGAAGATCAAAAACTCAAGAATTACATCCTCAATCATGGTCATGGCTTCTAGAGTTCCCTCCCTATAAAAGCTGGTACTGAACTTTCTCATCTGTTGATTAACTATTAGCATATTGAGCACCCATTATGTGACTATGCATCACAATGTTGCAATCTTTGTTGTATTTGTTACATTCAAACAAGACTGCATATTGTTCAAAAACTTGATCGGTAATTGCTCCATATGTTGGAGCTTTGGTCAAGCATAACAGAAATTTTTGTTGTATGTTTGAGATGTTCAGCCAAAAAAATGGCACGTTCTCTCTATCTCCCTGTTTATTTTATTTTTTTTGAATTGGCTAAAATCCATGGAGTAACTGACACTTGTGGTGGATCCTTTTTTTATAACATGAAGGTTTACAAAGGAATGAAAATAGTTGCAGACTAAGGTCGATTAATTATCTAAGACCAGGATTGAAGCGCGAAACTTTTACAGTACAAATTTACAATTAGGTCCTATACAAATAAACTGGTATACCGGTTCGATACGGGATATACCGAACAAGCAAAATAACATCCCGATACCGGTCCCGAATAAGCGGTATATACAGGTTAAAAATATCGATTCCGAACCGGTTTCACTTTTTCCCAAACTGACCGGTTCGAATCGGTTCGGTTTGGTCAAATACAGAAAAAAATGTCCACCCCTACTTTATACCACTGAAATATGTGAAAACTACATTTAGGTCAATATCTATTGGAAAGAGGGGAAAATCTTCTTGGAACCACCTCTTGTTTAGATAGGGGAGCTTGCCAAAATTACTTCCACTATATTAGGTCCTACTTGTGGACTGAGATGAAGACATGATGGAAAACAGCAGAATACAAAAGAACAGCCAAAAACACTTCCACCAAGAGATTTATCTGATACATAAATGAAGAAGGGGGATCTTGCTTTCACACACTCAACATCACAACTTCAAAAGCCTAAAACGTATATCAATTACCGCGAGATGAAATAATTATCATCAGAATAGGAAAAACTATAAAGATTACATAATAACCATTTCCTTTGATCTTTAAAAAAATTCTGCAGTTCCTTGAATGCTTATTTAAACTGTGGACTTATATAGTGGTAGAAGGCTGCCCGAATTACCCCCCCCCCCCCCCCCAAAAAAAAAAAAAACGCCATATTAGGGACTGTATGCTAGAAATAGTACTAATAAAAGCCAGAAAAAAATTAATTGAAATGCCAATTACACTCAAAAGACAAGATAGAATTGCATCATAGCCATAACAATTCAGGTTGCTCATCGAAGCTCCCTACGTGCGTGAAAGTAAGTGGCATGCAGTGTTCTAAAAATCCCCACCAAGGTCCGCTTAATCCCCACCTAGGTGCTAGGTAGGTCCTCTACCGTTAAGATTTGGTTGGGGCGACTAGGCGGAATTAAACCTATATTGCATCGATTTAATAAAAGTTTTGAAGCTCTACAATACTTAAAATTAAATATTTAATCCCAAAAAGATTCCTCTTTGGTCATTTTCATGTAAATTTAAAAAAATTATATCATATGACTTGTATAGTATAACAAGTATATAAAAAAGAAAAATAAATAAATGAGACTGCCTAAGAAAACGCGTCTAGTCTGCCTAGGAAAACACAAAGGCACCGCCTAGGCACCCCTCTATCACCTAGGTTCGCCTAGTGATTTTTGGTGGCATGAAGGCAAAAAGCATGTTAACACAATGGATAAATGCTTGTAGATACATCTAGCTGCCTCTTTGATGCCACCAACCTCCATTACGCCTTTTATTACTGCTTCCTCATCAAATACTCTTCTAAAGATGCTTCAATTCATATAAGTTGAAGAGTGGGTCAAATATTAACTTCATATTTTGGTCTTCCAAAAGGTAATGCAATTAAAGGTATAATGGAAAAAGAAATTCAACTATAACAGATATCCCTCTATACAAAAGGAACCCTCATGAGATAGCAAGTAGTACAATAAATCTACCCAACAAACTATGAAGTATGAAGCTCAAAGCAACTTAAGTTTTCCAAATTTTCTTAACCAACAATGCCTAATAATTTAGTTTCTTTAATTGACTCAGTGGCGCTACCAAGCTCTTTCCAATCTTCAATAACATAACTCAGAAAAAGTCACAACTTTTGAAGGAACCAAAATGTGCAACTGAGTCTTACTTTCCCTAAATCCATAATCATTACCTCCAATCTCACGTCCTCTTTCCCACCAAATTATGCTTCACATAACTATTAAATCAAATGCCAAGCCAAATGCTTACTTGAAACATATTTGAATGCAGCACAACACCCGTCTTGACCATATAGCATTATGGAAAAAGGTAATACTAACTTCACCAGAATTTAATAATCAGAAGAAAACAAATTATTTCTTCTAAACTAATAAGCTCCAGCTCAAATGGCATTGAACAGTTTCTTTTGGCAAAGACAAGTATCAAACACCAAATTCCATCAGTAGGAATGAATGGTCAGACTTGGGTGATCCAAACCAAAGTGATCTTCTGCTACCAATACAAGGTTGGAGATTTAGATGCTTGGGGTTTACCCACTTCATCAAATCGACTTGTCAACACCAAGTGGTCTAAGAATCACAACTTGAAGATTGGAGACTCTCTCAGTGAGTTTGTTCTTCTCAAGTTTGATCTCAAGTTACAAATAAGGGGATTCCTAGCAAAAAGAGCCACCACTACCAGTACCATATATCCAGTAACACTAGTAACTATTACACGGATATTCTCTATAATATGCCTTTTATTACTCGGGGACATGTACAACCTATCCACTGGCACAACAGTCGACATAAAAAACAGGCACAAGAATGTAATCACCCTCAATACACTACCATAATTCATGCAAAATGCAGCCACGAGATGATCAACCTAGTATCAAAAAAGAGAAATTGAAAAATAATTAACCAAAGCATTTTTAGCTACATTACAGAATTCTTAGCCTGTTATCTTTATATCAAGATTCACTGGTTTCTTATATAGACCGTACCTGAAGCTCCAACATCGATGACCTAGGCCAAAGACTATGAAAATCAGTATTTAGCTTGTCATCTCCACATCAAGATTCATTGGTTTCTCTTCAGACACATAGGCTGCCTCTGGATCTCTGACATCTGCAAACTTTGCTGATGCAGACTTTGATTCACCTCTAGTGAGCGGACTCCTCAATTGAGCCACACTGGGTCCACTTCCATAGTAGAAGCCCTTGGCTGGGACTAAGGCTGCACCTCAACTTCTGGATAAGCAGCTTTAAACCTTGCTTGTAGCCCTTCATCCACCAATTGTACTCCATTCAACTGATTACCTAGTGACATCCACCTGATTTACTAACAGAACAGGTCAACTCAAAAGCCCAGATTATGTTAGGAATTTATTATAAGGACGAAAATCACAATCAACTAGAGCAGGAAATCAGAATAAAGTTTGCAAGTTAATTCCTATATGTAAAATGAGAAAACTCAAATAAACAAAAACAAGCATTGAGATAAAACCTCTGTGAGCGTTTGATCCATCTCTCTCTATCGACTTCTCAGTTTTCTATCGCATATTGCAGGATGAGAGGTCCTTGAATTTGATTAATTCGTACATTACACTTGCTGATTGCAGAGGAAGCAAAAGAAACCGCGAAAAACGCCGGAAACGTTCATATACCGCAGGGAACCAATATAACCTGAGTGAACCCGAAAACCCGTCCCAAAATGGAGCTCCAACCCGAATTGTACGAACTGTAAATTTACCAAACCGTAACTGTACGCACTGTAGACCACTCCGGAACAGCAGAGGAGGGATAACCGGACGCTAAAAGAAGCGGCGCGTATGGGCGCGTCAGAGCTCCGATTGGGGTGCGCCGTCTCCGGCCGAAGCTCCAGCATGTTTATGCCGCCTTTAGATTGAAATCTGGTCTTTAAATAGTTCGGGAAAGGAATGAATAGGAAACTCTTGTGTCTCTCTGCCACTCCACAAACAAGTCGGTGGAAAAACGAAGACAGAAGAAGGAAAGAGGGGAAGCTGTGGCACTGGGAACTGCACCCACACCACACCACACCAGACCAGTAGCTTAAATACATTCCAATTCTAAAAATCCAAACGATGCCTTCCCCATTCTGCTGCTCCAACTTTTCTGCCATTTCAGAGGCTGATAAGCTTCTAACTCTCTGTTTGCAGAGCAGAGCATCTATCTATCTATGGGGGCGAAAGAGGACGGCAGGCGGCAGCTCTCCACACAGTCGACTGCCATGAGGTACTAGGCTGGAAACACGAAAGAGCATATGAGGGAACACATAAATACCTCTGTGTAGTCCACACCAGAGTCTGAAGGTAATGAGAGTACTCTTCCGTCGCCGGAGTCAATGAGCTGCTGGAGAGTCGATTCGTCGGCTTTCTTAGCGGCGTTCCACCAGGGAGACTCGTACTCGGCCAAACGTCTTTGGCGATGAAGTCGGATGGGACCCACGTGGGGGCGTGATCGTCTTTCCACTCTATTAAATACTCCATTCCTTCCGGAGATGCTCGGCTACCGATGATTTTGTTGACCTCGCCGTAGGATTCGTCTTTATAGTAGTCTTGGAATTGAGGAGGCGACGATTTCTGGTTTTCGACCGCGGCGGCTGAGACTGAGAGGTTGAAAGAGTGATGACGAGAAGTTCGGTGGTAGAGAATTTGGTAGGAGAGAGAAAGCGGCACCACTGAGATGTTGAGTTTGAGTGAGAGTTTGAGACGGGAGAGAGATGGATTGGCGAGGAGAGCCTCCATTTTTCGTGGAAAAATATTTTTGGGTTTAACTAGTGAGTTGAAATAAATTTGTTTGTGATTTAAACCACATCAACGTGTTGTGATGTGCTGTGCTGGGCCCGTGTTTTGGCTTGCGTGTCATTTTCTTGCTACCGGTTATTTTTAGTATATTTCATTATTTGTACTCCAATCATCCTTTAATATAAATCTTTGAAAATAATATTTTTGACTTTTAATATAAATCGATTGATAATTTAAGTAAGTATTAATTATTTAGTTTCTAATATTACTTTAAGTATTAAATATAATTTTGACCGTCTCATTATTTTTTGTTCAATAAATAACACTATTTTTTTTAATATAAGAACAATATAGATAATTGATATTATATTTAATACTATATAATTATTTTCTTAATATTTGTGCTCAAGTCTAAAACGATTTATATTAAGACACGGAATGAGTATGAATTTGGCAAAGGAGGAGTGGGGATGCAACTCGCGTTAAACAATGATTGGATTTCAATTTATTGGGGGATTTGGTTATTTAACTTTACGATAAGTTGGTCAATCTATAAATACAGTGTTGACATGCAGGTCGAAGTACATAATTAATTATATACTACTCTCTCCATTTCTTATTACTATAAGTATGCTCGCAAATTAAAGAAATATGTATAAAGTTATTTAGATAAATGAAGAAAAATTATGAAAGAAGATACTTGGGGACAATATAAGAAGAATTGTAATTAAATTTTATAGTTTTAAAACTATATATATATATATATATATCATTTGATAAAATTGAAGTTATAGTATTGGAGTAAAAGTATAATGGATCGATGATAGCTTAATCCATCTTTTTATTTTATGACTCGTGAAAGAACATGTACTTGAACTAAGATGGACAAATTAACAAAAAGGAATGTTCAATTATTCAGTAAAGATAGGACAAGTCAACTTAATTAGTTTTTATGTTCGTATAGCTAGCTCGTGGGCTCACACACTTTATTAGTTTAATTTCAATAAACAATACTTACTAAATCACCAGGATCCATCCACTAGTTTTTGTACAACTAAATTTTAATATTTAATATTGTTTTTATATATCGGAAAATAAGAGTCATTTTTTTTATAACCATGCATTTTTCTCCAATATTATTATTTGCATTAATTTGGCACACTCAAAATAATTAATTAAATTTAAGGTTCTTTTTTAATAATAAATTCTTCTCTTTGAAGTTTATTATATTTAAAAGTATTATAGAAATTAATATTTATATCTGTGTGAGTCCAATTATTGCAAACCTTAATGTTCGAAATTAGAAAGAAAAAGTAAGATTATGATTTATAGATGAGGGAGTACTATTAATACCATTGCAAAAAATTATAAGTGTGACCAAATAAATTTTAATATTTATCAAAGTAAGTCGAAAAGTAATGATTTATTTTGAATTGTTTAACTAAATTAAGAAACAGCTAGATCGATTAGATAACATTAAGAGCTAGCTATATATATATATATATAGGGTCAGGATCAGGTAAGGACTTCTTTACTTTGTTAAAATGCGGATTTTTTTTTGTTGGTTTTTGTTGGTTTTTTTTTTTTAAATAACTAAAAAAAAAAATTTAATATTTTATGGAACTGAAATTTTTTCATAATACAGTGTTTTGGATGTGATTTGGACACGTATAATAAAAAGCAGTGCATGCGATCCTGTGCATGATTGTATCACCATTTTTGGTATAGGTATTCAAATCACGCCCAAAAACATTATATTATGGAAAATATCGGTTCCATAAAATATTAAATATATTTTTTAGTTGTTTTAAAAAAAAAAAAAAAATCCATATTTTAACAAAAAGAAGGTGGTTCTTCACTGATCAATTCTGTATATATATATATATATATATATATATATATATATATATATATATAGCAGAGGAATTAATTATGGTGGGCCGGATATGATTGATGTTAGGCTGTAAAGATCATCTGGAAGCTAATTCATGTGTGAACTAATTAACGGGAAACAATAACACGTACTGCATATGAAACTCACGATATAACAACGTTGTTCATCATCTTCATCTGTATTTGTTCTCGATCCTATGTGGAGAATTTAAATATCATCCAATGGATAATTATCAGAAATATGCGCAAGTATTTATGACTTTTATTGTTATTAGTCACAAGACTAAAATAACATCGATCTCATTGATTATTGGATTGTTAGGAAATATATATCAATAATTTAATTTCTTGATTTGTATTTCCTCACCAACAAGTAATATACTATATATATATATATATATATATATATATATATATATATATATATATATATATATATATATATCTTCTAATTAAGGTTATAAGGAAGCAAATAATTTTAATTTTTATTTATCACATGGGTGGAGTTTATGGCATTTGTATATGAAGTAGTGTGCAGGTGCATGAAATGAATGAGCGCATAATCTGCCACTATGAGTAATATAATGTATAAAGGGATAATAGTAGTATATATATATATATATATATATATATATATATATATATATATATATATATATATATATATATATATAACATGTTATCTCAAATGAATTATAGAGTGAAATGAACCAAGAAATGACGAAAAAAATTATCATTATAGGCGATTAGATTCTGGGCTATTCTCTACTATATATATATATATATATATATATATATATATATATATATATATATATATATATATATATATATGAATATAAAAGGAAATTCAGGTGTTTGATGATTGTGACAATTTCTATTAAAATACGTGAAATATATATTGATATATATATATATATATATATATTTTTTTTGTGTGTGTGTGAATATAAAACGAAATTCTGGTGTTTGATGATGTGACAATTTCTATTAAAATACGTGAAATATAACCAAGCTATTAATTAATAAATATCAATCAATAGCTAGTGGGAGTAGCTAAGAATATAATAAAACAGTACTCCATACTTAATACGTCCCTCCAACACAACAAGTGTCACTAATTTGGCCGTTCCTTAAAAAAATAAGTCAAATAATTGAAGTTTATCCGTTATGCACAAAATAAAATTATTAATTTTAGGACAAAAAAATATTTATCATGTGTTTCTTAATACTCATTTTGAGATTAACAGTACACATAAACACAAAATTAATTAATAATATTTTCTATGAGGCAGATGGAATATATTTAATTTATTATCATATATATTTAAATACTACGTACATATATAGGGAATGTAAAGTTTTCTTATTGAAATGTTTCACATCAAATACAATAACAATAATGTTACTATTAAATAAAAATATCACATTCTGCATGAGTGACATTCATAAATTTGTTGTTGAGTTAAATAGATAATGTCAACAATAAATTCATGAATGATATCTCATATAATATATATTTTTATGTGATAATGTCATTAATCATACAATAAAAACAAGTTTCAGCCCAATGACTGACAAAATCAAAGCCGTTATAGATATACTATTTGGTATTTACCGAATTCTTTATTAGGAAATGACAGTATATATATACATATATAGGATTCTTCGGTACTATTCTATAATTTCCTAGCTACTTGAAGCACCATGCCCCCACTGAGGAGTCCTAGAAGTCTCAAAAGGAATGCTATGAAGTTCGTCAAACATTATAAGACCGGAATAAGACGGGAAGCAGCAGACAAATTAATAAGATACTGTTTAAATATCCCAGCATTTAGAGAGTATTATAATCTAATATTAGCTGTTATTTTCATATGCATGCATGCCAACCAAGTTTTAATATGTTAACTACTCATGTCTACTAATTAATTAATGGTCGATTCTTAGCATATATATATAAACGGACCCAATTTTATTTTTTTTTGCTTTTTTTTTTTTAAAATAACTAAAAAAAAATATTTAATATTTTATGGAACTGAAATTTTTCCATAATACAATATTTTGGGCATGATTTGAATACCTATACCAAAAAATAGTGGTATCTGCACAGACTGTACACTGTATTATGGAAAAATTTCAATTCCATAAAATATTATTATTATTTTTTTGGTTGTTTTAAAAAAAAGGTCCGGATTTTTTGGTTCGGTAAGTATGATATATATATATATATATATATATATATATATATATATATATATTCTCCTATAAAGTAGCAGCTGCCACTAATTGATCACTTAAACAAGCAGTATATAGCCATATACTCTTACTCGATCTTTAGTAGTATATAGCAACATATATCTCTATAAACACATGACCAATACAACAAAAACTCTTTAGTGTGCTTAATTTTTGTGAGAGCAAACCAAAAAAAAAAGTGCGACAGAGAAGTAGGCAAGTTGCTTAAGAAAAGCAGCTAAATCTTGGAGAAATGAAAACGGGTGATATTGATTTGGAACTAAGCTCGGCCCCTATAACGCCGAGACCGGCGGAGTCGACAACGCCGTTAAGCTCTGCCCCTATAACTCCAAGGCCGTTTTCCATAGCTCCGTCACCCTACATAACATCGGCTCCTCAGTCACAATTCCAATCTCCGACAAGGAAGGGTACTCGTACACCTAACAAGTCTCGAAATATAACACCACGATTCCTCACTCCTTTAGGAAGCCCTATAAGGAAGGCTCTCCACCTAACAAAACTCGACCCTCAAGACGCTTGGCTCCCCATCACGGAGTCGCGAAACGGAAACGCATACTATGCAGCCTTTCATACGCTATGTTCTGGCATTGGATTTCAAGCCCTTGTGCTCCCTGTTGCCTTCACCATTCTTGGTTGGTATGTACTTACTTCATCTTATACTTACTTTTATATATAACTCCGCTCTAACATATATATAGAGAGAAACAAAAAAACTTTATGTGTTTCCTAGCTAACAACAAAAGCTGCTCACCAAATATATATTTCTATTAATTTGATTTCAGGACATGGGCAATCATTCTTCTAACATTAGCATTTATATGGCAACTTTACACCTTATACTTAATGGTGCAACTCCATGAAGATGTTGATAGAGGTGTTCGTTACAGCAGATACATGCAGCTAGCAACTGCAGCTTTCGGTAATTAAGTTCTAATTAATTAGCTAGATCCTCCATGCTAGCTAGTAATTAATTGTTTCTCTTCAGTCCAATATGAGTTTAGTCAATTTGATTTCCTTATTTTTCCAATATTAAATTTAGAATTAAAATCTGTACCATTGAAAAGATTATTTAGAAAATTATATATATAGCCTAAAACTAGGAAAAAAGAGCCAACAATTAAGTGATCAAATATAAGTACTCTCGATCGATCGATATAATTAAACGTATACGTACGTAGACAAATAATTCAATTTTATTTGAACATTTTATATAATTAGGTGAGAGGCTAGGCAAGATACTAGCCCTATTTCCGATCGGGTACCTATCCATGGGGACATGTGTGACCCTGATCATCGTGGGTGGGTCGACATGCAAGACCTTCTACCAGATCGTATGTGGACTGACATGCACAACCAAGCCATTAACACCAACAGAATGGTACTTGGTTTTTACATGTGCTGCGGTGCTTCTGTCTCAGCTCCCCAACTTGAACTCTATTGCCGGTGTGTCCCTCGTTGGCGCCATCACAGCTGTGGGATATTGTTCTATGATTTGGATCGTCTCCGTTGACGAGGGCAGGATTCATGGCGTGTCTTACAATCCGGACCTCTCTGGCTCCGAGATTCAGAAGATATTCAACATCCTTAACGCAGTTGGGATCATTGCTTTTGTCTTCAGAGGACACAATCTTATTCTTGAAATTCAGGTATATATATGTAACAACAAATTTGATTGCGTTCTCTTGTTTTATTAATTAGCACTCATGCCTGGATCATAATATAGTTGTATATATGCTTCAACGGTTAAAAAAGAAAAATGCATTTTAGGTACATGTGGCCATATATTAATATATTAGTTGTTACTTACTCGTATATAATTAATTTCTAAAGCAAATTGATTACTTAAATTGGATAAATGATATATATTTTGTTGCAGGCCACTATGCCCTCAGATGAGAAGCACCCATCGCGTGTGCCAATGTGGAAGGGTGTTAGGGTTTCATACACACTCATAGTAATGTGTTTGTTCCCTCTGGCAATAGGTGGCTATTGGGCATACGGTGGAATGGTACGTACGTTCGTCCGTATGTTTATTTATTTTTTTATTCCCAACCATGGCATATATATATATATATATATATATATATATATATATATATATATATATATATATATATATATATATATTAATGTGGAGTATATATGCATTAATTAATAAACCCTACCCTTCCCTTTGTTGCATCGAACGTACAGATTCCGGAGAACGGAGGCGTGTTAACGGCCTTGTACATGTTTCACATACTAGACGCTTCACGAGCCCTTCTAGGGTTGATAAGCTTATTGGTGATAATTAATGGGGTGAGCTCTTTCCAAATATACGCCATGCCAATGTTCGATGACATGGAATCCACTTACACCACCAGGTTTAAGAAACCATGCCCATGGTGGCTCCGGGTCATCCTCCGTGCATTGTTCGGATTCCTTTGCTTCTTCGTAGCGGTGGCCATGCCGTTTGTCGGAAGTTTTGCGGGTCTCATCGGAGGAATATCACTGCCCGTCACATTGGCCTATCCATGTTTTATGTGGCTTAAAATTAAGAAGCCTAAGGTTTATAGCCCAACATGGTGGCTTAACTGGGGATTGGGTATCATTGGGATGTGTCTAAGTGCACTATTGGTTGCTGCTGGCCTTTATGTTTTGATTCACACGGGTGTTGAAGCTAGCTTCTTTAAACCAACCTAAATAATTAGGCTAAGTGCAATCCTACACTACATATGCATGCTGGAATTGAGATTAGGAATTTAGAGTAATTAAGTACCTAGCTTTCTAAGTTCAGTCTTTTTCCTTCATTTGTTTGGCAACCCTTGACCTTCAATTCCTTTAACAAGGCTCTTAAGCTCAACCCTCAGAAGTTAATTATATTCCATCACTGTGCATGGGTTTTGCAAGTTTAATCGTTGTCAATCGAGTGCAATAATTCATGTGTAGTTTGATTTTGATTCTTGAAATAAAAGTAGTATTAATTACTCCTATATATATATATATATATAATATATATAAGTTTAGAGGAGGAGTCTGGACTGTAGGTGAGCCTGATCCCAGCTGCCGCCATATTTGACCAGTTGGCAGTTGCAACGGCAACGAAATGTAATTTAATCTTTGATATGTAGCCTTGCCTTGAGAAGCAACCAGCAGCTAAAATGATATGTACGTAGCCTTTCCAAATGAATACCCAACTGTCGCTATTCGCCCATTCAACTATCTAATTTCTCCCACTGGCCGGACTGAAATTGGCTAAACAACTTTAAGCTCGCTCGGCTCCAAATGGCAAATGGTATTATTTATAACTTTATGAGCAAGGCGTAATTTTTGTTCAGAAAATAATTGAGCACTGAGATAATTAATGTATCAAAAAACCGATTAAATTCAAGAAATATTATTTGTTCAAAAGCAAAATAATATTAAATAATTAATTAGAGTCAAAATAAGCTTGAGATATTTGCATTAATGCATATTACAGATATATTTTATTTTATTTTATTGATCAGTAAAATAAATCTAATTAATTAAATTCAGAAGTATTACAAATATGGCAAATCCAATGCCTTAACAAATGTACTTCTGGAAGATAGACAGACCGAAACTACAAAAGGCAAGATCATACCTACTGGCGTATATATATGGTGGATAATAGTGGAAGCTGGGGTAGGGTGGTCAGAAATGGCTTCATGGTCCGGCCTAGCCAAAGTCTCGCTCGCTCGCTCATTCTGACTTTTCTTTATTTTTTTGTCCAACTACTTTTTATTATTATCTTTTTATTTATTTTGTTTTTTTTCCCCAGCCATAACTTTAGTCATCCCTTGAAATTATATATCTTTAGTTTCGATTATGCATCTGGACCGCGTGAAGAAAAAGCTATAAAAATTACTATATGATATGATATTTGACCAACCAAAGATAAAAAGAAGAAGATGTTTTGCCCTTGTTACTAAAAGGGAAAGGTAAAATTGTACCAAATTTTGCTCTTTCCACTTGT